>JAMWYP010000178.1:617737-1217737 GCA_025563575.1 Acacia pycnantha | reverse complement strand
ATCATTCCTAGCTCACCATCTTCATCTTCATCTTCTTCATCGTCATCTGACTTTGCCTCTTTGATGGTTTTAAGAGCTATTCCCTTGTTTTTGACATTGATGTCATTTAGCCCTTTCTTGAATTTGATCTTCCCCTCATACTCAGAGAAGCTGCCAAATAATGCTTGCTACGGAGGCCATTGATTCGCCTCGAGATTCTTCAATTGCCGTGACCTTGGCTTCCCATTCCTTGGTGAGAATATTTAGTATTTTCCTCACTTGGGCAGGTTGTTCATATTCTTTTCCCAAGGCAATGAGTTGATTGATCGATGAGTGAACTGAGTTGAAATTCGCCAATAGACTCTCCTGGCTTCATCCGTAATAGATCATATTCGATCATGAGAGTATTGATACGATTTTCTTTGATTGCACTGTTCCTTCATGGGCTATCTCAAGAGCATCCCACATTTGCTTAGCAGATGGCAAAGTGCATATTCGAAATACTCCTTTTGCCCAAGAGCACTTTGCAGCATGTGGATTGCCTTCATGTTGAGAGTGACTAGCTTTTTATCATTGTCATCGTACTCTTCTTCTTTCTTGGGAGTTCTGACATCAGCTACAACTGAGGAAGGAACATAATTTCCTTTCTCAAAGACCTTCCATAAACCAAACTCAGAGGCCATTACATAGACCCTGAACTTAGCCTTCCAGAATGAGTAGTGTTCTCCATTGAAACCTGGGGGTCTGTTGATTGAGGCTCCATCGGGTAGAATTCCTTCCATTGGATCTTTTTGTCTAGGATGTTAATCCTTCAAATAGACAACTAGGCTCTGATACCAAATGAAAATGAAAGGAAATCACCAAGAGGGGGTGAATTGGGATTTTAAAAACTTTTAAAATAACCTTGCACCCAAGCTGAAGCTAAACGTAAAGAGATAGGGAAGAAGAGCTTGACACAGAAAGTTTATCCTCTCAAGGATTATCCTCTCTCTAGGATACACTCCCCTTACAAGTTGTAATCAAATCCCAATCTCCAAGTCCCCTTGACTTGAGATTATTACAATGAATGAATGATTTGTATAACAGCTCTCTCACAGAGTAAATATTGATAAACACTGAGGCTCTTTATATCAAATACAATACAGAAAGGAAAATTGAATGTATATGTAACTCTTGAGCTTGCTTTTTCCTTTCTGCTTGAATTCGCTTCTTTTGGAGTTTGTAATCTTGTTCTATATATAGTGGTCAATTGCCATGTGACCGTTACTCCTCAATTCTGCATGTTCTTCATTTGAAATTCAGGTTGATGAGGATTATAGCCGTTGGGTTCTGATTTTCAGCTGATTTAACTCCTGACGCGTGAAATCCTTCTTCATTCTGATTTGTCGCGTGAATTCAATTGTCTTGATTGATCCAACTAATACCTGAAACATTCTTAATTTTAGAGTGGTTAAATACAGATATGAATCCTCTAAATGAATGTAATCAATTCGCATAGAAATGGTAATTTTGTTGTTTAAACTAATCAGGATGAAAACAGTAACGATCATATTTGCTGTCGTCTTAAACTCGAGTTCGTAAGGTACTTTGAGTATCAGGTTCATCTTCTGTGAGGAGCAAACTCTGGAGTTTGATGTAAACTCTGGAGTTTGTAAATTGTCTCATCATGTAAACTCGAGTTCAGCAAGGTAGGCTCGAGTTCGAATCATCGCCGAGCATTTTTCGGGCGAGCACCTGAAATAATATTTCACTAACTAGGCAGGCTCGAGTCCATTAGTGATTAGGCTCGAGTTTAACACTATTCATGCCTGAGAAATTTGATCATTCGAAAAAGTGGGCTGGAGCACAAATATGAACTCTGGAGTTTGCGTATTTGCTTTACTCTTTTTCAATTAAGGGCTCGAGTTCATATTGACAGGCTCGAGTTCGACTTTATTTATTTCAGGGCTTATCGGAGTGAACTGGAGGTTTGAACTTAAACTCTGGAGTTTGTGAATGAAGGAAACCTTGGGAGCTCTCGCGGGGAAAACTCGAGCTTGCAATAACGTGCTCGAGTTTACCTGTTTTGTAAACTCTTCTTGTTTGTCAAACCATAGAGTAAACTCTACACAAAAGTATTAGGCTCGAGTCCATATACTTAGGCTCGAGTGTTCATCAATTCTGATCATAGGAATAAGTTAACTCTACACAAAAGTATAAACTCTGAAGTTTAAAGAGTTGGTTTTCAATTGGAAAGTGTTTCCCGCCAGAGGCAAACTCGAGCTTGTCTATACAGGCTCGAGTTTAGTCATTTGTAAACTCTTTAACATTATACCATGAAGAGTTTAGGCTGGAGTTTATTTATTCGAGCTCGAGTTCGTCATCTTGAAATAGCCTGATATGCTCTCTGTTTGCAGCAAACTCGAGCTTGCCTAGTTAGGCTCGAGTTTTGCGATTACAGAATGTTTTTTACTCTTTTGTCTTATTAAAACATTCATACTTGTTTACAATTGTTATTAATCATCAAAACACATAGAGAACTAACAGCAATCAGCCGAATGGCAAAACCAAAGGGAGCCATCAAAGCTCGCGATTATTAACCTTTGAAAATCAAATCTCTTCCACACTCTCACATCCAGATCTTATTCCTTCAAGCCTCTCACCCACCACGTGGATAGGATTCAATTGACACAAACGGCCGTTACACTCATATTTTAATGTAATTGTGATAGTTGCTATTTTTTTATTGTTATTCCGTACTTATGCTCATTTTTAATTGTTGATTGATAGTTAAGATACCCTCAATTAATTTTTGTGTCAGATGCTCTTTGGGTAATAGTTTGTTGGCCAATTTGCATTTTGACCCTAAAAACAATTGTAATACCCTAAAATCTGACCTATGATGAGCATCATAGTTTAGTGAAAAATACCTATTGGGGATAGGTGAAAATATATATTGTCAAAACATTGTAAAATACTTATTATATTTTCTAGGGAAATTTCTAATGAAATTAGAGGGAAAAATGATAATGTGTCAAAATTACCAAAATGCCCTTATGGAGCATAAAAAATGACTTAGGGAAATTATGAAAAATCCTAAAAGGCAGTGAAATAATTATTTGAATTAAGAGAGTATATTATCTCTAATTTTGGTAATTTAATAAATTATAAAATTGGAGAAATTGAAGAAGAATACTCAAAAAGTATTGAAAAGACCATAATGCCCCCGTAAATTTTAAAATAATGCAAGAGTCATGAAATTCTAATGTTAATACAAAAGTTTGAAGATAAAGAGTTATCTTAATTAAGAAAATTATCCATAATCGATAAGAAAGTAATTAAGTAATTATTGGCTAATTACTTAAGCTTAAGCAAAGAAAATTCATGAATAATTATGTAAAACCCTAAAATTAGTGGTTTATGGCTAAGAATTAGTAAAAACATATTTGCTAATTAATTGGAAAATATTGAGAAAAATAGGTTAGATTAAGTATTTTTGAGCTTAAAAACAAATTTGGACCAATAGGAAAAAGTTATGAAAAATTATGTAAAAATAATTAAAATAATAATTAAATAATTAATTAAAAAAATAAAAAATATATATATTATATATAAGGGTTGCCGACATGGGGAGGGAGGAAAAAATGAAAAATGAAATAGGAAGAGTAAAAATATTAAAATTTTATATTTAAATTAATTAAAGTAAATAGTAAAAAGTAAATAATTATCTATAGGAAACGGATCCTATCTAGAGAACCAGGAATAGGGTTTCTAAAGTCAGGATATAATATTGA
This sequence comes from Acacia pycnantha, assembly GCA_025563575.1. Classification (NCBI taxonomy): domain Eukaryota; kingdom Viridiplantae; phylum Streptophyta; class Magnoliopsida; order Fabales; family Fabaceae; genus Acacia; species Acacia pycnantha. The sequence goes on along the minus strand of JAMWYP010000178.1, from coordinate 1,213,985 downwards.
TCAGTGATTTTTTATCCAGAGCTTGATGATTTTTTGCCTATAAATAGGCATGACCTCCTCTTCACATTTCACACCATTCTCACAAGAGAAAACGAGAGAGAATTTTTAGAGAGAGGAGCTCGGAGAAAAGCTACAAATAAGCTCTGGGTAAGTTTTTCGGTACTTAGTCTTAAGCTTTCGGTAGTTTTAGTAGAATTGTTAGTTAGATCTAGGAAATAGGAGATGAAATTCCTATTCTTGTTTTTAGGCCTCATTGCATTCAAAGATGCTTGACGAGGTAAAAACATAGTAGGGATTGAGTTTCTGAAAGTTGGGAGTTAAAGTAACGAAGTGCTGGCGAAATTCCGCCGATTAGGGGTATAGGGGCAAAATGGTAATTTTTACCTAAAATGTCAGTTATGATGTCAAATCACTAATAGATGTGATATTACTCTTATAGGACATCAGAAACCTTGATCTGCTGCCGTTACGCTGTCCGACGAACCGCTGTTGGACGTTTCGCTGTTTTCCGTAAAAAGTACGATTTTCCGTCAGAAGTACCTACGTCGTCAACGAAGGTACGGATGCGTACTGTAATACTAATCTAGTGCTGCTCATATACATATATGTGATAGGTGCATTCACGGATAGAGATTCTGTTAGGGGTTACCGAGATACATTCACGGTTAGAGACTCTGTTCAGGGTTACCGATTATACATACTGCTTCACATGGGTTATAGACATAGTAATTCCGTTCTAAGTTTTCCTAGCACTGAGGACACGACCGTACATCGTGGCACTGGTTTTTGTGCAGGCTATTATTGTGTAGGACATTACATATTGCCCTGTGCTTATGTCCTGTCTGTGTCACAATATTGTTGTGTAGGACTTTACGTACTGCTTTATGCTTATGTTCTGTCTGTGTCACAATTATCTGATGAGTTGCTGCTGTTATGTTTTGAATATTTGTCATCCGTATACTATTTTATTTGAGCATAAGGTTAACCTTAAAAATTGGGATGTTACAACAATTATAGTTGAGCAAAATTGGTACATAATATGAGGCCATGTATTACTAGATGGAATGATAACAATACTTTTTTATTAGCTAATTAAATAGTTTGGACAATACATTATTAATTACATGAATATCTCATGCATGTGTATTTTTTATTGTTTATACACACACACATATATTGATATATGCAAATGAAATGAGCAAATTGTGCCTTCAAAATTATATTGTCAAGTGCTTTGGGGACCTCCCATTAAATTACAAGATTCATAGAAAATTAGCATGGCCACTCTGTTATGCCCCACATTGGCTGGGGAGGGGAACAAAATACCCTTTATAAGGGTATGGATAACTCCCCTCTTGACATGTTTTAAAACCATGAGGGGGTGATGGGATTTTAAAACGGACAATATCAAACGCGATGCGTTGGGATGTTATAAATGATATCAAAGCTAGGCTTAAGTAACTTATTTTGCTTCCTTAATCTCTCCAAAGAAAGTTAACTAGCTCTTATAATTAGGACCGGAGGTAGTAATAAGCTAAGTTTAGATGAGAATGGATATCAACATGTTTGAAAAATAATTGATAATATTTACATTTGATAAAAAATCAGCATGCTTTCTAGGCATGTGACAATTTAATGACAATTTATGATATTATATAGCTCTTGGTTGGAGGCCTAGAAATAGAGGGTTATAGACTACACATTTTAAGAACATATGTGAATAGGATATTACTTCATCTTTCTCTTGTCTTGCTCGTTTCTCTCATCCTAAATCTGTTATTTTCATAATCAATCTCTAAGTCCCACATACAATGAATTTTTTTAGTCAAAATAGTCGTAAATAATTAAATTATTGCTTTATAAATAACTTATGCTTTATTGTGATTTTAAAATAATAATTAAAAAAAAAAAAACACCTTATGCTTAACTATGTCGGCCTTTTGGAGAAAAGAAAAGAACCCCAATATAATGGCCTAGTAAGCCCCGTCCTACCTATGTTCAATACTGGGCCTAGAGGCGAAGTTGAATTGGGCATTAGGTTAAAACCAAACCCACTCTTAGCCTGGCCCCCATACAAACACACATACCCATTTGTGTGTAGGTCAATTCTCAATGCATGAGTCCGTGTGTGTAGCTTTTTAATTTTAATATTTATGTGAACTTTATTTGATAATTTTCATTATAAAACTATTTATTTTTTATAGTCAATATATATAATTTAAGTGGCATGCACTATCATTAATTCTGATTGTAATTGGGATCTGATAGCAACATGTGGGCCGCTGATTGTTCAATCAGTAGTGTGAGGTTATTTTTATAATATAACAGTGCATTGTATGATTGTTGGGTTCATTTTTCTACCATGATTTATGGTTGAGGGGTAAAATGATAACTAACTTAGAAAATACTTTAGGGGTAAAATTGCATTACTAAATATTTTAAGATAAAATATTTGAGTATGAATCATAAAATAGTTTAGAATACTAAATACTTAAAAAAATACCTTAGGTGTTCAACTTTAACCTGGCCAACAAAATATATTATTGGGAGCATAACATCAACAATAACACTAGCTAGAATTCGAAGAAGTCAATAACATCAACAACACTTTGACCCAAAAAATAACATTAACAACACCATCCTTATATTTCCTTGACCATGCAAATGGGTGTGGTGGAGGGTCGCTTGTATTAGTAAGGGTAAAGGTGTAAAAATACACATGTACTAATTGTCCTCAGAAGCGTCCAACACCATATGCTTTTTTTGGGAGCAAAAATACACATGTAGTTACAAATGGGTGCAAAAGTCACACCTCTGTTAACAAAAAAAAACGTTGACCGTTAAAAGACACACCTGGACTAACAGAGATGCTAATTAAGCATATATATTATTATTTTAGCATCTAAAAAAACCACCAACGTCAGCTATGTTTCTTCACCCCCCCCCACCCCCCCAAATCGTGCCAACCATCGATGCCTTCTTGTCTTGAATCCCCGAGCATCCTTGTTTGTTTTTGACTGAGTTAACCTCTGGTACCGTCGGAAAGTTCCCACCCACGCTCTGTTTGGCTTCCCTACTGACTCCATCTTCCTTCCTCCTCATGCTCTGTTTTACTCCTCCATTAACATCGTCCTCTTGCGTATTGGCTCTGGTCTACCGTCGCACTCCAACATGTCCAAACATGCATCCCTTTCATGGCTAGAATCTGGATGGAAACAAGAGACGCCATGGTATGCGCATTTAATGCAGTGTTATGACTTAGATCGAGTACTATGAGAGGGGAATAATAGTACTGGTATTAATGTATGTCCGAGGTGTGAGAGGGAGAGATAGACTAATAATGGAAGAAAAGAGCAAAGTGAGAGGGAAGAGGACAAAGAAGGTAGGCTAATGGGTGAAGAAGCGTAAGTGTAGGGGCATCAAATGCGAATACTATTTGTAGGGGTCTTTGCTTGCCTTTGTCTTTTGTGCAAGTACATATGCCCCTTCCTCTTATCTCCTTTGCAGTTAAATTTGAAAGGGGAAAAAAATTTGAAAAGCATCGCCTGAGAGATTTGAGCTAACGCAGGAAATCCCATGTACTTAGCAGGCACGTACATGCCAGAATTCCATTGACATTGAAGAATCGAATATGATGAATGATGATAGAGAAGAAGAAAAGAATATCTCGCCGGAAAGATCAAAAACTCGCCGGAAAAGCATAAAACCAAATCTCATAAAAATGAAGAACGGGTCTGACGGTGACACGAGGGAAAGAGGAAGTTGTGACTTTTCGGCAAGCTCTTACTCAACCTCATATAACATCCAAAAGCATTGGTTCCAAAAGTTCACTTTATATCAAATCCTCAGATAAATTCGAGTAAGCACGTGCTATATCCACGTAGCAAAATGGAGTCATTCAACTAAAATGAATATCAACAATAGGAAATTCCTTACGTAAACAATATGAAGAATTGAAACCATTCCATCAGGCTATAAAATAAAAAGGAATTTACATTCTGTTTAGTATTCGCTCAAAAAAGGTGGGAAAGGCTTATAAAGCTAGACCTGGTGTCATGAACTATTATGCAATATACAGCACCATGAAACAAAGGCTCAATGAGTTCAAAACGAAAGCTTTCAAAGAAAGTTACTCATATCTTCATTCATGTCCCTTTTGAGTTAAAAATCTCTCATCCTACTTCATGTGTCCTATCTCCACAAATTATACATATATATCTTCTATTATTGAGGCAATGCTTTGCTTTCAATTTCCTGTTAGAATTGTTGAGCTAAATCATTACAAAACTTACCAAACATTACAAAGCAAGTCACAGGAGATGCCCAGAGCTATCAATAAAGTATCTTTTAAGATGTACAGTTTTCAGAGATGATATAACCAAAAGAGAGGTGCCGAAATGTTCAAGATCTTACTCAACCTGTTCAAGATCTTACTCAACCTCTTGGCGCTCTCAACACACATAGATGATCAGGCCTCTCCATGGTGTTATCTCTACAACTCAAGCTCTCACTCTAGAGAAAACAAGAGGACAAAGGTGATGGTGGTTGAGGCTCTGATTCTAAGCTTCTCTCTGGTTCAACCTTCCTGTTTGGTTCTCATTGCCACAGCACGTAGGTGGTTGAGGGAAGGTCACCAGCGATGGTGAAGGAAGTGAAGGTTGAAAGCGGAGCTTAATCACCAAGAGGGGGAGTGAATTGGGGATTATAAAACTTTTTCGGATTACTCTGTTTTCGTGTAATAAAAATAGAGGTAAACAGAGTATAGAGAAAGAGAAGCAAGACACAAGGATTTATACTGGTTCGGTCTAACCTCTTGACCTACGTCCAGTCCCCAGACTCTCTGGGATTTCTCACTATCAAGATTGATTACACACTCTGCACTCAAGAGTAATTCTCTCACTAGAACTTACTCCCCCTTACAAGTTGTAATCAATAACCCAATCTCCAAGACCCCTTGACTTGAGATACTTTACAGTAAAAGATTTACAATCAAGAAACTCTCTCTAAGAGTAGATAAGATAAACACTAAAGAATGAATGTATCAACATATACTTTACACAAGAAAACTCAAAGAGTAGTTGAAACTTTAATGATTTTCGTTTTCTCACAGATTGGTTGTTGAGAAGAATTGAATGCACCTCTATTTATAGCTAGAGATCATTAAATGACCGTTGTAAATCCTCATGTAACCGTTGGAGACATTAGAGGTTGATTAGTGAAGGTTTTGGTCTTCTTCTCTCTCTACTCTTTTGTTAATCTAGCTTTGCATAAGATTAGAGTTGACTTCCAGACAATTAATCCGTTGGAAGAGAAGTTGCTGGATGAGGAAAGGAAACATTAATTCCTTCAAAACGTGAGCAGAATGATTGTCCAAAAGTGTGCAAGGTTTCATCACTTTGCATTTAATGTTCTGACTTTTGCTTTATGCTTTTTGCTAATTCTCCATTTAATCCTGCCTAAACCATCTGAAACTCATTAACAAACTGATTAAACATAGTTAGGAATAGTGATGAGTGATGATATAAAATATTAGGATCAAACATAATGATTTCGCAAATTCGTGTAATCTGAAATTTGAATTCAGCGATGTAAACTAGAGTCAGTTCTTCCAAAATCGAGTTTTCATGTTTCAGTAAAAAGCCTAAACTCAAGTTTCAAAATATTAACTCGAGTTTTCTCATTTCAAAGGAAAACATCGCGATTTGGCATTTGGACAAGTTTAGTGCACTTTGCAAAACTCGAGCCATTAAGTGACTAACTCGAGTTTTGGACTTTCGATGAAAAATCATGTTTTAGTCCAAAAGCTCAAAACTGGAGTTTCCATTTCAAAACTGGAGTTTTCAAATGTTCAAAATTAGCAGAGCTCTCTGCCTGACTAAAACTCGAGTTTCCATAATCTAACTCGAGTTTTCTCATTCTTTGAAAACTATGGAAACTTCTCTGTAAGCCCGAAACTCGAGTTTTCAAAAGTAAACTCGAGTTTCCTCGTTTATGAGAAAACATTGAAAAGCTTTGTCAACATGAACAATGGAGTTTTCACAAGTTCAAATCGAGCATTGTTCTCTGTAGGTGAAAACTCGAGTTTTCTAAGTAAACTCGAGTTTCCAACAAAGTGTGGAAACTTAGAGAACTCTCTGTGTAGCCAAAACTCGAGTTTCCAAAAGTAAACTAGAGTTTTGCTAACTTTGAAAAGGTTGATAGTTCTCTGTCTTGTCAAAACTCGAGTTTGTTAAATTTGACTCGAGTTTGCTTTGTCTGTGGAAAAACTCAAAAGCTATCTGGATGGACAAAACTCGAGTTTTGAATTCTTAACTCGAGTTTGCCTTTTATTGCAAAAACTAGAGCTTTTCTTTGTCAAGTCAAAACTCGAGTTTCCAAAGTGAAACTCGAGTTTGCCTTTGACAGTAAGTTTTTCAACTTACAAAGACAAACTTCAGCTGTGTTTACAATTGTCCGTTATCATCAAAACCAATTATAGAACTAACAAAGGTCCCCGGCGACCATGGAAGAATGGAAGGGTCTGATTGATGCTCTCCTTAGCTTCCATGGTCCGCGGCACTGGTTCTTTGATTCTCCTCTAGGTCTATGTCAATCACAAAGAAAAAGAAGAAAGAAACAGAGCCTGACGTTGGTGGTTTTTTCAAATGCTAAAATAATAATATATATGCTTAGTCAGCATCTCTGTTAGTTTAGGTGTGTCTTTTAACGGTCAACGTTTTTTTTTTGTTAACGGAGGTGTGACTTTTGCACCTATTTGATAACCACATGTGTATTTTTGCTCCAAAAAAAAAAATCATATAGTGCTGGGCGCTCCCGAGGGTAAAGTAAATGTGTATTTTTGCACCTTTACCCTATTGTTAATTCCTCTGATTATTGCGGCACTGTATTTATTAGAGAAAATGACACCAAGGTCCTAACTTAAAAAAAAAAAAGATTAGAACAATTCTATAACTTGTCAATGATTGCTCTTTCACTTGTCATTGACAAGCTATGAGACTTTTCTAATACTACCTCCAATCTTAAATATAGGACATAGTTTTGTAATGCAATTTGCATTACAAATTATGTCCTATATTTAGGATTTGAGGAGTTTTTTTTTGAGACCTTTGTGTCATTTTTCCTATTGTTGAACCTGTCATAGATTGTCAGAAGAACCTCAAAAGTCAACAAGGAAAAACCCGTCACTTGGGGCTGCCGCTTGAGATGCTGGAACGCCCAAAAACACCTGGCCAACTTGCACAGTGTTCCATTGGTTCCATGAACTCAGAAGATTGTTATTCCCACCTGTGGCTGTATACATGCATGAAGGTTTGTATACACTGGCTCAACTCATCCCAGTGTTGTTCGCTACCGGCCTCCATGTCAAAGTTGTTGCCTCTACCAATGTTGTCAAAATCGAATTTCTATATAGAAACGAAAAGATCAAGTGGCGGTAGAAATGTAAATCGTAAAAGGACATGAAATATAAAGTTTCTACTACTTAAGGTTAAAATACAAAATTATATATATGTGCATATAAAAAAGACATAAATCATTACTCAAAATCCAATGAATAGCTTCATATTTAAAAGACATAAGTCATATGACTATATAAAACATAAGTATAAAAACACAAAAAGAGTTTAACAACTCTAACAACCAAGTTTCAAAACATCAAAAGAATAATTTAAGAATTACTAAATTATATCAATTGACTCAAATCATGCTCTTATAACAAGTTGCATGTCCTCAATGTCCCTATCTCGCTCTTATAACAAGTTCATGCTCTTATAATTTGGAATGTAAAACTTGGGGGGAATGAAAACAGGGTTTTTCTTTTTTCTCTTATAATGCGGCGTTTTTACTCTTTTTTACTTGCGTTTTAACACGTATAACTCTAGTAAAAACGTACGTTTTTATGTTTTACACTAGTTTTTGCACAGCAATGACCTCTACTTGGAAAAAAGTAGGGTAAAATATATGGAAAAAATAGATTTTCCTTAATTTGGATTAGAGGAGAACATAAGAGGAAAGAAAAGTAAGAAGAAAAAAGAAGAAGTTGAGCCTATGTAGTTTTACCCCAAATTTTCTCTCCAAAGTAAGGGATTTTAGAAAGAAAACTAATTTCTCAAATTTGTCATGGTAGTTCCAATGAGTTCGAAATGAAATTTTGTGTAGGATAACACACTACTAGAAAATATTGAAATGACGACGAAATTTGTGAGGGAAAAAAATCCGTCTCAATTTGCAACGGAATTTGCGACGGAAAAAAATCCGTCACAAATTGCGACTAAAAAAATATCCATCACAATTTGTGACGAAAAAATAAATCAGTCGCAATTTGAGATGAAGAAAAAGTCCATCGCAAATTTTTTCGACGGAAAAATAAATCCGTCACAAGTTGCTTTTTTTTTTTTGTTTTGATATAGCCAGTGGGGGGCAGTGTTCGAACCCTGGATAAGGGGAATGGAGACTAACTCTCATACCAATGCACTACTAAATAGATTGACAGAAATGTACTCTAATCCATCAACCAAATAAGTAAAACCAGACTTAATGCTATCACCAAAACATAAATGATGTCATAAGTAAAATCAATTTCAACTTGAGTCTTGAAACTTAAAACACTATCATATGTCTTAATAAAATATCCATACTTTAATAACTAAACAATATCCATAATCTATTATAAATAAGGAAACAAAATGAAGTCCAAGTGGTTTGAATCAATGTCCCAAAACTTGATTGCCCAGCTGAAGCATCTGGAAAAAAATAAATAAAAACCAACTATAATTTAATATATCACAAAGTAAAGAAGAAAGGAAGAAATCTACTCGTAAACTTTAAAGGCTGCAACTTACCTATAACTCATACTTGCAACATTCACCTTCAATCACCACTTATTGTTACATCCTCCCTGTTAGTTCTCCATGGGTTTTGATGATAACTGACAATTGTAAACTCAAGATGAAGTTTTGTCTTTGTAAGTTGAAAACTTACTGTCTAAGGCAAAACTCGAGTTTTGATTTGCAAACTCGAGTTTTGGCTTGACAGAGAGTAGCTCAATTTTTCACAAGTTAAGAAAACTCCAGTTTGCATAGGCAAACTTGAGTTTGTAACATACAGAGAGCACTCCAAGTTTTCACTTCAAGGAAAACTCGAGTTTGATTTTGGAAACTCGAGTTTGTACCTTACAGAGACTCTTCAATATTTTCTAAAGGGAACAAAACTCCAGTTTGCAATTGGCAAACTCGAGTTTTGGTCATACAGAGAACCATCAATGCTTTTGAACTAAGTTAAACTCCAGTTTCCATTTGGAAACTCGAGTTTCGCCAACACAGAGAGTTCTCTAAGTTTTCAAGATTATTTGGAAACTCGAATTTGCTTTAGTAAACTCAAGTTTGTAAGTCACAGAGAGCCTTGCTCATTTATGAGTTTATGAAAACTCCAGTTTCTGTTTTAAAACTCCAATTTTCATTTGACAGAATAGTTATCAAAGTTTTCTCTTATGAGGAAACTTGAGTTTGGATTTGGAAACTCGAGTTTCCACTAGACAGAGAGTTCTCATGTTTTACTCACTTTGAGAAAACTCCAGTTAGTTTTTGAAAACTTCAGTTTTCACTTGGCTTGAATTTTCAAATGTTTTCATACTTAAGAGAAAACTCGAGTTTTGTATTGCAAACTCGAGTTTGCACCAAGCAGAGAACTTTGCTTTGTTTCAGTAATTTGAAAACTCCAGTTTACTTTAGAAACTCCAGGTTTTTTGGACTTAAACATGTTTTCACTATAAAAGTCCAAAACTCGAGTTTGTCATTAATCAACTCGAGTTTTGCTCCACTGCTCAAAGTGAGACTTTAAACTCAAAATACGACCTTCTTCTCTGGAAGAAGAAAACTCGAGTTTATGAATGGAAACTCGAGTTTCCCATTTTAGCACAGTGACAAACTCCAGTTTGGATAAACAAACTCGAGTTTGTGTCGCTGATTTTGAATATCAAGTTACTCGAATTTGTGAAATATTCTCGTTTGATCTTAATACTTCTTACCATCACTCATTACTATTCCTAGCTATGTTTAATGAGTTTGTTAATAAGTTTCAGATGAATTAGAGGATATTAAATGAAAATTTAGACAAAAGCAAAAAGTGATGTCAGCACATTAAATGCAAAGTCCAGAAAACTTGCATTCTTTTGGACAATCATTATCCACACGTTGCAAAGGGATTAATGTTTCCTTTCCACATCCAGTAGTTGCTCTTCCAACGGATTAAAAGTCAAGAAGTCAAGCTTAAACTTCTATGCAGCTGGATTAACCAAAGAGTACAGAGAGAAGAAGACCAAACATTTTGCTAATCCACTCTCAATGTTGACAACGGTCATATTGAAGATTACAACGGTCATTTAATGCTCTCCTTGTATAAATAGAGTTGCAATCAATTCTTCTCAACAACCATTCTGCAGAAAACGAAAATCATTTAAGTTTCCAACTACTCTTTGAGTTTTCTAATGAGAAGTATCTTTTGATACATTATACTTCAGTGTTTATCTTTATCCACCCTTAGAGAGAGTTCATTTATTGTAAATCATTCATTGTAAGAATCTCAACTCAAGGGACTTGGAGATTGGGATATTGATTGCAACTTGTAAGGGGGAGTAAGTTCTAGTGAGAGAATTACTCTTGAGTTATAGAGTGTGTAATCAATTGTGATAGTGAAAAATCCCAGAGAGTTTGGGGACTGGACGTAGGTCAAGATATTGGACCGAACCAGTATAAATCTTTTGTGTCTTGCTCCTCTTCCTTATCTTCTGTTTATCCCTATTTTCAGTATCCAAAAACAGAGCATTTCAAAAAAGTTTTAGAATCCCCAATTCACGCCCCCTCTTGGTGATTCTGCTCTACTTTCACTCCCCTCCAAGTGTAGCATCTAGGAAAAACAATGAAAGAACAATTACATTAACAAAATTATGAAGTAATGTGTGTGTACAAATTCTTGAGCATTAAAATAAGAGTTTACTTGCAAGCTTAATGACATTTTTTGTCTCATCAAAATTATCAAACTCGTGAAGCTTGTCAACAATTTTAGAGATAGATTGCCCAGCTTGTAACCAATTTTGGCTACAAATCATTGCTTCTGTCATTTTAGGAGACAAATGTTGGTTTTGATTAGTTTTGATGATGTCTTATATAGATGCCATTATTAAGAGCAAAAAGATTGAATGATATATTTATCTTCTACTTTGATTAACTCTTATATTTAATGTAGATGTGAAGTTTATTTTAGTAGAAGATCATCAAAGAAGTATCAAATTAGAGGAAGAAGAAGAAATTGAATCAAAGAAGATGTGAAGTTCAAATGATAAAGAATGATCAAGATGGAAGTTGGAAGATGGAAGAACTTGCTGAATGGAATCAAAATATATTTATTCAAGTTCCTAGATTGATGCTAGAAATGTTCAGCATCATATGGAAGTTGGAATGGATCAATTAAGAGTTAAAATCAGCAAAAGTCGACATAACTCGAGTCATGAAGCTGTAACTCGAGTTATCCCTTTCGCTACAGTGTTTTTGGTGGTCTGGGATGATTTGACTCGAGTCAAGCATCATTAACTCGAGTCAAGAAATGTTCTTTTCGTCTCTGGACAGGTTTGACTCGAGTCATACACACATAACTCGAGTCAAGGTGTATATCAGCAACTCTGCTGAGCTCAGTTTCAAGTATTCAGCTGGCGACCTCTGGTAATTCAACAATATCTTCCAAACCAGAAATCCGATTGAGGTGAAACCAATTTTTTTAGAAACTAGACTTCCAAACGGTTCTATTCGCATAATATTCAAGTCCAAAGGAGGTCAGATGAGAGAGTCATGAATTGTTTAAATTGACAGTATAATTTCCGCCACTCAGCAGACCAAGCTTCAATGTTTTGAGTTTATCTCACAAACTACAAATCCAATTGAGCTGAAATTGGTGGCATATGAAAATAGACTCAAAGGGCTTTCCATCAAGACTTGAACCAGCAAAAACGGAGTTCATAACAGGGAGATATAGCCCTCGAAAATTGGCTGTCAGTTCAAGATATGCAAGAACGCTGGAAACTGATATTATCTAAATTTCAGATTTCGATTCTGGCATTCAATATTATTAATGATGATCTTTAATGACCTGTTTCTAACCGTTTTACTCATAGTTTTTGGATGTTAAAGATATATGGCAGGATCAGTTTGAAATCACCTTCAGTCACGCAATATTGATTCAAAAACACAACAGAAAAGGAAACATGCTTGAAAGGTGGATAATCTTCTCAAACGGTCAAAAAACAACAGGACACGATTGATTGAAAGTATTTTAAGAAAAAAACATCATCAAGGGCAAAAGGTTTGAAAGCTCCAACGGAAATATCCCTATTTCATGAAAAATATGCAGAAATTGGAATTATGCAGATAGGCTCCAATCAGCTACGAATTTCCTCAAAATTCAAATTCTAATGCTTCCTCAATGGTCATCTCATGCCAAACAATATAAATACATGAAGACTTGACCAACTAAGATACAAATGGAAGAAGCAGAAACGAGAAGCACTTGAGCTGTTTATTCATTCTTTCAGTTTTCTTTTCAGACAAGATCTTTGATACTTAAAGCTTCGTGTTTATCATTTATCTACTCGGTGAGGAGTTTAAACACTATTTGATTATCTAAACATCTGTAAATCTTAAGGTTGTGGAACCTTAAGTAAGGGAGTACAATTACAACTTGTAAGGGGAGTGAGTCCGAGTGAAGGATCATCTTGCGAGTGTGTAATTGTGATTGTAAGTCCCGGAGTGTTTCGGCAAGTGTAAAGTCACGGAGTGTTTCTGGTGAGTGAAATCCCGAGTGTTTCGGGTAAGATAGTGAAATCCCGGAGTGTTTCTAGGACCGGACGTAGGTCAAGATTTGGACCGAACCAAGATAAATTCTCTGTGTCAATCTCCTCTTCTCTATCTCTACCTTGCCTTGATTTATATCTGTTGTGTGGGTGACTAAGCAATTAGCGAAAGAATTTTGTAATAACCTATTCACCCCCCCTCTAGGTGATATTTCACCCTTCAACAAAGAGCTCCTATAATGATCAACCACACGTCCTCTTGTGCTAAATGCAGACTCAGAAGCCACTGTAGAAATCGGCATAGCCAATAGATCTCGTGCCTATGGGAGAGAATTTTATATTTTTCAGAATTTCCTTTCCACCAAGATAATATGTCAAAACTCAGACTGAGAAGGGATTTCATCTCTAAAATCAGTTGCAATATACCTATCTAACTCAGTTTGAGGATTTGTCGAGGTTTTAATTTTCATAGATTCTAACCACGTATGACCCGGATCCTCTTCATCATCATCAAAAGAATGTAATGAAGTTGCACCTACTGTACTTATGGAGACAATCCTTGATTCAATGGAAACCCCAACAGAATACTCATCAAACAACCGAAACAAGCAATCATTGACCATTTCTTTCATAAGCGAGCAAACTTCAGGGTCAATATAAAGAACATCAAACATATGATTCACATAGGCTAGTTATATTGAGGATCTAAAATTACAGCCACAAATAGAAACAAATTCATATTAGTTGCTTGACCCCAATACTTGTCAAACTTCACCTGCATGCTATTGCTCATCTCTCCCAAGATGTTGTTAGCATTATTCACTATATTCTTTCGCAACATTTTCTGAACATGAGCAATTTGTTGGAAACATTCATTTGATGTTACAGAAAGGGAACTTGAAAATTTCAATGTAATGTCATAAAAGACCTTCAAGAATTTGATAAAAACTTGAGCATTATCCCAATCAAAGGCCCTCCCTATAGTACTGCCTCTATGATTTTCAATCATAACAAAATTCAGAATTCTCTTATGCAGATTCCATTCATCATGTATTAAATGTTTTGTTAAACACATGTAATTGAAATTTTGGCTCAATGTCCAACAGTATATGGTGAGACAAATACGTTTAGCACTTTCCTTCAAGAATTTCTTCAATGCCTTAACTTCTCCAACATATAACTGCCACACATCCCTTCCAATTGTTCTTCTTGAAGGGATTGGAAAGGAGGTTTGAACACATTTAACAATTTCTTGAAGACAGGTTTCTCCACAATTCTAAATGTCTGCTTGGCACATACAATAAATTCTACTAAAACTCTTCTACATTGCTTCTCATCATACTTATGTGGGACTAAAGATCTTCCTTGCCCACACGTCCCACCAGATAAAAGATTCAACATAGCTTGGCTTTTATCTTTAATAGCCTTATATGGGTCCTTCCGACACTTTCGGAAATGCCTTAACATAGAGTTTGTTCCATGGCGATTTGGATCAGCTTTATATTTGGCATGGCAATGCTTACAAGCTACAAAGTGCTCCCCATTAGTTTGTTCTATTGGCAACTTGATGAAAATATTCCCACACCTCTGATGTGTGCCTGGGTTCTCTCTCTTTTCTCTTTGTACCCCTATCTTCAACTTTTGTTATCTGTGTAGAAGGTTCTGTCACAGTTTGTGTAGGACCATGAGACGGAGGAGGGAAGGGAGGGAGTAGGGAAAATCGAGTGGTAGGTGGAGGAGCAGTAAGGCTAGGAGTAAGGGTAGGAGCAATAGGGCTAGGGGTAAGGGTAGGAGCAGTAGGACTTTCACTACGACCATTACAATTAGGAGTTGATATTTGAATAGGTATTGTAGGAGTTGGTGTCTACATAGGGGTTGAAGCACCTTTAGACATTCCTTCAAGGGAAGGTGATGAATTAGAAGCTTGGTCATCCATTAAACCTGTAATTAAATGATAAATTGTTAAAATAATAAAATAATTATATTTCAAATAGCATATATGTATAAAGTAATAAACACAAGGTAATTAAATTAATTACGGTAACAAACAAAGCTTAGCAATTGAAATGTGATTCTGAAACTTCAACTAGTTCATAATTTTGAAATAATTATATCTCGGTAAAAAAAATGTCAACATTTCAATAAACATTCATACGTGTGTTAAAGTATATGTTGGGGCAAGCTGATGCCAAACAAACAAGAAGCTCTCTGTGTGTTGGAGAGAGAGTAAAATCAAGTACCTGTCATGCATGAGTTCAATTTAGTCTATCTTCCACTTGAGTTAAACTCATGTTCGAAGCTTGCTTACTATCTCAGTGACTTCCAAGAATGATTTTAATATGCAGTTTCAAATGAAACAAAATTTGTCAACACCTTGTTTTCTATCCAATAGGTTGTAGTATGATTTAGTCTTACTCTTTGGCTCAAATTTGTGTCGGGTCAAAACTATATCATATGTCTCCTTGTCCTTACTATGGTTTGGTCTTAATTTTTGGCTCAACTTAATCCTCAAACGCTTTGTTAAATTAATTCCTATTGTCCCATGGCTCTGAATATGGTTATATCTTACTGATGGCTCAAATTGGCAATAGAATTCTGAGTTCAAATTGTGCCTTCTTTCTTATGGTTATGAACATGATTTATCATGCCTTGTAACTTGACAATATGGGTACTCTGCATAACAAGACAGTACAAATGTTTTGGTATTGCCAACTGATATAACTGTATTATTTAGTAGAATTAAACAATACATGAAGCATGAAATTTTTTAACAACAAAGCCATATCTGGGTCCTACAATTGTTAAACGTGATGAAAGAATGCTTTTGATGTTTCTTCCCTAGGCAAATAACAAAATGACCTAGTGTTTCAGTTTACAGTGGGTCGCAAGCTTGTGACTGGGCTTAGACTTAGGGTTTACATAGTTCATATACACAACCACACAGTTCATATACATATAAGTGCAAATATTGGGTCATTTTTATAAAGACAAATCCAGACTCCCTGCGTACCAATAACCCATTCCTATTATTCATGTTTCCCCACTACGCCATTAAGAAAGCCTCTGTACTAATTATATAACCCAAGAACAAAACAAGAACACTATGAAGAAGCAAGAAGCTGAAAAGTATCACAATTTAATTTAACAAAGGGAGGCTAATAATTATTGAGACGAATCCTTTCCACCAGAAAACTAATAAAAAAAACACAAGAATGTCTATATATATTTAGAATCATAGCTATATTGATAAAGAAAAATAGACAGTAAACAACATAGCAGCAGATAGTGTAGGACTTTTACCAGATAGGGTAATAATCAACATACTATATTAAATTTAATATGGGAAAGAAATAGCAACAGTAAACGGCAAAAGAAATAGGCATAAAGGAGAAGAAGAAGAAACCTGAAATGAGAGTGGCTGAGAGCTAAAGACGAGATAAACAAGAGAGTATGCGGAGACCTAAAAGCCGAAGACGAGATAGAGGAGAGTGTCGCTGAGACTGAGAGATTGAGACGACAGAGATGACAAAGAGAACGAAACTGATTGGTTAGGGCAATATTTATTTATGGACGACACTTTCGGTTAGTTTTGGATATGCAGCAGTTAGCAGATAGTGGGGGTGGAGGAGCCGTCCATTACTCCATTATCTCGGAATGAAACTGACGATTGACGAGCGGGAATTGAATTTGGATTATAGACAATTTTCATTTAATAGAAAAATTATATATTTAAGTAAATGAAAAAAAAAAATTCCGGACAAGGCCAATTGGGTAAGGCAAGACCCCTGGCCCGATGCCTAGCCCTGCCCGGTTATTTGCCCAGCCCAAAACTACCCAAATATTTTTTGGGTCTCTTTTTTAGGGTTGGGCTGGACCATTTTTTGTTGGGCTTGGGCAAGCGTACCAAGCAACTGGGCACCATTCTCACCCTACAGTTAACTAGGATGCGTGGCCCCCGCAATAGATTCACACTGGGAATGTCCAGCTTCCTCCTGGTGATGTTCCCCTGCGGATTTGCACAACTATAAGCACATTTTTATATTAGATTTAAATACACTTTAATTAACCGTATGGAATATAAATTTAAATTTTGTCAGAAAAATAATTAAATTTACATTCGACATCCACCCCAAATCTGATTGAGCATGAAGACAATAGTTGGGGGCTCCCTTGGTCCCACTATCCTCCAGGCCCAAAAATTGTTCCGCCTCATGTAATACCCTAAAAATCGCACTTATAATAAGTATCATAATTTAATAAATAATACCTATTGGAAATAGGTGAATATGTGGTCTCAAAATATTATAGTGTAATTATTCTATTTTCTAGGAACATTTCTAGTGAAATTAGAGGGAATTAAGTGTCAAAATCCCTAAAATGTAATTATGGGCTATAAAATGCCCTGAAAATATTGTGATAAATCCTAAAAGGAAATTAAATAATTATTAAAAATTAGAGAGTATGTTGTCTCTAATTTAGATAATTTTTGGGACTATTTTCCTTGGAAAATAGAAAGGCGAAATTAAATATTATTTTGGGGATCAAAAGTGCCCCATGATTTTTAATATTTTACATGGAGTATAAAATACCAATGTAAGTAAAATAGTTGTGAGATAATGATTAATACTAATTAAGAAAATTATCAACAATTAGTAGGTGATTAAATAAATAGTTATTGGCTAATTGTTTAAGTATGAATCAATAGAATATCCAAGGTAAATCATGTAAAACCGTTTAATTAAATGTTTATGGCTAAAATTAGCATAAAATATACTTGCTAATTAATGAGAAAAGATTTAAAAAATGGATGAGATTAAGTATATGAAAACCCTAAATCCTAAAAGATTGCTAATCATAGGATTAAGGCGCTAATTAAGCCTTTTAATTAAATTGGACAAATTAAACAATGGTCAATGGTTAGGATTGAATATAATAAAGCAAGATCAAAGGCTACAAGAATTTCTAACAATTTTAATAGCCTAAATCCATGTAATTACTTATGGACCAATGAGAAAATTTTGTGAAAATAAATATAAGATAATAAGAATAATATAAACTAATTAAAACAGAAAAAAAAAGACATGCTGGCCGAAATTTTGGGTGTAAAAAGGGTTAAAGACTTTTCAAAATAATATCATGATATTTATATGCAACTTGAAATTTAATATTAATATAAAATAGATATTTTGTGAAAAAGAAAATAGGATAAATGAGAACCAATAGAAATTAAATCCTATCTAGAAAACCATGAACTAGGTTTCTAAGATCAGGACATATTATAAACAAGTGAATTTTTTTCTCGGAGTGGGTTATCTCCGGAGTCATTTCCGTAACCGGCGGAATGATTAAGAGATAAGACGAAAAAGATATTTTGTGGAATAGGGCAGATAGTAGAAATGAGAACGAATGGAAAATAAATCATAACTTGAAATCCTTGGATTAAGTAGAAAACATCTGAACATAATAGGAATCGGTGAATTTTTGTCCCGAAGTTGATGTTTCCGAAAGTCATTTCCGTAACCGATGGGGTTTGTCTGAAAATGTTCAGTAGACTACGAAATACCCTTAATGGAATCAAAAATTTAGTTAACCCAAATGTTTCTAAAGATGAAGATTAGACCTTCAAGGCTGTGTTGTTGGATTTTTTAGATTTGTTAAGATTACACAATTAGAACACCGAACAGGGAGCTTTATCGGTACAAGATCATAAAGCAACCATGTGACATCATCTTTGATGATGCAATTTCTGCATAAAGGGGAGGGGGAGGTCGGCCAAGTGCCATCAAGGGACAAGAGTGTGCCATTTCACAAAAACAAGATCCAACGGTTGAGATTCAGTATGATAAAGCATGAATAGTGCACCGAAATCTTCTATAAATAGGCCATTCCACCATTTGAAATTTTCACACCAAATCACAAGAGTGATTTCTAAAATAGAGAGAAGGAGGAGCCTGGAGAAAGTTGTAGCGAAGCCCTGAGTAAGTTCTTCGGTCCTTAGTCTTAAGCTTTAGTATTTCTTTTGGTAGTTATAGTAGGAATGTTAGTTAGATCTCTAATCTTTCAAGTATGATTTAGATATCATGTTTTAGGGTTAAATATGATATTTATTTCAAAAATATGTTGGAAAAGGAAATATGTCAAAATTTTGGAAGATTAGAGTCATAGTAGCGAAGCTCTGGCGAAATTTTGCTGATTAGTCAAACTAGGGGCAAAATGGTAATTTGTACCTAAAATGCCTGTTATGATGTCGATTATTGATAAATGGGATATTATCCTTATAGGATATCTGTGATCACGTACTGCTGTCATACTGCTGTCGTACCGCTGTCAAACGTACCGTTTTCCGTCAGAAGTACTGATTTCCGTCAAACGTACCAGAATACCGTCAACGAAGGTACGGACGCGTACTGTAACACTGACTCTGATGCTTGTGTATGCTTATATATGTTGTGGATAGTTTCATGAAGCCATGAACGGGACTCTGTCTTGGATATGCACTGTGACTAAGGTAGGGGAGGCTTAGATCACTATTTACAGCTTTACGGGTTATAGTCATGATAATGCTGTTATGTTTTCCTAGCGCTGAGGACACGACCGTACATCGTGGCACAGGGTATAAGTGCAAACCAGGGATAACTTTGCATGATAGTGTAGTTGTTATCAAATGATCATACGACGTACTGGATTGATCAAATGCTGTAATATTAGAAATATCTGTTATTCATGTATTGTTTGTATAAGCATGAGGTTAACCATTACTTGAGGTCCGATGGGCATTGGACCTCAGCTCTTACTATAGCTACAGGGGCCGGAGACTCGAGTACGAAAGATGAGCGTAAACTGAGTAAGCAGCACATGTGAAGACCGCGTAAAGACCCGATCGAGGACATTTAAGATTTGAACAAATAATGTATTGTTCTTTATGAACAAGAAGCTATGCCACAGTTAATGTTGTATCAGTTACTCAATACTCTATTTACTCCGATGCTCTACTCTAATATATGAAAAAAAAAATTTACTGCTTTTGAAAATGGGATGTTACATTTTTGGTATCAGAGCAGTTGTCCTGGCATGGATCTAACTAAGTTATTTCAAACAGTTTGGTGCCGAAGGCAAGGCTAGTCTATGTGGGTGCGCCAATTAGTCGCCGGGAACTCGGTGAGGCCCCCATGATAGACACTTACCTGGCCATTCTGTTCGGTTAACGGAGTTAGGTTCAAAGCCTTTTTAAACTTGGAGTATATTTTGAAAAAGAGTATTGGTATAACTCTGCTGTGACGTTGTAGTGATGGATGGAAATAGACCTCCAGACATAAACCACTATAAAACAAGTAAACTGCGCGTATGTCCGTAATTCCTGAGATGATAGGGTTAAGACTGAACTCAAGCCGGTATATCCACCACTTGAACCTATGTTGATATCAGTATCTGATAACTCTGATCGTTCTGATAACTCTGATAATTCTGATAACCCTGATAAATTCACATCATTCATCGGTAGGCGACAATTCTGACTACCCAGAGATCAGAGATTTCGACATCAACTCTAAATCTGTACACAACTTTGATTCTGTGTCCTACCTCGTATCAATGGCTAGAATGCCTTTTCAACCGGGGGAAACTATAGGATCAGATCATTCATCCGATGATGACAACCGTGAGTACTTTCAGCTGCTAAGCTATCGAGATGACTGCGAGAGTGATTCTTTTTATGAACCGAACCTCCTGCGACATGTCCTAGATACAAACAAAGAGCTGATAGGTGTCCCACGAACAAAGTATTTGATGGTAGATCAACGTAGTGAGACTAGCAAAGGGACATACTTCCGATATCTAGAACAAGTCAAAACGATCTATGCACGAAGAAGTGGGTTTCCCTACCAACTAGACGATTGGGTGAGATCGACCCTATATCTCTTTCCCCGAGACCGCTTCTAGATGGAACAGATGAATAAACTCTTAGATGAAAAACGTAAAACCAATTTCTACTCCTTTCTAAATCATCTTCAAAGGCTAGTCTTAGACAATATGTAAGCAAGTAGTTATAACTTGAAATATAAGATGTAACTACTGGTGTTAAAACTAGCTAAATAATATGACATCTTTTACCATGAACATTATGTGTAATATATGTTTGTTTAGAAGATTAAATTATCCCTTAAAAGTTGTCATTTCTTAATAGAAAGATAGGATGGAAAAGTTGCAAGGAATCGGAGTTCGTAGAAGCCGAGGCCAGGGTCAAGGTGGGAATGAAGATGGACAACCACGAGGGATATCAGTTCCAGTACAACATCCTGAACAACCAGTTCAAGAACCAAATCAACAGATTGCTTTACAAGAGGCAGTGGCTGTAATACGAGAACAAAGAGAGATAATGGAGGAACTTCGTGCGGAAAGGCAAGCTGAGAGACAAGACAGGAAAATTGAGAGACAATTGGAATCCTGCCGTCTGATAGAGTGTAACTTGGAAGAACTGCGTAGATCAAGGAAATTCAACAGTGGTAATACGAGTCATGACGAACTTAGCCACGGAAGCCCCACACTGAAAAGGAAGTTACCGGGGGTCAACTACCAAGGAAAGGGCAAGAAGATAGTTCAGACTGGACAGCAAAACTATCAAAAAATGCCGAGACTCCTACCGTGTTCAATTTGCAGGAACTACCATCCCAATGTTCGATGTAATAGAAAACGGGTTTGCTACAAATATCGAAAGCCGGGACACATCATCAAGAATTGTCCCGAGTATGTAAGGAACCACCAGGGTACTAGGTGCAATGGGAAGCTGTTATGCTTCAAGTGTCGACAGCCTGGACACATCAGTGTGCACTGTCCCCTGAAAGCTGGGAAGATGGGGCTACAGAACTTAGGCCAGATGATGGCATTGCTTGAAGAGGAGGCCAGTGAATCCCCAGGAATGATCCAAGATACTACCGCTCAGTAAAAATCTATGTCAGATATAAACCGATCCGGGTGCTAAATCGATCATTTACTTTTGATGTTTGTACGGATCCTTTTGGGATGCATACATATGTATTAGCCACACCATTAGGTGTGATTAGGTGTGAACTCTTTAGTTTGTAAATCATGTCTAGAACCAAAGTACGAGTATAATATAGATCTTATTACTACTTCACAGCGTCAACGATTTTCCCAATTATGTTGAACTAGCACCTTATCAAATGACATTGAACGAAAGATAGGAGCTAAGAAAGCAACTTGAAGAACTACCAGAGAAAGAGGTTCATTCCAACTCGACGTGTTACCATAGAAATTTCCAGTAACATTCTTAAAGAAGGAAAATGAGAGCTGGTGACTTAGTATCCCTTACCGTCAGTAGGACAAAGTAGCTGTCAGAAACAAAAATCCACCCAAATATCTAATTCCCATGTTTAAGATCAACTGATGATCAGAACACCCCCAGCTGCAAATCGAAACTAGCATTGCTCTAAAGATAGCTTTCAGGACTAAATACAAGCCTTTTGAAATCTCTTGTGATGCCTTTTAAACTAAATGCACCTACCTTGTTCATAAGGTACTTGAACAAAATTTTCTCTCAAACGCATAGGTAGGATAATGGAGGTGTTGATTTACGACGTCCTTATCTCTTCGGAAAGAAAAAGAGAAAACACAGGGAACGATGACTATCAGTGGGAAGAATGCTAAAGGAAGACACAACTCTTTACTAAGTAATTATGAGTGTTGGCTGTCAAAAATAAACTTTCTGGGCCATGTTCCATGACGCAACGATGTTATTAATCATTTTAAACAAAGTGGGAGCAGTTCTGGAATAAAAATAACCAGAAATAGTGACATAGATATGTAGTTTTTGGGTCTAGCGGCATAATACCGCAGATTCATGTAGTAATCCTCGTAGCTTGCCATTAACGGAGCTCACAAGTGAAAATTAAATTAATTGTGTGGGACAAGGACTGTGAGATAGGTTTCCATAGACTGAGGGAGAAATTGATCATAGCACCAAGAAATTGGTTATTCCATATCCAAGTAGTCTGTAATGGTACCAGTAGGTATGTATTGAGATATGTCTGGTTGCAGCAGGACAACATGATGACTTACATCTCTCAGTTGGAGCCTCTCAAGTCGATCTAATCTACACACGACCTAGGGTTAGTGATTATCATGTTTAATAAAGTAGAGGCAATGCCTCTAAGATATGATCATAGAAGAATACTGCTACCACAAGTGCTAAAAAAAACCTTTAGAACTCGGTGATGTATATAGCTAGATGAAGTTACTATAGGGCTACGATGTAGAAAATAAGTATCAACTAGATAAAGAAATTATCAAGTAGGTACTCTCCACGGAAAATTTGTACCAGTATCTCATATGACGATTCAAGGAACGAAAGCTGCTTGAGTATGATGGAAGCTTAATCCTGTCAAAGGAAAATTCCCCAAAAAACTATAAATACACCCGATAAAGCCGATCTTTCAAATTTTCTTACAATCGAGATGACACCAATTGACGCTTTGAACAGGCAGAAGTTTAAATCACTTATATTGCTTAATGGAATTGTCAGAGCAAAAATTTTCTTAGACCAGATATGATTGATCACGTTTCTAAAAAATTTTCTCAGAAGATCATGAGAATCTTTTGGTTATTGTGATAACCATATGTTTTTAAGGATATCCATAGTAGCGGATGTCAGTAGAACATCTCAAAGGCGAACTTGTAGTCCGCATTATGTGAGATCATTCGAAGTATTCGTTGAAAACAAACCAGTCGCTACTAGATAGGCTTATTCCCGAACTTGATTAGACTTCCATAACGTTTTCCATATTCCTTAGTTATTACAATCCGACCGCGATCGTGTCATTGAGTAGGAGGTATCTTGTGTTGTTATGGTGTATGGGCGCCATGGAAACATTTAAGGTATCTTGTGTTGTCATGGTGTATGGGCGCCATGGAAACATTTAAGGTATCTTGTGTTGTCATGGTGTATGGGCGCCATGGAGACATTTTGGTATCAGTGGTGTTGACCGCGGTGTGTGGGCACTTCGAGAAACACTATATATCAAAGTACGACATGACAAGATCTTTGTAGTCGAGCCGAAGCGTATGGTCCGGAGTCTAGTTAGTGCAAAGGCTAGATAGTATGAAGTAAATTTCGAGGGCGAAATTTTATTTAACAGGGGGAGAAATGTAATACCCTAAAAATCGTAATTATGATAAGTATCATAATTTAATAAATAATGCCTATTGGAAATAGGTGAATATGTGGTCTCAAAATATTATAGTGTAATTATTCTATTTTCTAGGAAAATTTCTAGTGAAATTAGAGGGAATTAAGTGTCAAAATCCCTAAAATGCAATTATGGGCCATAAAATGTCCTGAAAATATTGTGATAAATCCTAAAAGGCAATTAAATAATTATTAAAAATTAGAGAGTATGTTGTCTCTAATTTAGATAATTTTTGGGACTATTTTCCTTGGAAAATAGAAAGGCGAAATTAAATATTATTTTGGGGATCAAAAGTGACCCCATGATTTTTAATATTTTACATGGAGTATAAAATACCAATGTAAGTAAAATAGTTGTGAGATAATGACTAATACTAATTAAAAAAATTATCAACAATTAGTAGGTGATTAAATAAATAATTATTGGCTAATTGTTTAAGCATGAATCAAGAGAATATCCAAGGTAAATCATGTAAAACCGTTTAATTAAACGTTTATGGCTAAAATTAGCATAAAATATACTTGCTAATTAATGGGAAAAGATTAAGAAAAATGGATGAGATTAAGAATATGAAAACCCTAAATCCTAAAAGATTGCTAATCATAGGATTAAGGCGCTAATTAAGCCTTTTAATTAAATTGGACAAATTAAACAATGGTCAACGATTAGGATTGAATATAATAAAGCAAGATCAAAGGCTACAAGAATTTCTAACAATTTTAAAAGCCTAAATCAATGTAATTACTTATGGACCAATGAGAAAGTTTTTTGAAAATAAATATAAGATAATAAGAATAATATAAACTAATTAAAACAAAAAATGTAAAATAAAAAATAAAAACATGCTGGCCGAAATTTTGGGTGTAAAAAGGGTTAAAGACTTTTCAAAATAATATCATGATATTTATATGCAACTTGCAATTTAATATCAATATAAAATAGATATTTTGTGAAAAAGAAAATAGGATAAATGAGAATCAATAGAAATTAAATCCTATCTAGAAAACCATGAACTAGGTTTCTAAGATCAGGACATATTATAAGCAAGTGAATTTTTATCTCGGAGTGGGTTATCTCCGAAGTCATTTCCGTAACTGGCGGAATGATTAAGAGATAAGATGAAAAAGATATTTTGTGGAATAGGGCAGATAGTAGAAATGAGAACGAATGGAAAATAAATCATAACTTGAAATCCTTGGATTAAGTAGAAAACATCTGGACATATTAGGAATGAGTGAATTTTTGTCCCGAAGTTGATGTTTCCGAAAGTCATTTCCGTAACCGATGGGGTTTGTCCGAAAATGTTCAGGAAACTACGAAATACCCTTAATGGAATAAAAAATTTAGTTAACCCAAATGTTTCTAAAGAGGAAGATTAGACCTTCAAGGCTGTGTTGTTGGATTTTTGAGATTTGTTAAGATTACGCAATTAGAACACCGAACAGGGAGCTTTATCGGTACAAGATCATAAAGCTAGCATGTGACATCATCTTTGATGATGCAATTTCTGCATAAAGGGGAGGGGGGAGGTCGGCCAAGTGCCATCAGGCCAAGAATGTGCCATTTCACAAAAACAAGATCGAACGGTTGAGATTCGGTAAGATAAAGCATGAATAGTGCACCGAAATCTTCTATAAGTAGGCCATTCCACCATTTGAAATTTTCACACCAAATCACAAGAGTGATTTCAAAAATAGAGAGAAGGAAGAGAGAAGGAGGAGCCCAGAGAAAGTTGTAGCGAAGCCCTGAGTAAGTTCTTCGGTCCTTAGTCTTAAGCTTTAGCATTTCTTTCGGTAGTTATAGTAGGAATGTTAGTTAGATCTTTAATCTTTCAAGTATGATTTAGATATCATGTTTTAGGGTTAAATATGATATTTATTTCAAAACTATGTTGGAAAAGGAGATATGTCAAAATTTTGGAGGATTAGAGTCAAAGTAGCGAAGCTCTGGCGAAATTTCGCCAATTAGTCAAACTAGGGGCAAAATGGTAATTTGTACCTAAAATGACTGTTATGATGTCGATTATTGATAAATGTGATATTATCCTTATAGGATATCCGTGATCACGTCTTCTTTGTCATATTCATTGTCAATCTGCATTGTCAAACGTACCGTTTTCCGTCAGAAGTACTGATTTTCGTCAAACGTACCAGAATACAGTCAACGAAGGTATGGACGCGTACTGTAACACTGACTCTGATGCTTGTGTATGCTTATATATGTTGTGGATACTTTCATGAAGCCATGAACGAGACTCTGTCCTGGATATGCACTGTGACTAAGGTAGGGGAGGCTTAGATCACTATTTACAGCTTTACGGGTTACAGTCATGATAATGCCGTTATGTTTTCCTAGCGCTGAGGACACGACCGTACATCGTGGCACAGGGTATAAGTGCAAACCAGGGATAACTTTGCATGATAGTGTAGTTGTTATCAAATGATCATACGACGTACTGGATTGATCAAATGCTGTAATATTAGAAATATCTGTTATTCATGTATTGTTTGTATAAGCATGAGGTTAACCGTTACCTGAGGTCCGATGGGCATTGGACCTCAGCTCTTACTATACCTACAGGGTCCGGAGACTCGAGTACGGAAGATGAGCGTAAGATGAGCAAGCAGCACGTGTGAAGACCGTGTAAAGACCCGATCGATGACATTTAAGATTTGAACAAATAATGTATTGCTCTTTATGAACAGGAAGCTACGCCACAGTTAATGTTGTATCAGTTACTCAATACTATATTTACTCTGATGCTCTACTCTGATATATGAAAAAAAAAAAAATTTACTGCTTTTGAAAATGGGATGTTACACCTCGCCTATTGGAAATTGGATGTCTATCTCAACATTTTTCTCATAGTCGCTAATGGACAGTTGTACGTCTTCTTCCGGAATATTTCCCTGTAGGGTCTCCAGCTGTGTGTTCACCTGCTATAGGATTGCCTCATTTGAGAAGAGCTGATCTATCTAGATCCTCACCTGTGGTGGCACAGGGACATTTCTAACCCCATGCCCCTCTCCACGGCCCTTATCACGGCCTGCTCTACTACTGCCCCTTTAACACTCTACCACGTATCACCTCTTTCCTTTCCCTATATGTCTCATAGAATCCATAACTAATATTGTAGGTAAATGTCGTAAGAGAGCGTAAGAGAATGAAACTTGAGCGACGATAACTCAAACCTTGCCTGGTTTACTTTGTGGTGGACGCGTGGCTTTAAAGGTAGCGGTTTTATGACCAAACCGCTACAAAGTTTAAACATTTGTAGCAATTTAAAAGAAACCGCTACAAAATACGAAACCCTACCTCGTCTTGCATGACATTTTGTAGCGGTTATACAAAACCGCTACAAATGTCTTGACTCTTTGCATTTTGAAGCGATTTTTGAGGGAAAACCGCTACAAAAACATGAAAATCTGTAGTGGTTATATAAAACTGCTACAAATGTCTTTACTCTTTGCATTTTGTAGCGGTTTTAAGGAACGACCGCTATAAGTTTTTGTCATTAATGAAGATAGTGCAGCATGTAGCGAAATATTGTTCTACAAGGTAGATGCTAATCTCCGATGAAAAAGTCACTAACTTATTTTCATCTAAGAGAGGCAAATACATTGCAACCAATGTTTCACTCCATGCTGCAAAATCTTCACAAAATGATTTGAGGGTTGCGGGGGTATATAGCCTTAAATTTTGTCACAGTTTTGAAAATACCTGCGACAAATGTCGATCCTTTGTAGTGGTTTTTGCCTCAAACCACGACAAAATTACATTTTGTAGCGGTTTTTTTTATTTCAAACCGCAACAAATTTTGTGACTCTTCGAATCCTGTAGTGGTTCTTATCCTTAAACTGCGACAAATAGAACCGCGATAACCTTCGGGTCACTACGCGTCAAGCTGGCGCCAATTTTGTAGGGTTTATTTATGATAATTGCTACAAAGTGCGTTACAAACAAGCACGAGTTTTGGCGCGAGTGTTGCCACTACAAATTCGTAGCAGTTTTGGTATAAACTGCTACAAAATCTGATATTGGTAGCGGTTTTTTTGCACCTCTATATATTAACCGCTACGAATTGACAAGCTTTTTGTACTGGTAAAGTCTCCTCTATAAATCAGATCTCCCAAAAATCTACAATGACCCAAATTTTCATAATAGCATTCGGAGCTATGCTCTGCTATAGCATATACATATACATATACATATACATATACATATATTCCAAATTATAAGGGAAGACAGGATCCTATCTATAGACTATGTGGAGCATCTAAACTACATATGTTAATACATAAATGGAAACTTAACTTAACACCCACTAGCAATTGTTCCAAAAATATATCTACAAGCTTTGTCAACAATGACAGTCTTCACTGTTCAACTGAATGTGAAAGGTCAACAATGCTATCTGAAGCCAAAAAAATTTCAGTAAATAACGTCCTATTTACTTAATTTAGTGAAATACAAGAGAAAATAATTTAAACATTTTTAATCTTGAATAATAACAATATGACAATAAATTGGAATCTCTATCTCATGCGATCATAGGTATAAATAAAACTATATAGGATTATCAATCAAATAAATCCAAATAAGTAATAAATCATTTTTTTAAAGAAAATCAGTTTAAAACATTAAATCTCAAATCTCATCTATTTGCAAGACTTCTATAGAACAAATAACAAGGGTGGACACACCGTTGACGAGGGTAACTAACCAAGTGTAGATCAAGGCCATGAACACAAAAGTGGACACACAGTTCACAAGTGTAAGTAACCAAGCGCAACATGAGGCTACAAAACAAGTATAGGTACAAGACCTATGAATAACAAGCACAGCAACCAATCCCACGAATATCAAGAGTGAGTACTATGCCTAAAAAATTCAAGAGAGCTCGAGATTAACCATGGTGCACCAAGGACTAACAGTACTACTGTTAGTAACCAGCATTCTGTATCCAGTCCTCTCAAAAACATTTTCAAACATGCTTGGGGTCAATTTATCAAGGCAAGAAAAAGTTCTTTAATTTCAATACCATGATAGCTCGTATCAAATACGATATAATAATATCCCCTAGCATGAAAGTTCACAAACAATATTCAAAAACTTCATTTCAAATTCAATCTGTCGACAAAACCTTTCCCAAGTAATAAAACTAAAATTCGAACATTTCGAACTCTTAGACCATTTCTACATGAAAGTTTATGAAAGATAACTTGAAAATTTCCTTACCATTTAAGTGCATAATCATGAGTTATATTATGAAGCAATTGGAGAAAAATAAACAATAACAAATAAAAACATCAATTTTTACTCATGTAATATCAACTAGAAAATGAAACAAATATGATAAACTTCCCTTCGCAATATCATACTTATAAATATGGTAGTTACCATAAAAGTATGTCAAGTATTAAAATATCATTTATGAAAATTAAAATGGGACGCTATTTACTTGCATGTTGCAATCATAATTATATAACTCTTTCGTACTTATCACCGCATGACTTTCAATTCATACTCTCCTAATATCCTAGAAACAAAATAGTAATACTCCAACTATAAATTTGAAATTCATATAGAGATGGGTCATTGCTCATTCTAATCTTAATAACATAATTAAAATTATGTTTTTCTTGACCCACTCATGAATCTTACCCTTTTATTTAAAATAGTTGGTCATCATTAATAATTTTAACCCTTATATTATGATATATCCACTAAGACATGCTTAAATGCCATCTATCATTTGTAACCAAACCATTAATTCAACAAAACAACCCTTCGAATCTTACCCAAAACTCTCAACCCATTGCTAGTTACAATTATCCAAAAATATTGCCATTTTCGGACCTAAACAGAAATCAGCATCTAATTTTTTAAGGAATTTAGAAAAATCATAACTTAATCTAGAAAACTTGAAATGAAGTGTTTCAAATCTCCATTTAAATCTACTGGAATCCTCTTCAAAGAAAAATAACATCCAGCATCAAATAATTGGCATAATCCCATAATTCTATCTTCAACATTCACTGGTTATTTGGAGAAATAGGATTTTTCAATTTTCCTCCCCAAGGTATGAAAATTCTTAACTTCCGATATAGACATAGAATAAATGTGTTTTTGGACTCATTGTAAAGCTTAACATGTGTATTGATTGGCCACCAAATGCCATGGTCAGAGGAGACTGTTTGCCCTAGTTTTACCTCATATAAAATCAGTGCTCAAATTTCTAAAATTCCATTTTCAATTATAATCCTTCCAAAATCATTTTCTCATCTTTATCCTACACAACTTTTCATTTTAAACTCATTGAAAGCATCAAAATGGACAAAATTCTTCTCCTTTACACTGCCCTGTTCTGATCGAAACTCATAGTTACGTAGGACAAAAATGATTTTTCAAACTTTCATTCCATAAACTACCATAATTCAACCTCTAGGTACTTCCTTAGTCATCATTTAATATTAAATCATTCTTGATCTATTTTCTAAAACTTTGACAGAACCTCCCCTATTCTTTCATGTTTCCCAAAATTATAAAACTTAAGGATAAACCAATCCAACACGCAACAACACCAATGACATCATCAACAATATAAAAACCATCACTTACCTTAATCTTAATTTTAGCTTGAGTTTCTTGCAATTTCCTCTCTTGAACCCTATGGTTCAATTTCTCCTCTTGCTAGAACACAACACCAAGAGAGGATTTAGAGACTAGAAGTAGCCTTGAGTAGGGAAAAGTAGAGCAGATGAAAAACTTTGGCATCAATCCCACATCTCTCCCACATCTTTCCCTTTGTTCTTCTTCCTCCTTCTTTCTTCTTTGGTTTTGGACTCTCTCTGTTTTCTTCTTTTGCTGGCTGAGAGCTATGAAAAAATGGGACGTTTGCATGATTTGAAATGACCTCCAACTAATTGGAACTCAATTGCAGACTTGAGTGAAATCCACCTCCTTGAGAAAACCGTATTTTAATTATCTCTTCTGATCATGTGGCTAAGGATTTATCTTCAATTTTCTCTCCTTTAAGATTGCGCCAGCTAGGTACTTTTAGAGGACAATGAGTTGCATTACCCAAAAGCATAATCATCCTCCTAATTTTTACTCACTTGTTAATGTGGGATTAATTTCCTCCAAATTCTTTTTGATTCACCTTGAATCATATGGTCATGGTAAAACCATGAATAATTCATATTTATTAGGGAGTACTTCCCTAATTTTTCTCAAACTTAAATTTGGTCCTTAAGTACTATTCCCATAATTTCCAAGAAATTGCTTTATTCTTGGAAAATATGCTCGCAAAATATTCTTCAAGATAACACTTCCATTTATAGGGCTTGAAACCATTTTTGTGAACTCACATTAACCTTAAAATAAATTTCCCTTATTTTTCCTCAATTATTTAGGCTTGATGGAATTTTTCATAATTTAATTTGGCTAATTATCCTTTAATTAACCAACGTTCTAATAATTCTTTAAAATGCCTTGAGGTAATTTTCTCACTTATACCTCAATTAAGCCTCAAATATGTTTGCAAAATTATTTTCTACCTTCCTTTGTCTCTGAGGATTTTCCTAAAATTATGGGCATAATTTTCAAATTTACCCTTACATGCCCCGTAATTTTTATAAATTATACTTTACCCAAACCCGAGACAATAGATATACAATGTTACCATTGTGTATCCTCTCTAGTATTTTATGGAACTCTAGCTAGTTCAATCGGGCTTAGTAGCCTACTTATTTAGGCTAATTCTTGAACTTATAGTCGTAAAATTTGGGATGTTACAATTGTTTACCTTATTTGGTGATATCTAAATTGAATTTAAACTTTAATTTAATTATAATGGGTTATATTTTTGGAATGATAATAAAATTTAGATTAATTGTGTGTTTGGTATGAGGAATTTGGAGGGGATAGAAGGGGAGAAAATTTTGTATGTGTTGGATTTTGTTTTTAAAAAAATGGAGAACTAGGGTTCAAATTTTTAATAAAGAGACGATGTAAGATAAAAGATTAATCAAGATTAATTAAAAACTTTTAACTAATCCCACTTCTCTCTCTCTCTCTTTTTATTGCAACTCAAAAATTTTTCTCTCCACTCACTTTCCCTCCCCTCCCTTCATACCAAACAAGCCTTTAACCTAAACTAATCAAATATATCAAATATTTTCATTTTTTTATTGAAGATATATTTTAAAATGATGTAAAATAATCTTAACTTTTCACAATAGATAATTTGGCTAATCCATCCCATTTATCTTGTAATGTAACCCAATCGGTTTAATATAATTTCCATCTTTTAACGTCTTTTAAGATATACATGCATATGGACATTAAAGAATTTTTTATATGATTTCATACTTGAATTTGAGTATTATCCTTTTTTTGTGTTAACATTCCTCTTAATACTTTCAATTATAAAAATAAATTAAGATAGATATCACCATACTATATCAAAAGTTTCAAGCTTTTAGAAATTAAATGAAAAATAAAATAATTTTGTATTGTAGAAAATAATATAGATCATATATTTCAATGTTAAATATTGTCTAGATTAAAGAGTAAGAGAAGAAAAATAAGTAAAAAGCAATCAAATTAAGTTAAAATAATTTGAAAATAATCTGATAGGATATAACCAATCACGCCTTAGATCAATTTTGTCCTGCGATATGAAGGAGCATACACAATTATATAATGAACCATATCAAACATTATTCTATTGGGGAATTTTTTGAATTAATTAGGTATGAAATTCGCATTAATATTCTTTATTTCTCTGAGAATATATTGGGTAGTTTTTACAAATATGAAGGCTTTGAATTAAGTTCCGCCTTATTATTGATAATTTGTAAGTATCGAGCCTATTCATGTAAACATAAGTTGCAATCTAAACAAGTTAACATAACGTGATGAGGTGAAATAAACTTGACGCTTTTCCCACTGTTCAGTCTCCTAGGCTCGTTATTAAGCCAAGTGAAATGAGGACCCCTTCAGGCAGGTTTTGAAATTAAGAATATATGGGTTCTAATCTCCATATTTTTACTTGGTTTATCATGCAAATATAAGGTCTGATTAAACTGACTGATTAGCACTCATGGCCAATAAATAGGGGAGTAAGCTTGCCTACCGCAATCCCAAAATTTGAAGCGATTAGAAAGGGAGGGATAAGCAATTTGAAGAATGAAAGATTATGATGAATTAATAGTACAATTTATTATAAATTTTATGAACAATAGCCATTATCAAGCATTTGATGTAACATCCCATTTTCAAAAGCGAAATATTTTTTTTTTCTTTCTTTATCAGAGTAGAGCATCGGAGCAAATAAAGTATTGAGTAACTGATACAACATTAACTGTGGCGTAGCTGTCTGTTCATAAAGAACAATTCATTTATCTGATTAAATCTTAAATATCCTTGGTCAGGTCTTCCCGCGGTCTTCACGCGTGCTGCTTACTCTACTTACTCTTATCTTCTATCCTCGGGTCTCCGTACCCTGAAGCTACAGTAAGAGCTGAGGTCCAATGCCCATCGGACCTCAGGTAACGGTTAACCTCATGCTTATATAAACAATATATGTATAACAGATATTTCTAATATTACAGCAATGATCAAGTCAGTACGTCATATGATCATTTGATAACAACTACAATAACATGTAAAGTTATCCCGGTCTGCACTATTCACCTGTGCCACGATGTACGGTCGTGTTCTCAGCGCTAGGAAAACATAACGGCATTATTATGATTATAAACCGTAAAGCTGTAAATTGTGATCTAAGTCCCATACCTTAGTCACAGTGCATGTCCAGGACAGAGTCCCGTTCATGGCTTTATGAAAGTATCCACAACATATATAAGCATACTATAAGCATTAGAATCAGTGTTACAGTACGTCGCGAATGTACCTTCGTTGACGAAACACGGTACGTCTGTCAGTCGGTACGTGATCACAGATATCCTATAAGGATAATAGCGTATTTATTAATCAAACAATATCCTAACAGATATTCTAGTCACAAATGACTATTTTACCCCTGATTTCAGAAAATCGCTACCCGATAAAATTTCGCCAGAGCTTCGCTACTCTGACTCCCAACTTTCAGAAACTCAATCCCTACCATGTTTTTACCTCGTCAGGCATCTTTCAATGCAATGAGGCATAAAAACAAGAATAGGAATTTCATTTCCTACTTCCTAGATCTAACTAACATTTCTACTAAAACTACCGAACAAAAGACTAGAACTTAAAAGTTAAGGACCGAAGAACTTACCCAGAACCTTGCTACTCCTTCTTCAGAGCTCCTCCTTCTCACTACCCTCTCTCTAATTTTGAATTGCACTTGGCAATTTTGGTGTGAAATTCTCAAAGGAATGAAGGCCCATTTATAGAAAAAACCTATGGCAACTTTGGTAATTTTGTTGAACTTTCTCTAATACAGTTGTGGCCATTAGATCTAGGGTTTCCTTCAAAGCTCATCCTCACCATCCACCTCTCTCAAACCGTCCCTATCACTCTCTCTCTCCCCTATCCTCTTCCATTCGAAAATATGGTCATTATTTGACCAAGGAATATGCTCTTCCATTACAAAATATCTAATGATCAAGTGTTATTGGCTATTTTATTACAAGAGGATTAAGACTTTTTAAATGTTAGAATGAATGTAAGTCTTTGGATATTGCTTTATGAGGTTTAATCCTAGCTTTCCATATCTAATCTTTAATTAACATCCCTAATATGTGATTTAGAACATGTTACTTAATCTCTAATAAATGAAGATTTAATTATCTACTAATTGTTGACAATTTTCTTAAATTAGATTAATTATTTTCTCACAACTTTTGAGTTTACATTGGTCATTTATGCTTCATGTATTAATTTAAAAATCATAGGGCAACCTATGTTCCCCAAAATAAAATTAGGTTTTTGACCCTTTAATTTCCAAGGAAAATAATCTAATAAATTACTAAAATTAGAGACAACATACTTTCCTATTTTTAATAGGTATTTAATTTCCTCTTAAGACATATCCTAATAATCTCAGGGTATTTTATGATCCATAAATATATTTAGGGATTTTGACTCTTTGTTCATTATAATTCCCAAGAGAAATTGCCCTAGAAAATAGAATAAACACAACACCTAATTTTGAGACCTCATATTCACCTATTTAGAATAGGTATTATTGAATTAAGATAACTAATTATCCGGGTGTTACATTTGAAGTTTCTTAAACCAATTATGTTTGACTAACAACGTTAAATTAGCTTTGTTGGATGCCATATCACTTTTTTTTTCTAAATAAAGGGGGCCGATTTGAGAAAAAAAAAAGTAAATGACTTCCCACTGGCCACCTGAAGATCAACCCACTATTGGGTTTAAGCCTGATCTAACAACGCAAAGAAGGGAAGAAGTCGCCGGTGGGGATGAAGGTGAGAGGGTTCTCTACGATCGATGTAGGTGAAATTCATCAGCCCAACACGACATGGAGAGAACGTCAGAAGATGCAAGAAGTAAATTAACTGTAGCAGTAAAGGGTGAAGGAAGTTTGTAGCAGGTGAGTTGCTACCTGTGGTTTCCTTTTCTGGACATAGGTCGCTCTCTTCTACCTTTCCTGTTTTTCTTATATCATTCTCCAGCCATTTTGATTTGTCGTTTGTGTTTAAGGCTGTTCGAACCTGAGCATGGTAGTTCACAGTCGAGCACGTAGGTCCACCATGATTCTGATCAAAGTTCGCCATGATCTTATTAAACCAATAAGCTTATTCTTCCTATGATAAATTGATTTGATTAAAATGATTTCAAAAGATATTTCGATTCTGATTTGTTGTCAATTGTGATTTGGAGAAGGCTTTATAAATTACATTTGTTACCACATATGCTTCTGACCATATTAATGATAACTATTCTCATTGTTTGTGATAGAGACAATAATTATTCTACCTAATTCTTTCTTATTGTGATGATTTGGTTCTTGCAATTAATGTTTTTTTGGTATGTCTCCTTCAAGAAGCTTGGCCTGCAACTACTTTGACTGGCCTAATGGTCCATTTACAAGGCCGACTTGAGAAAGAATCAATGGGATGAGGGAAGAAATTCGCAAGTATAAGAAGGAGCTGGAGGCTTTGAAGACTATTCTACTGATTTTGGTTGTTGCATATGACTTTAGGACAGTTAGTATTAGTGGACTGATTTTGGAATTTAATATTGTTTCTAATTATTAGGATCAATTTAACTTTATCTATTAAGTAGTAAGTAGCATATATATAGACCACTTTAATGTAAGAACCTCTTATTTTTTAATGGTAAAAATGTATTGTTTATGGCATATTCTGTTTCCTTGATTTCACAGAGGATGAATTGGCTATTATCTCTTGACATATGCTTTATGATTCTCCTCAATCATCTCTTTGTTTTTTCCAAACTCAACTTAACATTATTGTACTTATTCCATGAATAGGAAACATGAGCTGGGTTTAGACCATCATATGAGACATGTTAGTTTTACCCAATTGATGATTGTGTCACAATAGTAATTCAACCTAGTACAAGAGGAATAATTGATTTGCACAATTGGTCGCACGCTTGGTTCAAAAGCTAGTGGCACGAAGTAAATGTGCATTGGATTATGACTGAATGCCTCTAAGTCAAAATTTGGGCTAGAAGCGATGCATCCACCAGCCGTCTATTTGCAAACCAGTAAAAGGGGCCTTGGCCCCCAAAAGCATGTGTCATTGGCGAGACCTTGCAGAGGATGAGTTGTAAGGGACACCTTGAAGTTTCTCATCAAGCGGCGCGTAGAATCCTTTGTAGACAACTTAAATTCGTGACTAGGTAAAACTATTGATCTTAAAAAATTTACAATTTATTGGGAGGGGGATAGGTAGGTAGGAAATCAATAATAATTTCCTCTTCAGCAAGGTTGGACCTGATATTGATATTTCCTCATTGTATATATTTTTCCTGTTTAATTTGCTATCTGATAATTGAATATTTTATACACTTCTTTTTATCTCTTGATTAATAATTTAGGACTCTTTAGTTAATAAATAATGGCTTTTATATTCATTTGGGCTTGGGTCTTTGATTACATTTTAGTCATTTTTAATGATAAAATTCCAGTTTTACATTGCTTCACTATTTGTACCATAACTCTTGAACCAGACATCGGATTTGCCTCATTTTTGTCTCATATTTCAGATGATTCAGAGAGCTACAATTGTTATGAAGACATAAAGAGAAATTTCGGACAAGAGGGCGGTCGATTTTGGAGCCGAAGTCAGATGTACAATTCTGGATTTTATTTGGACTCGAATTTTGTAATTAAAGTCCACTTTTATTTTATTTCTGTTTTGGGCTGAACCATTGGAGCCCATTTCCATTTTAGGTTAACTTTAAGTTAGTTGGCAGCCACAAACATGAGTCATTCACGTTTTTATCATTTGGTGGATCAAAATAGAAGTTTTGAAATTCTCTCAACTGTTCTTCAAATGTTCTTCGCGTTCTTCGTCTATTCTTCGGTTTTCCCAGCCATGCTCGGCTAAACTTCTGTGATTAACCCAACGTTGAGGATTCCATGATTCGTCCAGAGAGCTTGTGCTTAATCGAAACTTTACTCGATTCTCGTTTTCATCTTATCGGATTCGATTGGAAATAGTTCGAATATTAGATTTAATATTCGGTTTGGTTCATCCCAAGGACTCAGTTCGAACTAGGTTACGGTGTTGTTTGGCGATTGCACAGTAAGACGCCACTGTTCGGACATATGCTAGGCGATCGTCTAGTTGAGGGATTCTCTGGATGAATGCAGAGATTTCGGTTCATCCAGAACCAAACGTGAGTTAGTTATATTTCGTTCAAAGACAGAAGTTTTTGGAATCTAAACGTTGGGTTGATCGGTTTAAATCTGTTTCTGCATATTTCGTTCTGTTTCAGTTTATTTTTCGTTTTTAATCTGTTTGAATCAAAAACCCCCATTTTTACTGTTTCTGTTTCGTTGTTGTTGTTAATCAAACCCGCTGCAAGTTCGTTGGGGAAACGACCCAGGTTCCCTATTTCTGCAAATCATTTTCGAACTTGGTTATTTTGGGAGACACAGCAAATCTCTTTCCACTATCCTAAACCCAAATGATGAGCCTTCAAGGTGATTCTTATATGTTTGTTTATAAGCCTTTCATGTATACCCTCAATTAGTAGTTGTAGTCAAGTTTATTGCATATCTTTGAAACCAGCAAGTGGCTTATGAGATCGTTGCACTAGAGTTGGTTATTGTTTTACTGGAGAAACCTACCAACATTCTTGAAATGGCTATTGATTTTGTTATAGAGATTTGGTCAAAATTACAATATATATCTCTTCTTGAGGCATTTTGTTGCACCCCTACCGGCCTCGCCCTTCCGGGTGGCGGATAGAGGGATTTCCTTATTATTACATTATTTCATCTAATTACTACTTTTTAGCATGCATCCGAGGTTTACGCAGCAGAGCATTTGTCCGGTTTCAACTTTAGACAATACTAGTAAAATTAAAAATAAGTAACAAAATATAATCCTCGTAGGGTTAGATATACAGTCATCCACGTAGTTCCCAAAAGGTCAAATAATATACAACTATCCAATCCCAAAATAAATATCAAAATAATCATCCTTTGCCATCTCCAATTCCATCTACTCCAACTCAGCAGACTTACCCTTTTCACCAGATACTGCCCTCGAGGTACTACCTGAAGCTTTACAAAAGTCTGGGATTCACAAGTGAATCCCAGAGTAACCATTCATCTCATATGTAATGCATAGCAATGTATGTATGTAACCATAATAAAAAAAACACCATATAACAGCATTCAATAACAAACGCGTAGTAACACAAATATAACATACCATAAATACAGTGTTAACTGCGGAAGGACTATATGTCCTAGAAACAAACATAGGACTACTCAACAAAGCAAGCCCTGGATCCACAGCGTTATGAAAACACAAGGAAAAACACGATAGTCGGGCTCCGAACCCAGACCACACTGAATGCACACAACACATGTCCCTTTTCAGGAGACACGGGTCCACAATCATGGAAAAACAAACATACAAAGTAACACAAGACATATGAGGATTAAGGTTACTACCTGGTAGTTGTCCACAAATATCAGTAAATTTCTCCCCAAGTGCATGAAAATCAAAGTAACCCTAAAATAACCAAAATAAAAATATAAATAACTCCTATTTAAAATATTTATTTGATGGCTTAAAATAAGCCTTTTTCAATCATTCAAAATCTCTAAGCCCTACATTAAAATCCTATTTTGAACACGTTAGAGGCATTTAAAACACCAACAATGAATTAGTTTCTCACGTCGGCCGAACTCATACCTTGGATTGCACAACCAACTTTCATTTTCAACAACCACTTTTCTTATATTATAATAATATTTCTTCCTAGTCCTCAAATCTTAAGTTTGATCCTTCATTTAGTCATTTTATTAATTAATCAGATCCATCTTATGAGTACATTTGCAGGATACAACTATTTCCAACTTAGCAACCATGAGATCATAAGGTAGTTAAAGCTATAACTTACTTGTTCATGGTATCCCACCAACTTGAAAACTTTGATCCTTAATGTTTCTTCTTCCTCCTTTCGGCCTTAACCTTCAGCGCACCAAGAAAGAGTTTTCCTTAAAATCTTAACTCACATGAGAGAAAGTAGAAGAAGGTGGAATGAGTATCCAAAGACCTTACCTTCCTCTTGAATGTTTTGCTTGGGCCCTCCTTGTATCTTCTTGTTAGTGTTTTTTTTTTCCGATCTCCTTCTTCTCAACGCATCCGGTAACCACAAAGGGGAGGAGATGAGTCCCTTAAATAAATCTCCAAGGCTTATTCATCTTGCCTCTGGATCTCTCCTCGCCATTCTAGAGAAATCTAGGGGATTTTTTTTTCTTATTTCCTTTGATCTCTCTCTCTCTCGGTCGACGCTTTAGGGGGAAAATTTGAAGAATTTTTTTATTTTTTTTTTGTGTTCTTTCCTTGATCTGATCAGTGTGCACATCCCCTCTCCCCTTCATTAATTAGGTCTTGTCCCATCCTTCACATTTTCCTTAGGTTCTAGGTGCACTTAAGATAACCTTAGCCTTAGGTTATCATTACTATACTCTCTCCCTCTTCTCTTAGGACGCGATGGACGACTGATAGGATAAAGTGATTTGTTTTGATCTTAACCTATCACCAAGTCCACACTCCCCTTTATCCACTGGTTAAAGCCTTACCCCTTGCTTCAGATTTTAATTTCTTCCTTCTTCCCTCTCCAAAAATTGAGGGGTCTTTTTGGAAAAAAAATATGTCTTCTAGTACACTTTCATCTCTTCCTAAGTCATTATGTTGTACTATGACATGGTGTCATATCTCCCTTCTCTCTCCCCTATTTCGAAATCTAAAGGTGTTTTGGGAAGGGAAATTGTCTTTCTCCATCAATTAATTACTTTGACATAATAGCATTTCTCTTTCTTCTTCAAAAAAAAAAATGTGCATGAGAGGGAAAAGAAGGATTTTGGAAACTTTTATGTCATATAAGTTCTATCCAATGTCCTCTTGTATTTATGAAGAGGATGATGCCACCAAGTCTACATGTTCCCTCCTTCCTCTTCTCTCAGGAAATTAGACTTACATTGAAACTTCACTAATTTTTCTTCAGAATTTTCCCCCTCCTTTTAGAAAAAAATATGTAGAAATAATGAGGGAAAAATATATATTTAACTTCATTGACATTACTTATCTCAAATTATCCATAACCATATTTATTAACCATATTTCCGAATAATTCCACATTATTTTCCAATAATTAATTTATCCGGTTGGAGAATAAATAACATTGACTAATACTTGGTGAAAAGTTCATATATTCCATTAATTTACATGAAAATTGGGGATGTTACACATTTACGATGAGTATTTGCTCGAAGTGCTAATTTTTTTGGGGATACTTTTAACAATAATCAATCATTATATTTGCCAAGTTTCATAAACAGACTTCATTTACATGAATTTGCTTAAATGTTCATACCCAGTACCACACGCACTTGGTATTTTAGTTTTCAGTTCATGTTTTATGTTTCATGGTATCAATTATATTTATCATGGTGCAATTATAAAGATGATATTGGGATTCTCTTTCATCTCTATATAGGAAGTAAATTGAAACCAAGGTTTGATGATCTAGGCTTGTGCTTGGTGTTAAAAAGGGAAGGAATTAAAATTTGAAATATGCATTTGTTTGTGATATAACAATAAATGCCTAAATTATATTTTAAGTAAATATTATAAGCGTTCTTGAGTACCTAGCTAGTGGTGCTTCTTTTAGAAAACTAATATGTGTATGTTTAGGCATCATTCCTTAGTGTATGTTTAGGCAGTAGAAGCCTACTTGGGGTCTTAAGTACTTCTATGAGAGTGTAATGGAGTGTTCTCTCCAAAACCCTAGTGGTACTCACTGGTAAGATGTTTTAGTTTCGATACTATCTTGCCATCGTACTCTGCTCTCTTTAGAGAGAAACATGAGTTATGGAAGGAATGGAGGTAGAAAGAAAGGAGCGATAGGACGAGAGACAAAGAGAAGCACATTTGAACTAGTTGAGGGCCTTAAAAGAGTGGCACTAAAGAGGAATGCCAACGATGCATGGAAATCCCTAATTGAAAAAAGAA
Source organism: Acacia pycnantha (assembly GCA_025563575.1). NCBI lineage: Eukaryota > Viridiplantae > Streptophyta > Magnoliopsida > Fabales > Fabaceae > Acacia > Acacia pycnantha. Next base: position 1,172,241 of record JAMWYP010000178.1, on the reverse strand, counting down.
GGAAGGGCTCCAATTTGATTCACCAAATAAATTGGAGAAAAGGGCGTTGCTAAGGAACTTGTGGAACATCATTGACTTGAGGAGGCCGAGATTCAAAGGTGTCAAAATGCGTGGTTCACCCAAGCACCCTTCAAATTTGCTGGAAGTTTAGATTTCTCTGAAGGAAAAGTGGAATCAGAGGAAGACGACATAAGAATAAGGAAGGAAAAATCGAAGAGGGTATTATTCAAAGGTGGGTCTTCAACCATTGTAGTTGGCCGTCCACAACTATCGAGGTGCCAAGAGTTGTATAGCCTGGAATTGTCAGGGTTTAGGGACCACCCTGATAATTCATCATCTAAAGTTCTCATGCAAGAAAATTAATCCCCTGGTTGTTTTCTTGTCTGTAACAAAAATGAGAAGAGATAAGATTGAAAGAGTTGAAGAGATGTTAATTCAAGCCTTTCACCCAAGAGGGGGTGAATTAAGTGATATTAAAAATTTCAAAATTCAAATACAAACTTAATAAAGAGAGTAGAGGTAGAAGGATATCACTGAAGGAAGACACAAGAGATTTATACTAGTTCAGTCCAATCCACTTGACCTACGTCTAGTCCTTAGAAGCCTTCCTAAAAGTTACACTATGGTTCCAAGATTTACCGAGTTCTTGGTGCCTCAATACAAGTAAGTTCCTCTTCATAGAACACTCACTCTGTCCCCCTTACACTTTGTAAGCAATGCCCATACTCAAGGTCCTAGTACCTTGAGTAACTTAACCGTGATAAATGATTCAATAAAAACTCTCTCACTAAGAGTAAATGAATAATCATTGAAGTACATAATCACACAGAAACAGAGCCAAAGACTTAGCAATGAATGTAACAGTAAATGCGTGCAGAGTGTTGTTGCTTCATCTTCAAAGCGCTTCCATTTATAGTGCGATGATAGTTGATGACTGTTGCTCATTTGAATATATTCGTTGACTGTGTGTTAGGTCATTCCTTTTGTCTTTTGAATTAGCCATTAGAGACAGAAAATTTCAATTGGTTTGAAGCTCAAAGCATTAAATGTGTCTGACACAAAAAGTATTTTTTGCCAATCTTGTGTTAATCATTGATTAAGCACCTCAAATATGTTCAAGCAATGAGATAACAATGTATTGAATCAGTTAGAAGCAAAAGGAACAAGCTTATAAATAATTTGAATGAGTATCGATATTTTTGAAACGTTGTTCTATTTGAGTGACTGCATCACTTGAGTGATCTTCACTCTGTTTGAAAAGTTGTCTTCGAAAGCATAACATCTCACTTCTTAGCTCACTATGGAGATGTTAAAGTGATGAGCACATGTAGGGTCACTGGAGTGATCATGTTTCATCTCAGATTAAAAGAAAATAGATCACCAGCTAACTCACTATGGTGCAGTGGAATTGATGCACTTTTCTCACATTACTCAAGTGATCTCTTTGTAAAATATTTTCAAAATATTGAACATTGCCTGAACCACTACGGTGTTGTGCAAGTGAAGCCAAATTGTCATGGTTACTTCAATGGTTTTTTTAAACATAGTTTTAGGAGGCTTAATTTCTTAGACAAATCATTGTGGTGAAAAGGAAGTGATGTGAGATTGGATACATCACTCAAGTGGTCAACTTTGAAATTCTTTTCAAAAAACTGATCACTAGCTAACTTCACTATGGTGGACTGAAAGTGATAAAATTTAGAACATGTCACTCGAGTGATCTATTTGGAAAATATATTTTAGAAATAATATCACTGTCAAAATCACCATGGTGAAGTGAAAGTGATAAAGAATTGTTGCATCACTCGAGTGGTCACTCGAGTGATCTTCAATGAAGACACATGATTTCTTCTATTAACTCTAGTGGCAAAGATTTTTTCAAAACATATCACTCAAGTTGTTACTCGAGTGATCAACCAAAAAGTCCACAACTAGCTCGAGCATTGCCAGTGAAGTGAGAGTGACAAAGTTTGGACGCATCACTCGAATGATCAAACTTTTTCACATCACTCGAGTGCCTACTCGAGTGAATCACCATTGTATGCTTTAAAAACATTTTCTAAAGTTGAAAATCAATGTTACTCCTGCAAATAATTTTCTTTAGGCTTTGTTATCATCAAAATATAGGATCTAACAAGAGGAAGCTTGGTTTTTCTAAGGCTAAGTACTTTGATCCAATAGGGCGTTTAGGTGGGTTGGTGATGTGGTGAAAAGAAGGAATTGAATTGAGTATTAGCATGGTTAGTAGACATATAATACATATTGTGGAGGTTCTAGCCAACGGTGTAAGACTTGGTGTGTTAACTTGTGTTTACGGGCCAGTTGAATTAAGTCAAGAGGGGATATGGTGGATTGATTTAAGGGAGCTTAAACATGAGGATGGGATTCAATGGGCTATAGTTGGGGATTTTAATGATTTACTTTATCATTCTGATAAGAAGGGTGGGAGGTTGAATGCAGAAAGAGATTTAGTTTGCTTTTTAATGTTCATGATCGACTATGCAATGGCGGAGATTGAGACTAAAGGGAGAAAATTCACTTGGATGGATAATAAGGATAGAGTGGATTTTATTAGAGAAAAGTTGGATGAGGTTGTTGGGAATTGTGCGTGGAGATTGAATTTTACAAAGGGGCGAACTGATGTCTTGAATATTATAGTGGCTACAATGTGGGGATAAGAATACAAAATTTTTGTACATGCCTACTGTGTAGCGAAGATGTAGAAACAAAATTTCTAGATTGAAGAAGGAGGATGATTCATAGGTCAATCAAAGGGGAAAGAGAGATTGAAGTGTTTTGAAGACTTCTACCCGAGTCTGTTTCATACATTTGGATAGAGGGATTTTTGTTAAATTAGGAGCTATATGTAGTGTGTTGTGTCTAATAATGATAATTTGACTCTAATGGCATATGTTTTTGAAGAAAAAGTCAAGAAAGCTATTTGAGCTTGGGATATCGAGGCACTGGGTCCTGATGAGTTTACTAGTGCACTTTTTCTAGTGGACAAACAGGTTTGTGATTTTATCAAAAAGTTTTTTCTGAAGGTTTCCAACTTAATGATATTAATATGACTGATTTGGTGTTAATTCCAAAAGTGGATAGCCCTAAGACTATGAGTGGTTATAGGCCAATAAGCTTATGTAATTTTGCGTATAAGGGTTTTTCAAAAGTGATTAACACACTACTACAAAAATCGTGATACATGACGCAGTTATTATCTACCATACATTATCGTTCTGAACCGTCATATATGTAGGCATTATATAAGCTCTACACAGATAAATTATGGCTCTAAACCGTTATTTTATTTTGGACATATGATAATTGTTATAATATAACACTTATTTAGGGATTGAATCTCGGTGAGACCATGATACGCTCATTGATGTAATAATAATTAAGGGGCACATGTGAACCAATGTCATAATATATGGTAATACTTGCATGATACATAACGATCTCATTTTAATAACTGTTTTTATTCAGTAGCATGTATAACAGTTCTTATATAAGAACTTTTACTTTTAATAAAAATAAATAACGATCTCACATAGATTATCGTTATGTATTTAGTACATTAATAACGGTTTTTAAATATGAGCCGTGAACTTTTATAATAAATGACGATTATTATATAATAACTGTGATATATGGATGTGAGACTCTTCAAGTGAGATTTACTGAGCTAGTTGAACTCGTCTCTATATAATAGAACAGTACCTCATACACTAAGTGGCTATGCAACTTGCACTAGTGCAAAAAAGGGCTTTAAGACTGCCTCATTTGGAGCGGATAATCGACGCACCGGTCTTAAAGGTGTGACCGGTGGCAGTTTTGTAAATAAAAAGAACTTCTTAAACAATGAAGGGCTATAAGACCGCCTCATTTAGAGCGGATAATCGAAGCACCGGTCTTAATGGTGTGACCGGTGGCAGTTTTGTAAATAAAAAGAACTTCTTACACAATGAAGGACGCCTCATTAAGATCGGACTAATTATCGACCGTAACAACCGGCCTTAAAAATGTTAATAAAAAATTGAAATATCAAATACTTTTATGTAGAAATCTCATCAAGGCAGTACTTATATTTTCTACACTCCAAAATAATACGGAAAAATATAAATATAAAGGTATTAAAGTTTTAAGACCGAACATATATAAAAGCCGGTCTTAAAACTTTGATTTTTAAGACCGAACTTAAAATTTGTCCTACTAAAGTTTAAATAAAAAAGTAATAAATGTTAAGACCATTGTTACAGAGAATGACCAGGTCTTAAAAGTAAGACTTTTAAGACCTAGGACAAAAATTTGGCCTCAGACTAAAGTTTGAATAAAAAATTAATTAATTTTAAGACCGGACATATATAGAGATCGGTCTTAAAGGTTATCTTTTAAGACCGTATATGTGTATTTGTCCTGGTCTTAAAAATGAAGCGCCAAACGTTAACCCGCGCGGACGCTTTTGTCACTCTCACTCTCTCACCGAAGAACCCCGTTCACGTTGCGAAACCCTTCTTGTTCCATTACCTCTCTTCCTCGCCCCGCGCACCGTTAGCCTCTGTTACTCCCTCATTTTCTCGGGCATTCCTCTCTTCTTGTCTTGAAAATGAACGGTGAAAACGATTCCACTCGTGTTCTTGAAACTCCGTGATCTTGGTTTGACCGGGGAGGGTCGGACAAACGAACCCTCTTCATCTCACATTGAGCCTCCTCGCGCAGTGCCTGTGGTAGAAGCGGCACACGAATGATGGAAGTATCCCTTAGTCGAATACTGCGGGACGAAGCTCGAGATTCATTTTGATGAAAATTTGCAACCTTTCGGTCCTAATAAAAGCACATATACTAGTTTTGTTTCGGCGCTCTAGTACGCAAAGAAGGTTAGCATTTTGACCGATGAGTGGAAAAATGTGGACCAAAAAACAATAAAGGATCCTATGTGGGACACTATCCGCTTACATTCACCGTCCCCGAGTCTCGAAGTTCAAAGACTCAACATTGTCTTATTGTCTTGAGCGGTTCAGGAAGTTTAAGACCTTTCGGCTAACACTTATATTTTTGCCGAGGAGAAGCGACCATCAACCACAGGACAAGTACAAATTTATTGATGAACAAACTTGGCAACAATTTGTTCGAAGCGGACCACTCTGAAGCTCGGTGAGTTATATTTAGTTTTGTTTGCACTTTTGTTTGCTTATTAACTGTGAGGATATGTGAATGTTATTGTGTACATCTAATCTCGTTAGTTAAATGGTTTGGTGTGTGAATAGAAGTATACATTTGCTGCCTTTGTCCTGCATGAGAGGAGCATGTCCTAGTTCCATGCAAGTTTGATATGTAAAGCGTGTAATGGCCATGGTTAGACGTTCTTTGTTAGTTAGTTAGTTATTCTAATATGTGTAGGAACCATTTATGATGAATGAATGAATTGACCGAGTTGGCAGCATTTCGCAACTCCCTTTCCTTTGGTTTTCCCAATTTCTTCTACAATGCTACATCTTCCTTAAGTAAAATGTTGAAACTTGATGAAGTGAATTTGACTAATGTTTGACGTTCATATCAAGCGTAAGTTCTCTAATTTACGTTAGTGACATGGTGGAATTCATAATTGATATATAGTTGTTTTCAATCTCGATTCACGAGAAAATAAGGGAAAAATATCGGGAGATTGGGAGAAAGAATGATTGCCCACACAGGCTTCTCGCGGCGGATATGAAAAGGCCGAAAAGATTTGATGGCGGCCAAACGGAAGAGATTAGAAGATGAAGCTGAATCCAATCCTTCTACGGTAGTTGATCGGCCGCCATCTCCAATACGTCGCGAGGAGCTCGGTTGTATATTCGGCAAAAGCCAGCGGCGCCTACACGAGTGAAAAACTCGTGTAGTTCTTTAGCGAATTGTAAGTATCGATATTGTTATTTTTTACTTACTAAACATGTTTCATCACTAAGCTTCTCGTTATCCGTATCTTACGGGAAGATCTTAAAAAGAAAGAGCGCAGAGGGATCTTTTGCGTCGGACGGGAGGAATGATGTTCGACCGCCGCGACCAGGAAAACCAGATCACGCGGGCGTGTAAGGGGATTGGAGGACGGGTAGGCCTAAAGCAATACTTTGGTAAATCCAAACGCCACGTACAAAGTATGGTTACAGGGAGGAGATGGATCGACGCCGGCCAAATTAAGTGAGGAATCGGCGGCGAAAGATGCTACATTGAGGATGTTTCAATCGAGATGAGCAAGATGAAGGAGGAGATGGAGAAAATGAAGTTCCTCCCGAGCTCTCGGCCGAGACCAGTGTGGATCCTTGACACCTTGGTGAACCTATGCGGCGCAGAGCACTAGAGGAGCTGCATTGTTGGACGATCAGTCGAGCAACCTTGTCATCTCGTATGTGGAGGATCGTGATGGTCATAGACAATTGGTTGCTAAAGGGACTGTCCACAACTTGGGATCAGCTGTACACCACGAACAAATGGTCGATGATGAAGTCGAGTGTCGGTTGAAGAGGTGATCTTTGATGCACTGTCCTCTCCCAACTGATGAGCTGAAGGTTGTGAGTGATGTCAAGGGAACCTTCATCTCTTGGCCAGTGAAGCTTGTAGATGTCTCTACTCCTCCTCAAGCTCCACCCCCTCCTCAAGCTCCATCCCCTCCACCCCCCTACTGCTAACTTGACGGCCAAGGAAAAAAGCCCAGTGTATGCAAGCACAACACTACCTCTGGAATTGAGACAGGAGTACATATCAAATAGGTTGTGTAAAGTGCAAAGAAAGGTGTACTTGTTTCCACATGGCTCGGGTATACATATATACTTGTCTCGCAATTCACTTAATATAATTATGCTACATATATATATATCACTGAGTACTTTCTCATTGTGAATTTTCAGCAACCACCGGCGCTTGGTCGTCATGAACATGGAGTTCCATTATGTTATCTTCTTATGCTCCACTCACGGCGATCCATCGACTACGTTGAAGCCGATGATCACCAAGTAAGAATGTCATTTTGATTGTCTTGTCTCGAAATCTCTGTTGTGAATTTTCGGTGAACATTGCCGATAAATTTCTGATTTTGATGATAGTGCCATGAAGACCTTAGTGTTGAGGTAAAAAAGCGTGGTGCTCACTCACGATCCTAAATGGCACAAAATTAAGGTTAGTACATAATTGGACATGACATAATTGCCTTACGAAGTTGGTCGATAAGCTATATATGCTCTTATATATATTTATTGTTATTTTTAGACCCGTCGGCAACTGAACGATCGAACTTATGTGGCCCGTACGTCATGAAACACTTATATGATATTGTGACGGAGGAAACACTAAAGTCACTTTAAGGGTAAGATGTTATGGTGAATTCAATCATCGATGGCTTAATGTTACATATGAAATATGCACATAATATGTTAATTCATTTTCGTCTTTGATGTTACGAGAGGTTTGCTGTGAAGAGCCATTTGATGATGATGAAATCGAGCACATACGCGAGGTTTTTGTGAATATCTCGTATAAACTAGTCTTAGAAAATCCAAGTCAAGACAATAATTAATGTCCTAAATTAATTCATTTGTAAATAATATATGATGTTTGTAGCAACAATAGCCTTCTGTACATTTGTTTATTTTTTCGACTAGCTAATTCATTCATTTGTAAATATAGCAATGTAATTCAATAATAAATTTGTTTATTTTTTCGAACAATTTGTGTGTGTCCATTTTGGGTTTCGAATGAATGGGATGGTGGATAAAGCTATTTAGTGCTTGAAATTTGAGGTACGGGCGGATGTTGAAAATGAGCCGAGATGAGGCTCAAAAGTATTCGCGACTTTTAGGACCGTATATTTTTAAAAGTGCGGTCCTAAAGGTCTTCGTCCATTTTAAGACCGTATATTTAACAAATATCCGGTCCTAAAAGTCTTCGTCTAATTCTAAAAATTTGGGTAGAGACTTTTAGGACCGTATATTTGTTAAAAGTACGGTCCTAAAGGTCTTCGTCCATTTTAAGACCGTATATTTAACAAATATCCGGTCCTAAAAGTCTTCGTCTAATTCTAAAAAATTTGGGTAGAGACTTTTAGGACCGTATATTTGTTAAAAGTACGGTCCTAAAAGTATAGAAAATATACGGCTAAATTATTAGGACCGTTTATTTGTTAGTAGTCAGGTCTTAAAAGTCTTCATTTTATTTAATAGATTGCCGAAACCTTTAGGACCGTATATTTGTTAATTGTCCGCTCCTAACTTTAAATTTGGTTTTGTTTTGTATGGTCGCAATCTGTTAACTTTATTCTCGCAAATTTTAAGATTGATCACCACGAATAGGACAATGTTTTGTTTGTTCTTGTTGTCGGAGAAAAAGAACATAAAGTTAAAGACAAACAAGGAAGGCGATTGGGAAATAAAAATTTTATTTAATAATTTTTTTTTTTTCTTCCTCGTAAGGCGACAAAACAAAAAAAAACTTAAAAATTTCTAATCCTCCCCATCGTTGTCGGAGGGGAGGGAAGGGTCGGAGACGTCGTCATCAGAGATATGGTACTCAACGTCATTGGCGTCGAGTATCGCGTCCAGCTTGCTGTTGACGGCGTGATAGACTGAAAAGTTGGCCCAAGCTTCGGTCTATATGATCGACGCGGCTATCAGTGCTCCGGCATTTGTTGGAAGTTCGGGTTCGGAGGCAACGGAGGAGGATATGGAGGTGCCTCTCGCCCAGCACGAGGACCTCGTCGTGGTGGAGGAGCCATTACGGTGGAGGTTGTAGGAGGAGATGGAGATGAATGTGAAGAAAGTAAAGTAACAACGGGTTTAAATAGAGAACCCATCCTGAAGAATGTGAAACGCTGGAAACATTAACGAGGAGACGCATATTTGCTCAGAATACGAGGAGACGCCTAGTTGGGAAGTTTATGTGGAAGCCGAAGAGACTCTGAATTCATTTCAACAATGGGGAAGGACTCTTGAAAAGAATGAACTTTCATTTCAACAATGAGTTTTAGGACCGGATATTTGATAAAAGGACGGTCTTAAAAGTAATTGAATTAAAAATTAGTTTTAGGACCGGATACCAAGTAATATATCGGTCTTAAATGAGTTTTAGGACCGGATATTTGATAAAAGGACGGTCTTAAAAGTAATTGAATTAAAATTAGGACCGGATATAAGATAAAAGTCCGGTCTTAAAAGTTTGTATAAAAGTAAATTGACGAATTCATCATCGACGTTTATCTCTCCCGCCATCTGTCTTTATATACTCCACACACTACCTCCTCTTTGTCCTTGTTAACTCCTCACTTCCTAGCTCTCTGCCCCAACTTCTCAAAATCCTCAAACCATGGTTAGATACAAGCAAGCGCTCGTAGGGGTGCATACACGCCTCACTCTCGTGCCATGGCTAGATCATTATATGGTGCGCCTCCTCCAAATGACAAGTCGTCGTATTGTTTCCGAAGACTCTCGGGTCGTTGGACCCATTGTTATTTCTTCGGATGATGAAGAGATTGCTCATGCCGCACCCCCTCGATCCTTACGCCGATCCTTTTCTTGCCGAGTTCAACCCTCATCTTGAAGCTGGCCATGCAGATGTTCGTAATCCCCCTCTCCAACCCGTTGGCCCCGGCGCGCCTACCTCGACCCCTCTCCGCTCTCCCGTAATGATCCATTCATATTGCGGGTGGAGAGAATAAGACAACAACTTGCCGATCTCGGCGGGAAATTAATGCTCTTCACGCCGAAATCGCCGAGGTTGTTCATCGATTCTTGTGGATGATAATATTCAGCTTGTTTTTCATTTGTGTTTTTGTTGTTGTGTATATATTACGAAGTAATGTAAGAAACATTAAGAACACTTGTATGAATTTTTGGCTCTTCTCCATTAATTCATTAAAGAAACTTATTCTCCAATTTTGCTTTATTTTTGTCCAAAAATATCATTTATTTTATTGATTTAATATACCAATCACGAAGGCCATTAAGACCGAACATTTTATTTTATAAGTAACGGATCTAAAGATAATTTGAATTTTAGGACCGGATGTTTTATAAACCTCCGGTCTTAAAACTTAAAAATCTAATAAAATTTTAGGACCGGATAATTTTAAAACTCCGGTCTTAAAATGTTAGTTGTATCTTTAGGACCGGACATTTAATTAATAACCGGTATTAATAAAATCCAAAAAGCTAAATAAGGTATCTTTGTCGCGCCGAACTCTTGTCGCGCCGAAAGTGAATACTCAGGTTCCGACTCGAAATTTCCCTCTCAGCTTCGTCGCTGCTTCGCGTACCTTTCTCGACAATCACTCTCGGTTCCTTAGCTAAACGTCTATAGACGAAGGCGTAAGAGATGTTTCGGTTAAAACTTTATTACTTTCCGACTTATCGTTCTTGGTTTTCATGGGTTTAACGAAATCGGTGTAATGTTGTTATGGGTATTCTCTGTTGTTAACGAATATTGTTTTTTGAAGATTATATTTGCACTTTAGACCTACCCAACTGACCAACAAGTGTTTTTAGGTTACTCTTGTTGTCTTATGCAACATCAACGTTCGTGAGCGGAGAAGTAAGACGACTCGGCAAACATATGCTACGGGTTAGTCCACAAGACCTTCATCCCTGCATTTAATTTCCTCGTCTTGCATTTATTTTGGTTCTTCGATTCACCGTGATGCATTTATGACCAAAAGTAATTCTTAATTCGTCTAAATAATATATAGGAATTCTACTATGGATCACGAGTTGGATAGATGCTTTACGAACGAGTATTGAATATCGAATGGGGTTAGGGAATTTATAGAATTTGCTAAAAAAATGCCCATGATGATGGGGAAGTATTATTGCCCTTGTGTAAAATGTTTGAATGAGTGTCGACTATGTCCCGAAGTTATACGCACACATTTAATTTGTCACGGATTTTGTAAGACTTATACGGTATGGGTATGGCATGGTGAACAAGTGCCATCAAGTGGGAAACAACATGGGGAAGTGGCCTTTGATGATAATGACACGGATATGGATGATCGCATAGAGGACATTATCCGTGATGTAGGAGAAGAGGCTTTTGAGCGATCACATGCATATGGTAATATGTGCAGTGATGCGAGACACCGCTATACCGTGGGTGTAAAAATACCAATTGTTGAACGCCGTATTGAAATTGGTAAGCTTGAAGGCACGTCATGGATGGAGCGACAAGAGTTTTTCGAATTGCTTGAGGCTTTGAAGGACATGCTTCCGGATGATAACGTGTTGCCGCATCGCTACTATGATGCTAAGAAGATACTTTGTCCACTGGGGATGGAGTACAAAAAGATCCATGCATGCCCGAATGATTGTGTATTATATAGAAAAGAGTTTGAAGAGAAGCGAGTTGTCCGATGTGTGAAACCCCACGGTACAAGTCGGATAAGGGGCTGCAAAAGTGTTGTGGTATCTTCCAATCATACCAAGGTTCAAGCGGTTGTTTGCGAATGAAAATGATGCAAAAATCTGAGGTGGCATGTAGATGAGAGGATTTCGGATGGGCGGCTTCGACATCCGGCCGATTCTTCTCAATGGAAGAAGATCGATCAATTATTTCCGAACTTCGGCGAAGAACCTAGGAACCTCGGGCTTGCCCTTAGCACGGATGGAATGAATCCCTATGGAAGCCTTAGCGGCATACATAGCTCATGGCCCGTAGTCACGATTGTTTACAACTTATCTCCTATGTTATGCATGAAACGAAAGTACATCATGCTTTGTCTATGTTGATTTCGGGACCAAAACAACCCGGAAATGACATAGATGTTTACCTAGAGCCCTTGATCGAAGACTTGAAGGAGTTGTGGGAAGAAGGTGTCGATGTTTTTGACTCTTTCAAGAAGGAGGTCTTTAGAATGAGAGCCATGATATTTTGTACTATAAACGACTTCCCGACATATGGGAACTTGTCGAGGTATAGTGTAAAAGGCCATAAAGCATGTCGGTTTGTGAAGAAGGCACATGCTACCATCAACTTCAACATGGAAGAAAGACGGTGTATCTTGGACATAGGAGATTTCTTAGACGGGGCCACCCATATCGTCGATTAAAGAAGGCCTTTTTTGGTGGCCAAGAGTATGAAGAAGCTCAGGTGGCATTGGTAGGGAGCAAGTGTATGAAAAGGTTAAAAATATCGAGTGTCATCTTCGGTAAGCTTGGAAAGAGTAGAAAAGAAACAAATATATGGAAGAAGAGATCTGTATTCTTTGATCTTCCCTATTGGCGCAATCTTGATGTGAGACAACGTATTGATGTCATGCATGTGGAGAAGAACGTATGTGATAGTATTGTGGGCACGCTTCTCAACATACAAGGTAGTTCGAAGGATGGTGTGAAGGCAAGATTGGATTTGCAAGCAATGGGAATACGCGAAGACTTGCATCCAAGGCCATATGGGAAGAGAACTTATTGTCCCCGGCTTCTCATACTTTGTCTAAGGATGAGAAAGCGAAGCTTTGTGAGTGTTTACATGGCACAAAAGTTCCCTCGGGGTATTCTTCAAATTTTAAGAGGCTTGTCTCGATGAAGGACTTGAAATTAGTAGGCCAAAAGTCTCATGAGTGTCATGTCTTGATGCAACAGCTACTCCCAGTAGCTATTCGAGGCATTATGTTTCAAGAGGCCATGGAATTTTGTCAAAATTATTTGGCCAAAGTAAGACATATTGGGCTTCCAAAACGTCGGCATCTTTGAAGGGGGTAGACGTGGGGCTTCGGTAAAAGTGTGGATCGTGATGAATTGTCACAAGTCCACTTATACATCTTGAATAATGTTGATGAAGTTCAAGCCGGCATATCTACACATAAAGAGGCAGTAAGGAAAGAGAACCATCGAATGACCGAACAAAGGTTGATTAGGGAGCATAACGAGAACTTTTGCAAACTGGTTCAAACAAAAGGTCGAGGGATCTGAATGTGTTTCTGAGACAATGAAATGGTTAGCACGTGGTCCTGAGTTTGATGTCATAAGTTGGAATTCGTATGTGATCAAGGGTTATACATTTTACACGAAGTCCCTAGATGATAGGAGCACACGGTCATGCCATATTATGGGGTTATTGAAGAGATTTGGGAGGTGGACTATGTCAAAGTTAGATTTCCCATCTTCAAATGCAAGTGGGTTAATGTCAATAATGGTGTTCGGATCGATCGACTAGGATTCACTTTAGTCGATGTCAATAGTAGAAGTTTTGGAGATGAACCTTTTATTATGGCGAGATCATGCAAAACAAGTGTTCTATATCACCGATCAAGAAAATAAAATGTGGTGCAGTAGCTCTCCAAGGAAAGAGGGTCATTGATATTGATGAGGAAAGTCATTCAAATTATGGTGATCTTCTGAGAGTACTCCTTTTACAAGGGGTCTCTAGGACATGAGCGAAGAAGATGAAGCGGATAATGAACCGGCATAAGAAATGATCATCAAGAAGGGATATGGGAGGATATCACTTTATAAAAGTGTCAATTCATAAGGTAATTAATATTCATATGCGGTATTCTTAGAAAACTTTAAGGTTTTAACAATTATTATATGTTGTCTATGTTCTTAATTAAACAATGTCATCATTGAATATGAATTTGTTCTTGTTTTGTTTTTGTGGCGAGGATCCGTTTCAAAGGGGCATGTTATAAAAGAGGATGCATGTTACGTTGTTGGGTGGGAATCAAATGAAGGCATGGTGAATAATATATTGGACTACATTTGTATGTTGAATTACGTCTTGCATGTATTGTAACTCATTGCCTTTGTAATTAGTTATATGTTAGCTTATTGTATAAATTACTTTAGTTGTTTTAGACTTAATTAAGAGGCCATATAACTCATGGTGGATAATATTTGTATTCTTTTTCCCAATTCAATTTATTCATGTTCATAGCTTGTAGCTTAAAGTATATCGATTTTTATGTCTGTTTTGGATGGTGGATTTGTGTATATATATTGATCAGGAAGAACAGAACATGGAAAAAATACGGGAAAATTTAGACCGCAAATAAAAAATACGCTCTTAAATGTTCAAATATTAAGACCGGATGTATATATAACACCGCTCTTAAAGGTGTTAAGCCGGTCTTAAAAGTTGGTCTTTTAAGACCGGTCCATTGAAAAAAGTCGGTCTTGAAAGTCAGTCTTTTAAGACCGAAAACTTGGGATGGACCATTACATACCTGGCTTTATGGAGAGAATCAATTGCAACTGTTGATGTACATATATGATAATGTAACTGTTGACCTATAAATTGTGTCTTTACATGGGAATTAACTCCGTAAAGCTAAGGCTGAGGGGAAAAAATGAATGAATATGCGTATAGGAAAGGAATCTTAGGGTATTCAAACCTTTGAGCAAAGCAAAGGGTATGCATACCATTGAGTTGTATCTCAGATTTAATTTTCTAGTAAAGATATTGTATATCAGATTTAATTTGAATTGAGATATCGTATCTCATTTTAAATTAAATATAAGAATGTCATATCTTGATTTAATTTATAAATATAAATTAAATCTGAAGGCCTATTAATTCGGATCAAATAGTTAGATTATATCTGTTGGACAGATTTAATTAATACTATTTAATCCAAATTCAAAATTTGAAATAAATTAGATTAATTTTGAATATTTTAATACGACACATTAGGGTTTTTGGAAACTCTATAAGTGATTCTGATCTAGTCGTATTAAACAGACGAATGAATTAGACGGCCGCGAAAAACAAAACCGTAGAGAGAAAAAAAGAGAGAGAGACGCAAGAATACTGAGGCGCTAGCACGCTGCCATCAGTGTTGGAGGTCGTTCGTGTGGATACCGGTAGAGGGAGAGGACACGTGAAGTCAGCTCCTGTCTGATCGAACAAGAAGGCGCTAGCCCACGTGATCAAGAAGCACGGATAAAAGATGCCACCTCGTTCGACACGTACGACGTCTCAGGCGCACGAGGTTCTAGGCGCGAACGAGAACGGAACGCAAACAAGCTCGCATAGGTACGGTTCTAAATCTAACCTTGATCTAAACGCGGTTGAGCGATCCGCCTAAGGGATCTGTACAATTTTTTATTATTATTCCGTTGCGTGTTCGAATCCCAACAGCTCAAGGGTTTGATTACCCTTTGCAGCCTTTCCTATACGGATATTTGTGTTTTCTTTACCCTTTGATTGCTTTCCTGGCTTAATTACTGAAGACATACAAGGTATAGGTGATAAACACTTACATTATAAGATATATTGGTCAAGGTTGCAATTGATTCATGATACAAAGACTAGAAAATCTTGGTCCCCCGAATTTCATGGCTAGATGTTGGAAGTACTACTCTATTAGATACAATCAAGATTAAGTAGCTAAAAAAACTCATGTTGGGAAAGTCTACGATTAATCACAATATTGAATTTTAAAGCTTTTAACTTGGTGCCACCTGCACAATACAAAAATAGGAAATGAACCTTCGATCAGAGCAATAATGGGTTTTTCAAAAAAAACATAACTTTACAAAAGCAATTTAATATTTCACCATGAATGCTTTATCGCATCATGACTTCACAAATGCTGGAGGTATTCACTTGTTCATGTATGACTCTCGGTACAACTCAATTAGTTCGTTAATAACTGTTATGTATTTCACTTTTCTTACATAGTATTCTAATAAGTGACAAGTTTTACTTAATAATTGTTATGTATTTCACTTTTTTTTGAAAATTTTGGTGGTTGATTATGCAACCACTAGTTTACAAACAAGATAATAAAAAACAAAAAGACAAAGTATATAAATAAACTAAAAATAAAAAGTTATGGAGATGTTTTAAGAATCTAATGCATTATTAGATTCTTCATTTTCCAGTAACTTGTCCACCTTTTCATTCAAAGAGCGAATGAGAATAGTAAGTTCCTTCAAGCACTAGTCCATACGTCCTTTCTCTCGCAAGTAAACCTAGACCATATGATGAAGCTTGTAAGTCACGTGGATGAGCCCTTTAATGCTTGTTGGTAGAGGTAGATCTTTTGGTTTGTTCCTAAATGATGAAGCAATAGTTCTCTTGTGTTTGTCCATAATTTTGTTGAAAAATAAAAAAGCTTGCAGTTGGGTATGGGAATTTGAAAAGGAAGTGGAGTTCAATTTCGAATGTTTATGTTTATATAGAGAGAGTTTCGTGGATTATCGAGGCGTCGCATCCTTTAGATTTATAGATCTTTATAAATGGTTACGATTGTTCTAATATTATTCTTTTATGACTGTTTGAGTATGGTGGGCCAAATGATTGTCTGGCTATTTGTTGGCCTTGGGAGCTCCACGAGAAATTGGGGTGCTGCCTCCATCCGGGGTTGTATATGTTCGAGTACGGATTGTTGGTGGTACTGCCCCTGTTAAAATTGTTGGCGTAGTCGATTGATTCTGAGGAAGTCTATAAACCTGTCCCAAGCTTCATATGTTGATTCACCTAATTTTTGTTGGAAATTGGTGATACCCCTCTGAGCTGGGCGTTCTTAGTTGGTGAGAAGAATTTAAGTAGGAATTTACTCCCTAGATCATTCCAGGAGGTTATTGAATTGGCTAGCAGGTTGTTAAGCCATGTTCGCGCTTTGTCCCGAAGAGAGAATGTGAAAAATTTAATTCGAAAGGCATCGGGCGTGACTCCTGGAATGACGAACGAGTCGCACACCTCCATGAAAGATTTGAGGTGCAGCCATGCAGGTGAGGGTCTTCAGAAGGGAGTCCTCCAAATTGTATGGCTGCATTTAGCATTTGAATCATGACACCTTTAATCTCAAAGTGTCTTGCATTAAAGGCCGAGGGTGTGATAGCAGAATTCAACTTGTTTAAATCTGGGATCCCGAATTCCATGATGGCTTTGTTCAAATCTGGATTTGGAGGTCGAGGTGGAGGGACCTGGTGGTCCCTGTTTACTGCTTGCTCTTGATCATGATTATCCGGCGTATCCGCCATGTCTGTGGAGTCAAAAAGTTGACTTCTTCACTTCTACTTCCTGCACCTTTGCTTGTAAGTGCGTTTGATTTTAGGATCGTAAGGCTCTAGGTTGACTGAAGGCAAGTTACGAATACACTATAGAATGTACCTGAAATTCAAGAAAAGGGAGAGAGTGAGCTTTATTGGGTAAATCACAACTATTCAGTGATAAGTGCGTCGTAATTAAAGGTAGAGTAAATACCCTTTTTGGTCCCTGGAAAAACACATTTGACCCTTTTTGGTCCCTGAGTAAAGAAAATGTCATTTTGGTCCTTTTTAGGGACTAAAAATGACCTTTTTGAGAATTTCTGAGGGATTAAAATATTCAAAAAAAATGATCAAAAGGACTAAAAGGGACCTTATTTTTCCATTTTAGGGACTAAAAGTGACTTATTTTTTTTTAGGGACCAAAAAGGGCATCCGTGTTTATTCCAGGGACCAAAAAGGGTATTTACTCTTAAAGGTATCTACAGTCCCCGGCAACGGCGCCAAAAACTTGTTAGTGGATTTCCTTGATGGCAAGTGAACCAATGAAACAAGTATAAAGAGTAAGTAAAGTATCGTCCCATAGAGACTGAGATACCAAATGATGACACCGAATCACAGAATTGTTGTGTTTAAATAGAAAATAAAGTCTGATTGGTTTGGGAGTTTCTATAGTTATGCTAATAAACTAGAATTCAACAATTGATCATAGTTGAAGAAGATATCAATAAAAAGATAGGCTGAGCTCAGAGTCCTTCCCAAGCATATTACTCCCCCAATTTCCTATACGCATTGCTATAGCAGTTATGTTGCACAACTCTCGTAATACTACAACATGAACACCTTTCACAATGTTATTCAATTAACCCACCACTTTAATCTACCGAAGCTCTCACGTCCGATACGTTCAATCCTAATTTACTTCTCCCATATGTCTATGGCGATTTTCTAATTAGGTGATCATTACAAATCAGGGTGTTATGGTTATGAGTGGTAGACCCATTCCTGAAGCCTACAATAATAGGTCAAGCCTTGCACCAGTCTTCCTAGCAATCACTGTTTCTCAGATGTCTAACCCCGACTCCCTCTCAGTAAGCCGAGGCCACTGATCAAGCCCTTAGCTCTCGCTAATCAACGAGAAATTGAATCACTGATAAGAAAACTGAATGTATTGAATTAAGAACTAGCAACTGGGTTCATTCTAAACTTAGGAAATCATCCTAGCTCAGCCACAGGAAGTTTAGTTCATGACCAATGAGGGAATCATTAAGTAGAGTACAACAGAATAGCCCATGATCACAAGATTAACTAGAATTAATTAAAGAAGAAAAACATCAACCTTGATGGAGGTTTCGACGGCGTGGAAGAAGCCCTATCATGTCACAGCTCCACGTCTTCTTATCTCCATCTCACGCGAGGAAGGATGTTGGGTTCTCTTGGAGTACTTATGCCTTTTAATTTCTCTCACTCTTCTTCCGAGTCTGGCCATATGGAACCGTCCTCTCTTCACGACTTCAATTCCTTTTAGGGTTGGCCATTGTTTCCTTATATAATCAGGTCTACTTGCAGCGTACGTCCAGCAAGCTGGGCCTTTCCAAATCAGTCGGGGTCCAATTGGGATCTCGGTAGATTGATTCTCCTGATCCTGCGGGATTAATTCTTCAAATCTTAGTTTCGATTCTTCACATCTTCTATTCCAACACGTCAGTAATCTAACCGTCACTCAATGACATGCACTATGTTTCCTAAAACAATCTTGACAAAATATCAGAACAAATGCCACATAGCATTGCTTCACTTACTTTGCTATAGCATTAGGGATGCATTGTATTGCACTTCGATGAGGCTGTCCCGATGCTATAGCATTGTATTGGCCATGTTATGCGCCTTTCACACATAATCTCAAACGCGATATTTTATTAGCATATGTTTAGGATGCGTATGCAATTTATTTTGAGTTGTAAGCTTCATCCTTAAGTTCCCTATATAATGAATTAATGCCTGTTTACTCATATTTAATGTAGTTAAGCTTAAATTCATCATTCAATAGAGTCATATAATATAGGGAAAACATAGCATAACTAGTGCTCATCAGTTCGTCTGTTGTGTATGCCTAGAGGTGGATGAGGTGGAGGTAAGGGAGGAGAAGAAGGAGGTGGAGGTTGAGGAGGAGGAAAAGGAGGTTGTGGAGGATGACACCGAGAGTTTTCTAACATGTCTTCCGCATGACGTTTAAATTGTCACTAGTTTGTTTAAATGTGTGATTGACAACCTTAGTGTTGTGTGATCTATTTAACTAATCTCATATTAGGATAATGGGGGTGTTTATGGTATCAATATAATACTATATTAATTATAAAAATAAGGCCAATATTGATATAGTTCATTTGAGATAGCGGTGGTAGAAACAACTTATTTGCAATCTAATTTTTGCAAACGTAAAATAGGATAAAAGTCATATTGTAAATGTGATCTGTGTTTGAAATGACGGTGAGAGAAATGACTTTTTTCCAAATGAACTCTTGTTTGGATGATTATTGAAAAAGTCAGTTAAGATGGAAAATGATTGAAAATGACATGAATCTTATTGAATACTACACACACACACACCACATATATTAGTTGTATATATTATGATAATTGAAGATAAAAATTTAAATTTGATAAAAAAATTAAATTATTATTAAAAAATTAAAAAATATAAATTACTTAATTAAATATATTCTAATGGATAAATTAGAATGTATACAAATGTATATTTAATAGTAGGGATAAGGGTCTTAAATGCCATGGAAGTTTTCGCTGAGGAGCACTGGGTGGACGAAAGTTTTTTTTGGACCAAAATTGCCATGGAAGTTCACAAAACGTAGCAATTTTGCCGCTCCGTTAATTTTGACCGTTAAGTTTAACTGAGTGCACACGTAGCATGTTATCTCATCACACGTGGCATGCTACCTCATCAATCAAATAAGAGTTTAGTATCATTTTTGCCACAGAAGTTTTCGCTGAGGAGCAATTTTGCCTTAGAAGTTTACAAAACGTAGCAATTTTGCCATTCTGTCCCAATATTAAATTTGACTATTAAATCAATCAAAGAACACACATGTTATGCCTTCAGAAGGTCGAACTTGGAGTCAGAGAGGGAGATCCTTAAAACGTTGAACTCAAGGCGGCCCGAATTTGTGAAGTCGAACTGTCAAAGGGACTGAAAGGTCTGTCACAAAACATAGATGAAGCATTACTTATTATCTAAGCGAATGAAACGCAAAACGAGAAATGAATTGTCCTAAAAATTGTTTCAGTAAGACAAATCAATAGTGATAGTATTTACCTTTGTATAGATTGATCTAGGCCACCCACCCTGTCCCACAAGGTAAATCTATACTGCTCTTAAAAATTCTAGCGATTTTAAGTGATGCTTACTAAACCAATATTTGGGACAATTCATTATTGATTTGTCCCAAATATTGGTTTGATCTCGACAAATGATTTCTTGTTTTGCGTTTCATTCGCTTAGATCATAAGTGATGCTTCCTCTGGGTTTTACGACAGACTTTCAGTCCCTTTGACTAGTTCGGCTTCACAAATTCCGGCCACCTTGAGCTCAACAATTCAAGGATCTCCCTCTCTGACTCTAAGTTCGACCTTTTCAAGGCATGACATGTGTGTTCTTTGACTAATTTAATAGTCAAATTTAATATTGGGGACAGAAGGGCAAAATTGCTACGTTTTGTAAACTTCAGGGGCAAAATTGCTCCTCAGCGAAAACTTCCGTGGCAAAAATGATACTGAACTCTTATTTGATTGATGAAGTGGCATGCCACGTGTGATGAGATGGCATGCCACTGTGCACTCAGTTAAACTTAACGGTCAAAATTAACGGAGGGGCAAAATTGCTATGTTTTGTGAACTTCCATGGCAATTTTGGTCCAAAAAAAACTTTTGTCCACCCAGTGCTCCTCAGCGAAAACATCCATGGCATTTAAGACCCTTGTTCCTTAATAGTATATTGCTTATTGGATCACCTATCCTTAACATTTTTCTCCAAAAGTTGAAAAAATTATGTCAAAAGATGGAAAAAAAATGACTTCTATCAAAAGTCAATTTTTTAAATAAGTCTATTTGAGACACAGTTATCAAAAACGGTTCAAATTTCTTCATTCGGCTTAAATCACTGTGTGCTAAGCTTTTTCCCTCCTTTACCCCTGTGCCAAACAGCCAGGGCTTGTTTGGTATATCATCTAACGGACTTATTATCCCATTAGATGGGAAAAAAGTCCATAAATGGGAAAGGTCAATTATTGTGTGTTTGGGTGGTTTAATTATTTGAAGTGCTTCATCCCATGAAGCTTGAAGCCCGAATTACTTGCTTATGATCCCATCAATTAATTCAAAATCTCCTTCAAATGACAAATGACCGTTGCACCCCCAAAACAACCATATTCATTTTCCTCTCTCCTCCTTCAAGTCAAGCTCTAGTGCGTCTCCTCTCGTCTTTCAAAAATTTCGCATGATGTGTATCCTTTGCAATTGATTTCCGCGAGCCACCTCCTGCTTCTCCTCCGCATCAATTAATTCAAAATCTTTGGGGTCTCCATCTCGCCATTAAAAGTCCTGACCTACCTCTTGTTCACCGCTTTAAATTTCACCTGGTCTAATTCCTCTGCAATTCCAGCTACCTCCTCTCCTCTTCAATTCATCACCGACCTACCTCCTGTTCGCCACTTCAATATATATGTTCTTCTTTGTGCCCTTCAATTCCACGCATTCCATCCTGTAAATCACCGTTGAAACCATAATTCATCAAATCTGTTCTTCTTTTCCATTATGTCACTGCCAGATATCCTTGTATGACCGTGATACTCGCCGAATCTCCTCATCCTCGTCAGATCCATTATTCTTTTCATTTGCCTCTGGTGATTTCTTTATCCGATCTGTCAATTTTTTTTCTGAAACTTTTTTTTTTGTATTTTTTTTTTTTGCTGAAATTGCTATGAACTAGCCTGAAGCATTAAACCATATTATTTACATCAGCACTTTTATATATTGTATGATGCATCTTTATTTAATGACACCTATTATTGATAGCATGTGGTATTGATACCTATTATTATCAATATATATTATTTAATGACACTTATTATTGGTATTGATTTGGTTAAGTATTGCAACATATATTACAAAGGTTTCATTATATATCCATGGAAAGTTTGAGTAATGAGGATATTTCAGACAGTTCAAAGGAAGAAGGATTGTCTCATGAACAAAGAAGGTCCCTACAACTTGCTATTATAAACGAACAAATGACAAAATATGCACAAATTGGTAACTTGATGGCTCAGTATATCGCGCCTTCTTTTGCAAATAACCATGTAGAACTAGTAAGCAAACAGGGGCAATGTGGGTGCAGGAGGTTTTGCAAGGCCATGATGTAGTATGTTAGGAAAATTTCCGAGTGGAAAAACATGTATTCATTCACTTATGTTCTAAATTGAGAGAACATGGATTACGACACACTCAGAATATCGGCGTTGAAGAAATGGTTGCCACGTTTTTATATACAGTTGGGATCCAGGAACGATTTCAACATTCAGGCGAAACTGTTAGTAGGATTTTCCACAGGGTTCTAAAAGCTTCTTACAATCTTTCAACAGAAAATATCAAACCACTTGATCCAGAGTTTTGTCAGTGTCACAGGAAAATAGCTACCGATGCACGATATCACCCATTTTTCAAGGATTGCATAGGAGTAATTGATGGAACTCACATCAGGTGTGTGGTAAGCCAATCGAAGCAAGACAAATATATTGGAAGAGAGGGATATCCAACACAGAATATCATGGTCGTTTGTGATTGGGATATGTGCTTTACTTTGTTTGTGTTGGCAGGGTGGGAGGATATTGCACATGATGCTCGTGTCTTTCGAACTGCGATCGAGACTCCAAATATGAACTTCCCCCATCCACTTGAAGGTATATCTCTAACATCCTCACTTCAGTTACATTAATTTCAGTCTTTATTTTACATTTCCCTATAATTTACTAATGTCAATTGAATGTCAACATTTATCAGGGAAATATTACTTGGTTGACGCTGGCTATCCAACACCAGTTGGATATATTGGTTCGTATAAACGTGAGCGTTATCACCTTCCAGAATTCAGGTGACAATCGGGATTTCGAAATCCCAACGAGTACTTCAATTTTTATCATTCAAGTTTGAGGTGCACAATAGAAAGGACGTTTGGAGTCTGGAAGAACAGGTTTCACATCTTACAAAATATGCACTCATATAGCTTTCAAACACAAGTCCGCATAATTTGCGCTACAATGGCGATACATAATTTTATCCGGAGATAATTCCCAAAATGATGTGGAATTCGGTCAAGCTGAAGAAGGAAATATGAGTGATAAAGATGATCCACTTGATAATGATGATCCAATTGATGAAGCATCCTCATTATTATCTTCAACACAAATGAATCGTCTTCGTGATCAAATTAAAAACCAACTTGTAGGGACTAGGTTTATTTAAGCACTTCATTGTGTTGTAATTTTTTTAATGGTAATTTTACTATTTTATTTAGCAAATTTATATTTATTTTTAATTTTTTATCCCAAATTATCATATTTTACACAACATATGTGTGTGTGAATTTGATTCATGCCCTTTTCAGTCATTTTTTATCTCATCTATCTTTTCAAAAACTATGTCAAACAAGTGCCATCAGAAACAAAAGCCACTTCTATCATCTCTATTCTAAATACAAATCACATCAGAAAAAGTCCATCAGAAACAAAAGCCACTTCTTCCACAACTATCCCAAACGAGCCCTAAAAGAATGAATCAAAAAGTGTTTTCCCCATTTTTTGTTTCTTTTTTTTTTTTGGTCAAACCATTTTTGGTTTCTAAAGTATATTCTTTATCAATAATTTTTTTTTAAAAGAAAATTTGTTTGCTGTTTTGAAAGTAATTTTTTAGAACAACTATCCAAAAAAAAATTTCGCATTTTTTTTTTTGTTTTTAAAACTTATTTTTAAAAACAATTTTATAAAATTGCTTGAGGAAAAAACAGAAAATAGAAATAAACAGATATGAAATTTTTTAGGTGAAATAAACCATGTTTTCATTACTTAAAAAAAGGAAAAGATGGAGAAAAATAAGCATCCCAAACAATAACAACTAGTAATCTTGTATGGATCAGGGTCAAGGCACGAGTACTAGTTAAGTAGAGCACTTGTGATTTGTGATAGAATAGTTTTGAGTAAATACCCTTTTGGTCCCGTAAGAGGGGCAAGGCGTCAATTATCTCCCATAGGGCAAACTCAATCACTTTCTCATACGTGCCACTCCTACTTAGCTTACCTTTCTCTCTCTTCTTTCTTCCCCTTCTCTCTCCCTCTTTCTTCAGGCAAGTTCTCTCCCTCTTCAATTCTGAACGGATGTTTTGTGTGCGCTTCTTTACTTTGATAAGAAACCTTTTATCTTTCCAGTGTTTCGCCGATTGTTTCACGCTCTTTGTTCTACTAATTCGTATGTTTGGCTTTCGAATTCGTTGAGTTTTTCCTTGGGATTGATTAACCGGAGGTAGTTGAGCTCTGTGTTATGATTTTGTGTGGTTTGGAGTTTGAAGATATTGAAACAGATGTTGTTGTGTTTTCAAATTCGACTTCTTTCTTGTATTCCAACGATAAAAGTACTAAGTTATTTTCATTCCACCTGATTTGAGTGAGAGACAATTTTTTATCTATCAATTTTTGGGATCTTTTTAGCATGACCTATTTCCCTTCCTCTTTTTCATTTTCAGGCTGGTTTACTATGACAGAACCTTCCAAGGTCATTCACGTTCGAAACGTGGGGCATGAAGTATCCGAAGTACTCTCTCTTTCTCTCTCGACTTCGATCATGTCATGGTTTACTAGAGAAAATGAACCCAACTAGACATTGATCAATGGGATTTTGTTAGGAATGTTGTAGAAAATACCCTTCACAATTATAAAGGGAAGGGATAAGGTGTAAATATTACGCTAGGAGCACGCACAAAAACATTTCTGTGCCCGTTACTAACATCTGGTTGGCCAATCTGCACCTTAACCCCAATTATAAATCCAACCAAGAATGTTGTTCTTTGAAATCTTGGAAAATCCATTTTGGTTAGTTTGGCTGGTGGAGAATAATCTTCATCCCCTGTTCTGGGCCGATGAGGTCGTCTATAGTTGTGGGTGTAATAGCCGGTGGTTTCTTGAGGTTCTTCCTCTCGCTGTGTGACTCTTGATCAGCCATCAAGGTAGCCAACTGATTGGACAGTGCCTGGCAGCCCCGACAGAAATGTTTCAAGGGCCTCAACACAAGTTTCGATAGAATCGGACGTAGCAGAGACACATTTCTGTGACCGAGTAATAATTCATGATGAACAGAAGCGTCTGATACCACTGTTAGGAATGTTGTAGAAGTGTAGAGGATTTGGGAAGAGAAAAGAGAAAGAAATGAGAATAGAAGAGAGAAGAGGGGAGAGACAGAGACAGATGAGATACAGAACTGCTGTCCTTCTCATTCATTCATCATATTCAACACAACACACATTAGTCTAGGCTCCCCCTTATATAGGATAGGATACTGTCTTAGACTCCTTCAGTCATTCCTCCAACGGTAATAACAGTAATAGTAACATTAACTACCTAATTACCTTATCAAGTAACTCCTAACTAACTAATCCCCAATCATTTACCCTAATAATTCTAATTATTCATTTATTTACAGCTTACATATCAGATTTTAATACTCCCTCTCTGGTCCTTATTATAAGGCACCAACTACTATTTCTCGCGAACCAAAGAATGGAAATTAAGTCATTAATGAGGTCTAAAAGTAATAAATGTTTCCAACTTTACCCCTACTTTAATGATGTAGGTTTAAATGAGTTAGTTAAAAATAAGGGCATAATGAAAAAATAGTAATAAATGAGTTAGTTAAAGTAAGTTGGTGCCTTATAATAATGACAAAAAAATGTTGGTGGTTGGTGCCTTATAACTGCGATTGAGGACTCAGTTGTTGACTCCCAACCTTTCTACTTTCCATCCCACCAAAGCTGGGAAATATACCATTTTCCACGTCTTTCCCTTCCTTTCCTATGTACCAAACAAAGCCTTAAAAAAGAATTTTACAGCAATAAAACAGACAAAATATGAAGATTCACCTAGAGAAGCCACGTGCCAACACCAACCTTTGGCAAGATGAATTTTTTCCATCACACTTCAATTGTTAACTCTTTAATAGTCTTTGAAGAATTGATCATTTTCTCTTTTTTTTTGGGTTGCAGAATGATTTGCTTGCACTATTTCAGCCTTTTGGAGTCATAACAAAACTTGTGATGCTACGTGCAAAAAATCAGGTTTTGCTTGCCTTAATGACATTTGTTGTTTGCTCCTGTCTTAGAATTCTGTGCTGTTGCAGTTACTATTCCCCTCTAAGTACTTGCCACTCTTGCAGGCTCTTCTCCAAATGCAAGATATTCCTTCTGCAATTAATGCTTTACAGTTTTATTCTAATGTTCAGCCAAGTATTAGGTATAGACAGATTGTTAATTCAATCACAACCTCGTGCATTTGGTTTGGAAAAATTTCTGTTTTTGATTTTTAATTTTGAAAATGCTCATTGTTTCTCTTGATGCCAAGGTTGTCTTCTTAACCTAGTTTTCTTTGTTTCATTCCAGGGGTAGGAATGTTTATGTCCAATTTTCATCACATCAAGAATTAACTACTATGGATCAAAGTCAAGGACGAGGAGATGAGGTTGGCAATAGGCATCTTGTGTTTATAATTTAAACAAATTTGTAATGAAATCCATGTAATGCTTCTTGTTGTTTGCATGAGAATGCAATAATTGGACATCTTTTTGTGGTTTGTTTTAGCCCTTTATGATTTGGTATATCCCCTTATATCTTTTATAAAATTATGTTCTAAAGTTTCTTTTTCACTTCATTTACTTCTTTATTTGTACACCTATCTCTCCCCAGATCCCACCTTGTGAGAGCCTTGTGTTTTTGACTGCCCTTTGCTTAGTTATTTCTACCCTTTCTCTATATTTGTTCTTTTTCTGAATCTTGCTCTGCTGGTGGGAACTCTTTGACAGCCAAATCGAATTCTCTTGGTAACTATCCATCACATGCTCTATCCTGTAACGGTGGATGTGCTGCATCAAGTGTTTTCCCCGCATGGAATTGTTGAAAAAGTTGTGACATTTCAGAAATCAGCTGGTCAGATTCTCTCTAATTCTCACTATCCTCCTTTCTTTTCATTTTTGACTTTTTCAATTTGTGATTTCAACTAGGTCAAGTATGGAATATTTTGCTCATCAAGTAATTGATTTTAATATATGGAAATCAAGGATATTTGAAAGAAAATGGAGAAAACAATTAATGAGGTTCTAAGGCTTTTAAAGAATTGTTATCTTTCATTTTTAATATGAGGAATTGAGGATGGACTTTTTTATCCTTTTTATATGAATATAGGCTGTCTTTGAATTTGGGTCATTCAGGAGTTCCCCTGCACTGTGCTTGTCGTCCCAATTGTTTTATCCTGTATTTGCAAACTTTGCAGGCTTTCAGGCTCTAATTCAGTTTCAATCATGTCAGAGTGCTGTGATAGCTAGAAGCGGACTTCAGGTTGCCTTACATTAAATTTGGGCTTGTTGCTCTAAGCATGCTGGTGCTGAAATTGTTTCTGAAATGATGGTTTTTCTTTTGGAAATAACTAGGGGCGTAATATTTATGATGGTTGCTGTCAGCTGGACATTCAGTTCTCAAAGTATGTTACATCTATCAAAACAATTTCATCTTATATCAGTTTGTTCGTTGAAGGATCTATTTCCATCCTGTGTCCTAGTCTATTTGATTTTCCCCCTCCCCCTTTGTCTTCCTTTCCAATCTCTTCTATTTTATTTACTGTCATTTTCTGCTGTGAACATTTATTTATTTTTTCAACTGCAGCCTTGATGAATTACAAGTGAACTACAATAATGACCGTTCAAGGTGATTTAATCAGTTGCTGAGTTAATGTTTGTTCAATTAATATACTACTATTTAGACATCTTATCTTACTGCTTATACCGTATTCCTTATGTTTTATAGAGACTTCACAAACCCAAATCTTCCTACCGAGCAGAAAGGAAGACCTTCACATGTATGTTCTTGTGCTTGTCTTTGTATCTTATTACAAATATATTCTTCTCCTACTAGTTCTAACTTTTTTATCCTTTTGTGGTTCTTTGGGAAAACAGCCAGGGTATGGTGATGCAGGAGGCATGTATGCTGTTCAAGGGGCAGGTGCTAAATCTTGAAATTGATGATTTTGTTTGTTTGTAATACTATGCTGTTTTTTTTTTCTTTACTAATGTTTGATTTGTTTCTTTTGCAGTTGGATTTTCCCAGGTGTGTATCATTGAAGCTGAGTTTAAGTCTTGATTCAGATTGATCATATTAACAGTTGTGAGAAAGTTATCATAGCATTTCATTTAGATGAGGAGGCACTTGAAATTCCTAACTGCTGTTGTTCTTCTATACCTCATCCTTTTAGAGTGTGAATGTTTTTTACGCTGTTTTTCATTGCTTGTAGCTAACCAGTGTCAGACTTAAGCTACCTTTAATGAAAAGTCTGTCTTTTGAATTTAATATTTTTTTATGGCTGATTGGTGAGGGAGGATACTGTTCAAACTTCTTGCTTGTTGAATATCGCTGGATTTTCTTCCATTCTGTGATGAACGACTTGATGTAATAAAAAATGGGGAAAATTTGCTTCAGAAATGCATACAAATGATCTATGCTTGTTCCATAAACTTCTGCTTTGGCAATTCTTTTCGTTAACCTTTTTATTCATTTCTTTCAATATCTAGATGGCTAATGCTGCAGCCATTGCAGCTGCCTTTGGGAACGGTTTGCCTCCTGGAATAACTGGGACAAATGATAGGTGCACAATTATTGTCTCAAATCTTAATCCCGATGTAAGAACTACTTGACTTTTGTGCTTCTTGAATTTTTTTGATTAAATTTAACTTAAAAGCTACTTACTTCAGAAAATAGATGAGGATAAACTCTTCAACCTGTTCTCCCTTTATGGGAACATTGTGAGAATTAAACTCCTGCGAAATAAACCAGATCATGCACTTATCCAGATGGGGGATGGATTCCAAACTGAATTGGCAGTACACTTCTTGAAGGTCTGTATCATGTACAAATGGCAGATTTATGAATTTTTATGCTTTTTTGTTATATGTACTAAACGGAGAACTCATAGTTTTTAGGTTCCTTATGGCGGCTACACAAGTATTTCTGTTTATCCCGAAAAAATGATTAATGAAGGAATTAAAGATGACGACTTGGAGAAAGTATTATCTCCAAGTCATAGATTTCGTTGTCTGTCTATTATTGGAATATTTGCTGTTGATGAATGTTTGATTAATGCTTCTGATGGAATATAGGAATTAAAATATTTTGAGGATAGCCTCCTATAGGAATTAAAATCTATCTTGCTTTTATATGTTATTACTTTATGTTGTTTTTACTTTATTTTGCAAGTTGTTTCATCATTACATGTATTAAATGGAAATCTCATTTTATTTTGTTTTTATGTTTCCTTCATTAGAACTTAGAAGGAAACCTTAGTAGTGGGTCTTATAGATTGCCACCATGCAACTCATGTAAGGATACACTTGAATGAATGATAATTTGATGCCTTGAGAATTTTCTCCCACACTTTCTGTCTTCCCCCTCAATTATGCTCTTTCCTGCTCACTTCTGTTCTGTTTCTCCCTCCCCCTTTTCTGTTTCTGCACTTTTCTCCCTAAAACCACCTCTGTTTGCATTTGTGTTAGTGTGTGTGAGTGAGTTTTACATCAGCTTCTTTGCTAATGTTGAAGATGTATTATTCTGGCTTATTGTAAAATCCATGCCGAATTGATGTAAGGTTCCATGTTATTTTAATTTTTTTATTAGATTTTTTTACTTGTCTTGAAATATTTTTTGCCTATGATACAACTATTCCCAATCACATGTTAGCACAGCCTGCAAAATTTATTTGTGTTTCTTCTGCAGAAGATTTTGCATGTTGAGCCGGTCACTAAAACATTTTTGAACTTTGATATTATAGGGTGCCATGCTGTTTGGGAAGCAATTAGAGGTCAACTTTTCAAAGCATGCAAACATAACCCAAGGTCCTGACACACATGAGTACATAAATTCAAACCTGAATCGTTTCAATCGTAATGCTGCGAAAAACTATCGGTATTGCTGCTCCCCGACAAGGATGATCCACTTGTCCACTCTCCCTCAGGATGTCACGGAAGACGAGATTGCGAACTTGGTTGAGGAGCATGGGGACATTGTCAACAGCAAGGTCTTTGAGATGAATGGAAAAAAGCAGGCTCTTGTTCAGTTTGAGACCGAAGAACAGGCCACTGAAGCACTCGTCTGCAAGCATGCAACCTCACTTTCTGGCTCCATCATTCGGATTTCCTTTTCACAGTTACAGAACATTTGATCACTTCCGTACGAATTGAGGGCAAGTGTTGTTTACCGTAGTAGGGACAGTGACTTGGAATTTTGGGAAGATAATTTATATGCACAGAATGATGGTCATCTTTTTCCTGTATGATCACTTTGCTTGCTTTTCAAATTGTAAGACCTTGCACTTTGGCTTCTTTTTTACCCCTCCTAATTATTTGCCTTCTCTTCATTAATGCCTCTTCTAGTTCTTGTAGGGTTGCTTGCTACATAATAGAGTGGGGCTTAGATTTGTGATTGCAAAGTAGAAATGGGAAATCACTACCTCCTTCAAGTTGAAGGATTGGATTTTGTTTTTTGGTTGAAGTCCTTATTGTATATGTTCTGTAATTCTGGATAATCAGACCATTCTGTTGTATTCTCAGTTCATATCAACTTTTTTTTAAAGTCCGGCTGAGCAAACTGTGGCTTTTTCTCTTTTGCCTTTAATTTCCTCTCTCATCTCTCCTGCTGCACCTCTCTCTCTCACTCTCTCTCTCTCACACACACACACCTACTCAGTGATCTCTATTTCCCTCTCCATGGCACCCGTCTGCTCTCTTTGTTCCAGTTGTTTATTATGTTCTTTTGCTCCGTCTATATATATAATTAATAAAAGGTTGATACATTGTCAGTCCTTATAGTTTAATCGCATTTTATTTTCAGTTCCTGTAGTTTCATAAAGACTTGGTATGAGTTAACGTTGTTAGGTATATGAACCATAACTCGTTTGGCCTGAGTTTTATGTGTTTTGGTCTTGGTCCTTAGACTTAATAACAAAATTAAAAGTTAAGCTTATATTAAGTCCTTATGAAACTATAGTACTAAAAACTTCAATTTGAAACTACAATGACTAAAATCAAAATGTGATCAAACTAAATAGTATGAAAGCTAGTATAAAAGTTGACAGGCTAGTATAAAAGTTTTAACAGATTGAGAACATGTTTGCTACGTTGTTTTTGTACACTTATCTGCATTTTTCTGCTTAAAACGTTCTGTCCCATCTGTGATTGGCTATCTCAAATGATGAAAGCAAAATGAGAATGAAAGATTGAGGGTTTTTTCCCCCCAATCCCAAATGTTGGACACGTTTTGTAACATGATCATCATAGAAGGGATTAAGAGGTCTGGTTGGAAGAATGTTTTTCATGAAAAGTGTCATTTTTCTTAATGAAAAGAAAATTAGTTTGATGGGTCAATTTGTCTGGATAGATGTAAATGATGAGATTTTGAGAAAAAGCAATAAAGTAACTAGAAATAACACCCCTAATATTTTAAAATAAGAAATTAATTGTTTTAATATTTTATTAATGAAATATATGAAAAATAATCATTGTTAAATTTTTTTATATATATATTTTCATTTAAATCTTCTTACATCTTAATTCATTATAATAATGATTTAATTTATAAACAAATATAATAATGAATTAAATGCTCTTCCATGCTAGGATTCACTTTCCTCTTCTAAATCCTCTCCAGCACGTTACATTGCCTTCCTCAAGATATTCTACACACTACAATGATCCTTTTTTTTTTTTTTTTAAGGTTATCTAACCTAGTTAGATTCAATTGTTAGATCTAATTGGATGTCTCCCTCTGAAATATATATTATGTATTAATACGGACTTGAATTTAAAACCTTGTGCTTAAGCAACCAAAGCTCTTTCCATAAGAATTAACACTTATTAGTACTCTCATCAACAGATCATCCTTTTAGCATCATTGGCGTGATGTATTTAAGAACATATTTGTGATTAACTATGATATATATGATTACACCAAAAAAAAAACTATGATATATATGATTTATAGATATGATAAGTGAATCAGGTACAAACGTGGATCCTTTTATTTATGAAAATTGTAAAATATGATCATCATTTTTTTAGGATATGCATAGATAAGCACAACATAATTGCATGTTTAAAAAAAAATCTAGATTCAGCATCATCTTTTTTTTGGTAAAAAAAATTTTGGAAAGGGGTTGAGCTCACCCACGATCCTAGGGCAGGGCAAAATCTCAATTCCTCCTAGGTGATACCAATGTTGGGCAGGGCGAGCTGTCTATTACCTTCAAGTGTTTACCTAGGCACCCAGGAGTTAGGATGCCTCCTCCAGCGCCTTGACCAAGATTTAGCATAATTTTATATAGTCCATTGATGTTATTAAATACTACTATGAACAAAATGCATATCCATAATTTTACTACTATTATCAATGCTTAGGCCCTGTTTGGTACAAGAAAAGTTTAAAGAGGGAAAGGAAATGAAGGAAACTGAATGGAAAGATTGGAAGAGAACTTAATGGGTGTTCTGTTTGGTATACATGGGAATAAAAATGGAAGATCCAAAATACCCCTTAATAATTTTTATTTTTATCTTTTTAAAACTCCCTCCTTCATCCCTCAACATCGTCGACACAACAACCTCAATTTTTTTTTTTTAAATGAAAAAAAAAATCAAATTGAATTCGAAAGAGAGGCAAAGTGAGAAGGTTGAGACCGTCCTGATAATACCCCCATGGCTCATCGTTTGAAGGAATCCAAGGACTTGGACTTTAGAAGGAGCTACGAAGAGAGTTTATCTATGGAGAGAAAGTAGAAACTAGAAAAATTTGTTTTGAGAGTAGGATTCGAAAGGGACGAGATTCAAAAGGGTGGGAGTGGTGTGTGGCACCCCCTGATATCCTGATAATAATCATAGTAATAGCATGCAGCACAAATGGGTTATCAGAGAGACAGAAATAACATTAATATACTGATACAAAATTAAACTTGATTACATAACAGGGGTGTTTACAAGGTTTATGCCGATTACAGATAGTGAAATTAAAAACAACATTGCCATCCTTATGTTCTTCAGCATTTCCTCCATTGGTTCGTCTTCAAGCAGCATTCTCTGCGCAACACCTCTTTTCAATGCCCACCTGCCTACTGGTTGGTAGTGGAGGGTGAGATTATGAGGAATATCAGTAGCAAACAATACTAAACAATACATACAAGATAAATGTTAATGTATGAAATGCTTGTCTTGCATTTACTTATGTTAACATAATGACATTTCTGCATGCTCAATGCTTCATACAACATATTCATAGCCATAGCATAATCAGAAACAGAGCTTCAATCATTCAAGTATATTAAATATAACAAGCAAGCATAGCAATCATACATATACACATAAACAATTATATCAAATACATGCAAGTAGGATAAGTCTACTACCTTAAGGACTAATGTCCTTCCTCAATTTCTTCTTTCATTAACCGTCAGAGTTGCTTAAAGAATCTTTTATTCTTCCTCATGACCCTAAATTCAGAATTATACTATTAGAGCCATGAGAAATAATTTCCTATGGAATAAATACTATTTCAGTCATTTAACCTTTCAACTTATCCAAAGAAATTATCACTTTAAAATTTAAACACAATTATCTACTCATGTGATTATTTTCAGACTTATCAGAATTTAAGCTTTTAATCTCTCCAGGAACTTAGAAAAATCATAACTTAAGTTATACAACTCCAAATAGAGTGGTTCCAGTTTCTACTTAAAGCTTGAAAGTCTATTTTCATATATTAATAATCACTGAGATAATTTATGGCTGAAACATTCTCATATTTTTGAAAATTAGACATTGCTTGTTTCTGAAATCAGAATTTTTCAGATTCTCTGACCAAACTTTAGAAAATCATAATTTGATTTTTATACATCCAATTAACACAATTTACGACTTTTCTTAAAGCTTGAGAGGTCTATTACACCTGTCAAAATTTCACAGAAAAACAATGTCATTTTCTCAACCAAAACCTTTCTTGAAAATGATAGTTCTAGTTTTGAACATATAACTTCCAAATTTAAATGTTCAACTTCAAAAATCCATATTGAGAGTTCTAGACGTCCAAATTAGATGATTCAAAAACCTATGAACTCCTTATTAAGTCTAGTTTCTAGAAAATTGGTTTCAAAATTTTAGCAAATACCAATCATTCTAAGTTTACAAAAACATGACCACAATCCAGAAATCACTCCAGAACTGTAACTCATTTTAAAAAATTCATAACTCGTTATAAACTAATCCAAATCACATATGCTTTGACTCATTTTAAAGCTTAAGGAGTGTACTACATGTTCAAAAATTTTCAGGGTTAGAGGAGGTTGTTTACTTAGG
This sequence comes from Acacia pycnantha, assembly GCA_025563575.1. Lineage (NCBI taxonomy): Eukaryota > Viridiplantae > Streptophyta > Magnoliopsida > Fabales > Fabaceae > Acacia > Acacia pycnantha. The sequence continues at coordinate 1,137,583 of JAMWYP010000178.1, read as the reverse complement.
TTTAAACCTTCTCGAAAATTATCACTCCAAAATCATGATAGAAGTTTTTCCATAATCATGACCCAACTTCCAAAAATCATATCTCAAGTTTTAGACTTCCGTTCAAGGTGATCCAAAACTCGTTTTAAAGCTTAACATGTTTACTACATGTCCATAAAATCTCAACCTGCTTGAGAAACTGCTCTTGTTTTATTTATGCATATGATAATAATGAGTGTTTAATTTGGCATGGTGACCTTGTAAGTCTAGAACAATATTCCCAAGTTGATAGCAGTGAAAAGACTTTATATCTCAAGCTTGCAGCTTCTGAGTTTTTGGATTCTTCAAACATTCATGGAATGATTGTTGGCATTGTTCTTGGCTTGGTGGGTGGTATATATATATATAGGGGCTCTCTTGGCTATTCTTCTATTTGTAATGCTTAGAAGAAGAAAGAAATTTATTGGAACATGAAACCATCTAAAGGGTTCATTGATTGCATTTAAGTACAGAGACTTGCGAAAGGCAACTAAGAATTTCTCGGAGAAGTTAGGCGCAGGAGGTTTTGGTTGTGTTTAAAGGAACATTGCTAGATTCTAGTGTGATCGCAGCAAAGAAGCTTGAAAGTATTAGCCAAGGTGAGAAGCAGTTCCGAACAGGAGTTAGAACAATTGGGACTATCCAGCAAGTTAATCTTATTCGGCCTAGAGGGTTCTGTTTTGAAGGAGCCAAAAAATTATTGTTCTATGATTACATGTCAAACGGCTCTTTGGATTCTCATATATTTCAGGAAAAGAACCATAAGATTTTGGGATGGAAAATGAGGTACAAAATTGCCTTATGAATGGATTAACTTCTCTCCATTAAGAGTGTAGAGACTATATCATACACTGTGACATCAAGCCAGAAAACATTCTTCTAGATTCTATTTTTTTGGAACGAGATTTTAGTAGGGTTCTAACAACCATGAGAGGAACAAGAGGTTATCTTGCTCCTGAGTGGATCTCTGGGGTGGCTATCACAACTAAAGCCGATGTTTGTAGCTATGGGATGATGCTTTTTGAATTGGTATCAGGTAGGAGGAACATTGAACCATTTGAGGATGGCCAAGTTGAATTCTTACCCACTTGGGCAACAAATGTAGTAATCCAAGGAGGTGATGTGCTAGGCCTATTAGACCCATGGCTAGAAGGAAATGCAGACATAGATAAGGTGGCTAGAATATTGAAAGTATCAGCTTGGTGTGTTCAAGATTAGTGGCAGACCTAGGAAATTATAAAAGGGGGAGGGGGGGAACAATTGGTGGCGGTACCCCGAAATTTTTTTTTTTTTAAAGGAAAGTTTTAAATGCATTCAAAAACAAAAAAATATAAACAAGAAAAACATATATTTAAAAAATATTTATGAAATCAAGTGAATACTGATGATGTAATAAGAGATACAATTATTTTACAAACCTGTTATTTAGAAAAGCAAGGCTAAGTACTGTTAGAAATAAATGCAGCTACATAAATAACAATGAAGGGTGGGTATTCAATAAGTTCAAGTACATATATTTTAATAAAAATAATATATTACAATAAAAATAATTATAATGTCATCCTTCTAAGCCTTATTTTTTTGAATTCCGTCATAATTACCTTATTATCAATGCTATCAAATACATCTTTTTTCAATATAAGGCACTAAACAATCATTCAATCATTCACCCCTCATCTCGTTACGAAGTGTAGCCTTGATGTATTAAGGGTGAACACCTAATTTAAGGGTGGACAATCATTCAAACATGTATTAATTTTTTTTTAAAAAAAAAATCCCAAATAATTAGGGGGCACTTGCACTAGTGCAAAAAAGGGCTTTAAGACCGCCTCATTCGGAGCGGATCATTGACGCACCGGTCTTAAAGGTGTGACCGGTGGCAGTTTTGTAAATAAAAAGAACTTCTTATACAATGAAGGGCTATAAGACCGCCTCATTTAGAGCGGATAATCGAAGCACCGGTCTTAATGGTGTGACGGTGGCAGTTTTGTAGATAAAAAGAACTTCTTATACAATGAAAGACGCCTCAATAAGACCGTCTAAGTATCGACCGGTCCTAAATATGTAACCGATGGCATATTTGTAAATATAAAGAACTTCTTATTCAGATCATTTTTTCATAGATCTTATCCAGACCTGTTAAAATAACAACCGGTCTTCAAAATGTTAATAAAAAAATTGAAATAGCATTTACTTTTATGGAGAAATCTCATCAAGGCAGACTTATATTTTATACACTCCAAAATAATACGGAAAAATATAAATATAAAGGTATTAAAATTTTAAGACCGAACATATATAAAAGCCGGTCTTAAAACTTTGATTTTTAAGACCGAACTTAAAATTTGTCCGGTACTAAAGTTTAAATAAAAAAGTAATAAATGTTAAGACCATAGTTATAGAATGACCGGTCTTAAAAGTTAGACTTTTAAGAACGGACAAAAAATTTGGCCGTACTAAAGTTTGAATAAAAATTAATTAATTTTAAGACCGGACATATATAGAGATCGGTCTTAAAGGTTATCTTTTAAGACCGTATATGTGTATTTGTCGGTCTTAAAAATGAAGCGTCAAACGTTAACTTCGCGGAAGCTTTTGTCACTCTCACTCTCTCCGAAGAACCCCGTTCACGTTGCGAAACCCTTCTGTTCCATTACCTCTCTTCCTCGCCCGCGTACCGTTAGCCTCATTACTCCCTCATTTTCTCGGGCATTCCTCTCTTACTGTCTTGAAAATGAGCGGTGAAAACGATTCCACTCGTGTTCTTGAAACTCCGGATCTTGGTTTGACTCGTGAGGGTCGGACAAGCGAACCTCTTCATCTCACATTGAGCCTCCTCGGCGCCGTGCCTGCTTAGTGGTAGAAGCGGCACACGAATGATGGAAGTATCCCTTAGTCGGAATTGGGACGAAGCTCAAGATTCTTTTTGATGAAAATTTGCAACCTTTCGGTCCTAATAAAAGCACATATACTAGTTTTGTCGGCGCTCTAGTACGCGGCAAGGTTAGCATTTTGGTGATGAGTGGAAAAATGTGGACCAAAAAACAATAAAGGATCCTATGTGGGACACTATCAGGCTTACATTCACCGTCCACGAGTCGAGAAGTTGAAAGACTCAACATTGTCTTATTGTCTTTGAGCGGTTCGGAAGTTTAAGACCTTTAAGCTAACACTTATATTTTGCCGAGGTTGAGCGACCATAAGCCACAGGACAAGTACAAATTTATTGATGAACAAACTTGGCAACAATTTGTTGAAGACGGACCACTCTGAAGCTCAGTGAGTTATATTTAGTTTTGTTTGCACTTTTGTTTGCTTATTAACTTTGTGAGGATATGTGAATGTTATTGTGTACATCTAATCCTGTTAGTTAAATGGTTTGGTGTGTGAATAGAAGTATACATTTGCTGCCTTTGTCTGCATGAGAGGAGCATGTCCTAGTTCCATGCAAGTTTGATATGTAAAGCGTGTAATGGCCATGGTTAGACGTTCTTTGTTAGTTAGTTAGTTATTCTAATATGTGTAGGAACCATTTATGATGAATGAATGAATTGGTGAGTTGGCAGCATTTACGCAACTCCCTTTCCTTTGGTTTTCCCAATTTCTTCTACAATGCTACATCTTCCTTAAGTAAAATGTTGAAACTTGATGAAGTGAATTTGACTAATGTTTGACGTTCATATCAAGCGAAGTTCTCTAATTTCATTAGTGACATGGTGGAATTCATAATTGATATATAATTGTTTTCAATCTGATTCCACGAGAAAATAAGGGAAAAATATCGGAGATTGGGAGAAAGAATGATTGCCCACACGGGGCTTCTCGCGGCGGATATGAAAAGGCCGAAAAAGATTTGATGGCAGCCAAGCGGAAGAGATTGGAAGATGAAGCTGAATCCAATCCTTCTACGGTAGTTGACCATCCGCCATCTCCAATACGTCGCGAGGAGCTGTGGTTGTATATTCGGCAAAAGCCAAGCGGCGCCTACAGTGAAAAAACTCGTGTAGTTCTTTGAACAATTGTAAGTATCGATATTGTTATTTTTACTTACTAAACATGTTTCATCACTAAGCTTCTCGTTATCGTATCTTACGGAAGATCTTAAAAAGAAAGAGGCGAGAGGGATCTTTGCGTCGGACGGGAGGAATGATGTTCGACCAGCTGCGGCCAGGAAAACTCCGATCACGCGGGCGTGTAAGGGGATTGGAGGATGGGTAGGCCTAAAGCAATACATTGGTAAATCCAAACGCCACGAGACAAAGTATGGTTACAGGGAGGAGATGGATCGGAGACGGCGGCCAAATTAAGTGAGGAATCGGCGGCGAAAGATGCTACATTGAGGATGTTTCAATCGAGATGAGCAAGATGAAGGAGGAGATGGAGAAAATGAAGTTCCTCCCGAGCTCTCGGCGAGAGACCGGTGTGGATCCCTTGACACCTTCATTGAACCTATGCAGCAGCGAGCACTAGAGGAGCTGCATTGTTGGACGATCAGTCGAGCAACCTTGTCATCAGTATGTGGAGGATCGTGATGGTCATAGACAATTGGTTGCTAAAGGGACTGTCCACAAATTGGGATCAACGTACACCACGAACAAATGGTGATGATGAAGTCGAGTGTCGATTAAAGAGGTGATCTTTGATGCACTGTCCCTCTCCCAACTGTTGGTGAAGGTTGTGAGTGATGTCAAGAGAACCTTCATCTCTTGGCCAGTGAAGCTTGTAGATGTCTCTACTCCTCCTCAAGCTCCACCCCCTCCTCAAGCTCCACCCCCTCCTCAAGCTCCACCCCCTACTGCTAACTTGACGGCCAAGGAAAAAATACAAGATTTGGTAGCCCAAAAATGGTTTAAAGATAAATCGTGGCCTGTCGATGAAGTAATAGGCCTCCCTCCTGGACCGGTTTACATTGATAATGAAGATGTAGAGTCCATCTTTGCTTCTGGAAAGGAGGTTACTAGTCCATGTGTTCAAATATTTATGAAGTAAGTATCTTCTTCCTTGATTACATAATTGAAATGCACCGTTTAGACACACATATATACATATATACTAATTCCCTCATCGATGTCATTCTTGTAGGTGCATGCACAAGAAACTGGTTCAACGGGGCAGAATTTCGGATTTTGGATTCTTGTGCCCGGTGTATGCAAGTACAACACTACCTCTGGAATTGAGACAGGAGTACATATCAAATAGGTTGTGTAAAGTGCAAAGAAATGTGTACTTGTTTCCACACTGGCTCGGGTACATATATACTTTTCTGCAATTCACTTAATATAATTATGCTACATATATATATATCATTGAGTACTTTACTGCTGTGAATTTTCAGCAACCACTGGCAGTTGGTCGTCATGAACATGGAGTTGCATTATGTTATCTTCTTATGCTCCACTCACAGCGATCCATCGACTACGTTGAAGCGAGATGATCACCAAGTAAGAATGTCATTTTGATTGTCTTGTCGAAATCTCTGTTGTGAATTTTCGGTGAACATTACTTGATAAATTTGTGATTTTGATGATAGTGCCATGAAGACCTTCCGTGTTGAGGTAAAAAAGCGTGGTGCTCGGCTCACGAGATCCTAAATGGCACAAAATTAAGGTTAGTACATAATTGGACATGGCATAATTGCCTTACGAAGTTGGTCGAGTAAGCTATATATGCTCTTATATATATTTATTGTTATTTTTAGACCCGTCAAACAACCGGAAGGATCGAACTTATGTGGCCCGTACGTCATGAAACACATATATGATATTGTGACGGAGGGAAAGACTACATTCATTGTAAAGGTAAAATAATGTTATGGCTGAATTCAGTCACTGATGGCTTAATGTTACATATGAAATATGCACGTAATAATATGTTATTTCTGTTTCTGTCTTTGATGTTCAGAGGTTTCCTGTCCAACGCCATTTTCTGATGATGAAGTGGAGCACATACGCGAATTGTTTTGTAAATATCTGTATAAACTGGTCTTAGAAAATCTAAGTCAGGACAATAATTAATGTCCTAATTAATTCATTTGTAAATAATATATGATGCTGTCTCAACAATAGCCTTCTGTACATTTGTTTATTTTTTCGACTAGCTAATTCATTCATTTGTAAATATAGCAATGTAATTCAATAATAAATTTTTTTTATTTTTTCGAACAATTTGTGTGTGTCCATTTTGGTTTCTGAATGAATGGGATGGTTGATAAAGCTATTTAGTGCTTGAAACTTGAGGTACAGGCGGATGTTGAAAATGAGCCGAGAAGAGGCTCACGAAAAGTATTCGCGACTTTTAGGACCGTATATTTGTTAAAAGTACGGTCCTAAAGGTCTTCGTCCATTTTAAGACCGTATATTTAACAGATATCCGGTCCTAAAAGTCTTCGTCTAATTCTAAAAAATATGGGTAGAGACTTTTAGGACCGTATATTTGTTAAAAAAACGGTCCTAAAAATCTTCGTCCATTTTAAGACCGTATATTTAACAAATATCCGGTCCTAAAAGTCTTCGTCTAATTCTAAAAATATGGGTAGAGACTTTTAGGACCGTATGTATGTCAAATATCCGGTCCTAAAAGTATAGAAAATATACGGCTAAAATATTAGGACCGTATATTTGTTAGTAGTCAGGTCTTAAAAGTCTTCATTTTATTTAATAGATTGCCGAAACCTTTAGGACCGTATATTTGTTAGTTGTCAACTCCTAACTTTAAATTTTAAAATAAGGCTTAATTTTTAGGACCGAGGATTTATTATACGTCCGGTCCTAATATTCTTCATTTAAATAGAGTTGGTGACTCGATTTTGAGACATATCGTTAGGGTTCAAGGCAACCATGTTTAAGGCGTTCTTCTCAAGTTTTGTGCTTCGTTGTTCTCGTTTCTACTTTTACGGATGTGAAGAACGTCATCGGTGTCCCTTTTCTTTTTGTCGGAAAAAGAAAGAAGATAACAACGACACTGAAAATTTCCATCACATCTGGAAAAGTAGAGGGAAGACAACGATGGTCCAAACTTGAGAATAGTCGTCACTCTGTTTGTTTTTATTCGAAAAAGGTAAATAATGTTTTTGTTTTGTTTTGTATGGTCGCAGCTGTTAACTTTATTCTGCAAATTTTTAAGATTGATCACCACGAATAGGACAATGTTTTGTTTGTTCTTGTTGTCGGAGAAAAAGAACATAAAGTTAAAGACAAACAAGGAAGGCGATTGGGAAATAAAAATTTTATTTAATAATTTTTTTCACTTTTCCTAAGGAAGCGGCGAGTACAAAAAAACTTAAAAATTCTAATCCTCCCCATCGTTGTCGGAGGAGGGAAGGGTCGGAGACGTCGTCATCGAGGTATGGTACTCAACGTCATTGGCGTCGAGTACACTTTCGCTTGTTGTTGACGGCGTGATAGACTGAAGCAGTTTGCCCAAGCTTCGGTCTATATGATCGGCGCGGGCTATCAGTGCTCCGGCATGCGCGGAAGTTCGGTTTCGGAGGCAACGGAGGAGGATATGGAGGTGCCTCGGGATTTCGCCCGAAGGAGGACCTCGTCGTGGTGGAGAAGCCATTACGGTGGAGGTTCTAGGAGGAGATGGAGATGAATGTGAAGAAAGTAACAACGGGTTTAAATAGAGAACCCATCTGAAGAATGTGAAACGCTTAGGAAACATTAACGAGGAGACGCATATTTGCTCGAATACGAGGAGACGCCTAGTTGGGAAGTTTATGTGGAAGCCGAAGAGACTACGAATTCATTTCAACAATGGGGAAGGGACTCTTGAAAAGAATGAACTTTTAATACCGGATCTTGTGTGAGATCCGTTCTTAAAAGTAATATTTGTTAACCAAATATTTTTACTTGAAAAAAATAAATTGAAATATAAAAATAAATGAGTTTTAGAATGGGATACAAAGTAATATATCGGTCTTAAATGAGTTTTAGGACCGGATATTTGATAAAAGGACGGTCTTAAAAGTAATTGAATTAAAAATTAGTTTTAGGACCGGATACAAAGTAATATATCGGTCTTAAATGAGTTTTAGGACCGGATATGTGATAAAAGGACGGTCTTAAAAGTAATTGAATTAAAAGTAGGACCGGATATAAGATAAAAGTCCGGTCTTAAAAGTTTGTATAAAAGTAAAATGATGAATTCATCATGAATGTTTATCTCTCCTGCCATCTGTCTTTATATACTCCACACACTACCTCTTTGTCCTTGTTAACTCCTCACTTCCTAGCTCGCCCCAACTTCTCAAATCCTCAAACCATGGTTAGATACAAGCAAACTGCTCGTAGGGGTGCATACACGCCTCATGCTCGTTCCATGGTTAGATCATTATATGGTGCGCCTCCTCCAGCGACAGTGCGTCGTATTGTTTCCGAAGACTCTCGGGTCGTTGGACCCATTGTTATTTCTTCGGATGATGAAGAGATTGCTCATGCCGCACCCCCCCTCGATCCTTCTGCCGATCCTTTCCTTGTTGAGTTCAACCGTCATCTTGAAGCTCCAAAAATATCATTTATTTTATTGATTTAATATTGCAATCACGAAGGCCATTAAGACCGGACATTTTATTTTATAAGTAACGGATCTAAAGATAATTTGAATTTTAGGACCGGATGTTTTATAAACCTCCGGTCTTAAAACTTAAAAGTCTAATAAAATTTTAGGACCGGATAATTTTAAAACTCCGGTCTTAAAATGTTAGTTGTATCTTTAGGACCGGACATTTAATTAATAACCGGTATTAATAAAATCCAAAAAGCTAAATAAGGTATCTTTGTCGACGGAAAAATTAAATTTCCCTCTCTCGAACTCTTGTCGCGGCACTGAAAGTGAATACTCGGGTTCCGACTCGAAATTTCCCTCTCGGCTTCGGGTTGCTTCGCGTACCTTTCTCGACAATCACTCTCGGTTCCTTAGCTAAACGTCTATAGGCGAAGCTTGTAAGAGATGTTTCGGTTAAAACTTTATTACTTTCCAGCTTATCGTTCTTGGTTTTCATGGGTTTAACGAAATCGGTGTAATGTTGTTATGGGTATTCTCTGTTGTTAACGAATATTGTTTTTTGAAGATTATATTTGCACTTTAGACCTACCCAACTGACCAACAAATGTTTTCACGGGTTAGGGAATTTATAGAATTTGCTAAACAAAATGCCCATGATTATGGGGGGAAGTATTATTGCCCTTGTGTAAAATGTTTGAATGAGTGTCGACTATGTCCTGAAGTTATACGCACACATTTAATTTGTCACGGATTTTGTAAGACTTATACAGTATGGGTATGGCATGGTGAACAAGTGCCATCAAGTGGGAAACAACATGGGGAAGTGGCCTTTGATGATAATGACACGGATATGGATGATCGCATAGAGGACATTATCCGTGATGTAGGAGAAGAGGCTTTGAGCGATCACATGCATATGGTAATATGTGCGGTGATGCGGAGACACCGCTATACCTGTGGTGTAAAAATACCAATTGTTGAACGTGTATTGAAATTGGTAAGCTTGAAGGCACGTCATGGATGGAGCGACAAGAGTTTTGAAATTGCTTGAGGCTTTGAAGGACATGCTTCCGGATGATAACGTGTTGCCGCATCGCTACTATGATGCTAAGAAGATACTTTGTCCACTTGGGGATGGAGTACAAAAAGATCCATGCATGCCCGAATGATTGTGTATTATATAGAAAAGAGTTTGAAGAGAAGCGAGTTGTCCGATATGTGAAACCCTACGGTACAAGTCGGATAAGGGGCTGCAAAAGTGTTGTGGTATCTTCCAATCATACCAAGGTTCAAGCGGTTGTTTGCGAATGAAAATGATGCAAAAAATCGAGGTGGCATGCGAGATGAGAGGATTTCAGATGGACAGCTTCGACATCCGGCCGATTCTTTTCAATGGAAGAAGATCGATCAATTATTTCCGAACTTCGGCGAAGAACCTAGGAACCTCAGGCTTGCCCTTAGCACGGATGGAATAAATCCCTATGGAAGCCTTAGCAGCATACATAGCTCATGGCCCGTAGTCCTGATTGTTTACAACTTATCTCCTATGTTATGCATGAAATGAAAGTACATCATGTTGTCTATGTTGATTTCGGGACCAAAACAACCCGGAAATGACATAGATGTTTACCTAGAGCCCTTGATCGAAGACTTGAAGGAGTTGTGGGAAGAAGGTGTCGATGTTTTTGACTCTTTCAAGAAGGAGGTCTTTAGAATGAGAGCCATGATATTTTGTACTATAAACGACTTCCCGACATATGGGAACTTGTCGAGTATAGTGTAAAAGGCCATAAAGCATGTCCGGTTTGTGAAGAAGGCACATGCTACCATCAACTTCAACATGGAAGAAAGACGGTGTATCTTGGACATAGGAGATTTCTTAGACAGGCCACCCATATCGTCGATTAAAGAAGGCCTTTTTGGTGGCCAAGAGTATGAAGAAGCTCCTGTGGCATTGGTGGGAGCAAGTGTATGAAAAGGTTAAAAATATCGTTGTCATCTTCGGTAAGCCCGGAAAGAGTAGAAAAGAAACAAATATATGGAAGAAGAGATCTGTATTCTTTGATCTTCCCTATTGGCGCAATCTTGATGTGAGACACTTGTATTGATGTCATGCATGTGGAGAAGAACGTATGTGATAGTATTGTGGGCACGCTTCTCAACATACAAGGTAGTTCGAAGGATGGTGTGAAGGCAAGATTGGATTTGCAAGCAATGGGAATACGCGAAGACTTGCATCCAAGGCCATATGGGAAGAGAACTTATTGTCCCCCTGGCTTCTCATACTTTGTCTAAGGATGAGAAACGAAGCTTTGTGAGTGTTTACATGGCACAAAAGTTCCCTCGGGGTATTCTTCAAATTTTAAGAGGCTTGTCTCGATGAAGGACTTGAAATTAGTAGGCCAAAAGTCTCATGACTGTCATGTCTTGATGCAACAGCTACTCCCAGTAGCTATTCGAGGGATCGCCGAATATGATCTTCGGGTCGTTTTGACTAGACTTTGTTTCTTCTTCAATGCGGTTTGTAGTAAAGTTTTCAAGATTGAAAAGTTGGATGAATTGGAGAATGAAGGATATCTTATCTTGTGCCACCTTGAGAAGCTTTTTGTTCCTTCATTTTTGACATCATGGTTCATCTCATTATTCATCTAGTGAGGAGATAAAGTTGTGCGGCCCTATCCATTTACGGTGGATGTACCTATTGAAAGATCTATGAAATTCCTAAAAGGGTATGTGAAGAACACGTACCGCTGAGAAGCATCAATTGTTCGAAATATGTTTCGAAGAGGCCATGGAATTTTGTCAAAATTATTTGGCCAAAGTAAGACATATTGGGCTTCCAAAACGTCGGCATCTTTGAAGGGGGTAGACGTGGGGCTTCGGTGAAAGAGTGTGGATCCCGATGAATTGTCACAAGTCCACTTATACATCTTGAATAATGTTGATGAAGTTCAAGCCAGCATATCTGCACATAAAGAGGCATAAGGAAAGAGAACCATCGAATGACCGAACAAAGGTTGATTAGGGAGCATAACAAAACTTTTGCAAACTGGTTCAAACAAAAGGTCGAGGGATCTGAATGTGTTTCTGAGACAATGAAATGGTTAGCACGTGGTCCTGAGGTTGATGTCATAAGTTGGAATTCGTATGTGATCAATGGTTATACATTTTACACGAAGTCCCTAGATGATAGGAGCACATCCGAAACGGTGGTGTTATGTTAGAGGCCGAATCTATGCACTTCTCCGATTCGAAAGACAAGAGGCCTAAATTGGCGGTCATGCCATATTATGGGGTTATTGAAGAGATTTGGGAGGTGGACTATGTCAAAGTTAGATTTCCCATCTTCAAATGCAAGTGGGTTAATGTCAATAATGGTGTTCTGATCGATCGACTAGGATTCACTTTAGTCGATGTCAATAGTAGAAGTTTTGGAGATGAACCTTTTATTATGGCAGATCATGCAAAACAAGTGTTCTATATCACCGATCAAGAAAATAAAATGTGGTCTGTAGCTCTCCAAGGAAAGAGGGTCATTGATATTGATGAGGAAAGTCATTCAAATTATGGTGATCTTCTTGAGAGTACTCCTTTTACAAGGGGTCTACCTGACATGAACGAAGAAGATGAAGCGGATAATGAACCCGGCATAAGAAATGATCATCAAGAAGGGATATGGGAGGATATCACTTTATAAAAGTGTCAATTCATAAGGTAATTAATATTCATATGCAGAATTCTTAGAAAACTTTAATGTTTTAACTATTATTATATTCCTTCTATGTTCTTAATTAAACAATGTCATCATTGAATATGAATTTTTTCTTGTTTTGTTTTGTGGCAGGATCCGTTTCAAAGGGGCATGTTATAAAAGAGGATGCATGTTACGTTGTTGGGTGGGAATCAAATGAAGGCATGGTGAATAATATATTGGACTACATTTGTATGTTGAATTACGTCTTTGCATGTATTGTAACTCATTGCCTTTGTAATTAGTTATATGTTAGCTTATTGTATAAATTACTTTAGTTGTTTTAGACTTAATTAAGAGGCCACATAACTCATGGTGGATAATATTTGTATTCTTTTTCCCAATTCAATTTATTCATGTTCATAGCTTGTAGCTTAAAGTATATCGATTTTTATGTGTCAGTTTTGGATGGTGGATTTGTGTATATATATTGATCAGGAAGAACAGAACAGGGAAAAAATACAGGAAAATTTAGACCGCAAATAAAAAAACGCTCTTAAATGTTCAAATATTAAGACCGGATGTATATATAACACCGCTCTTAAAGGTGTTAAGCCGGTCTTAAAAGTTGGTCTTTTAAGACCGGTCCATTGAAAAAATTCGGTCTTGAAAGTCAGTCTTTTAAGACCGGGTAATTAGTCCTCCGGTCTTAGAGTCCTCTATCTTTAGGATCGGATTGATATTTGTCCGGTCTTAATATTTGGATCTTTTAAGAGCGGTCGATATTTATTTAGTACGACTTTTAAGACCGAAGGTTTAAAATGTCCTATCTTAAAGAAAATCTTTAAGACCGTGTAAAAGTCCGGTCTTAAAGGTCGACTTTTAATACCGCCTGGAACAAGACTGCTCGCGGGTCCGGTCCTAATGTACCTTTTTTGTCCGGTCTTAAAATCCTTTTTTCCACTAGTGTTGCCTCCCCAACTTTGTACCTAGGTCCGCCACTGTTCAAGATGACGAATCTCACTGGCCATCAATGCATCAAGTTGTTCAAACACTTGAAGGGGTATTGGATGTAGTTTTAACTCCAATTTAATTTCAAGATCCTTTGAATTGTTTGTTGAAGATTACAAAATACATATTTGACAATACATTTATGAATGGTAATTTTCCAGTAAGTCTGTTATCAATAGACCCCTGACGGTGATGATATCAATCAAGAGAGAATACAACTTATTGTTTCTTCATTTTATCTTATGCTTTTTTAATTCTTAGTTTTTATCATCTGCACCTTTATATTTTTGCTCTTTATCTTCTGCACGGGGTGAGTTTCTTTCATCATCATTTTCTCATTGTAATACCCGCATATTTATTTATCTGAAATGTTATATTTTGATAAATAAATGGGTTATTTCTGATAAGTGAAATTATAGTCACAAGACTTGTGTAGATATAGTCTATTTTTCTAAGTTGCATTCTGTAGGAAATTAGAGAATTTAAGGGCAAAAGTGCCAAAATGACGAAAATGCCCCAAAGAGACATAAATAACTTAGAGAAATTATGAAAAATCCTAAAAGGCAGTAAAATGACCAATTGAAATATAAGAAGTATATTATCTCTAATTATGGTAATTTAATAAATTATGAACTTGGAGGAATTGAATAAGAATGCTCAAAAGTATTGAAATGACTAAAATACCCTTGTAAATTATAAAATAATGCGAACACATGGAAGTTCTAATGTTAATGCAAAAATTATGAGGTAATGAGGTATTCTAATTAAGAAAATTATCAACAAGTGATAATAAAATAATTAGGTAATTATTGGCTAATTACTTAAGCATAAGCAAGGGAAATTCATGAATAATTATATAAAACCCTAAAATTAGTGGTTTTTGGTTTAAAATTAGTAAAAATATGTTTGTTAATTAATTGGATATTTTTGGGAAAAATAGATGTGTTTAGGTATTTTTAAGCCTAAATACAAGAATAGACCAATAAAATAGGGAAAAAAAGCGGATAGTCACATTTTGGATTTAAAGACTTTAAATTCTAACTCAACATCCGGAGATGAGTTGAGGATTTTCATGGACATATTTGGAATCAGTGAATTATTATCCATGGTTGATGATTTCGAAACGACTTCGTTTGGGAACCGTCGGACGTTTTCGAGAAAACTTCCGTCAGGCCGGAGAGGGCCTAGACAGAGTTGGAAAGATAGTTAGAATAGACATTTCTAATGAGGAATGAATTGTCTTTAAAGTGCATAATCCGGAGTTTTGAGATTTCACGATTCGGACACCGATCGGAGAAAATCTGTCGAACCGGGCATAAAGCAAGTTGATTCATCACCTTTGGACCAATCTTGGGCTGCCACATCAGCTCCCTGTCGACCAAACCCTTCCATGGACAAGAATTTTACACCATTTTGGTCTTATTTTACATGGTTAAAAGCAAGGGTAAAATTACAAATTTTGGAAAGTGAAAATTACATGAATGGCCCAAAATTTGCCTATATAAAGGCAAGAGCTCCTCTTGAAATCTTCACACCATTTCCTCCTTGCTCTAGCCGAAAATCTAGAGGGAGAAAGAAGGGAGAGAAGCTCTGGAAAAATTTTGAAGAGTTCTTCAACGGGTAAGTCTTTCGGTCCTTAGTCTTTAGTTCTTTCGGTAGTTTTAGTAGAATTGTTAGTTAGATCTAGGAAGTAGGAGATGAGATTCCTATTCTTGTTTTTAGGCCTCTTTGCATTGAAAGATGCCTGACGAGGTAAAAACATAGTAGGGATTGAGTCTCTATAGCGAGCTTTAAGCTTTCATAGTTCTTTCAATAGTTAGAGTAGTACTGCTAGTATAGCCTTTAATTTTTCAAGCATGATTGGGTATCATATGATAGGGCTATATTAGTCTAGAATTTCGAAAATTATCATTGGGTCAAAGTTCTGGCAAAATTTTGGAAAATCTTAGCCAAAGTAACGAAGTGTCAAGAAATTCCGCCAATTAGGGCATAGGGGCAAAATGGTAATTTTTACCTAAAATGCCGCTTATAATGCAAAATCACTAATGAAAGTGATATTACTCTTATAGGATATCGAAACTCGATTTGCTTGCCGTTACGCCGCCCGAAGTGCCGTTGTTGGACGTTTCACGTTTTTCCGTAAAAAGTACGTTTTCACCCGAAGTACTTAACGTCGCCAACGAAGGTACGTTCGCGTCTCGTAACACTAATCTAGTGCTGCTTATATACATATATGTGATAGGTACATTCACGGATAGAGGCTCTGTCTAGGGTCACCGACTGGATTGAGGCTCTGTCTAGGTCACCGACTCGGATAGGGATTCTGTTTTGGGTCACCGCTTTGGATAGAGATTCTGTTAAGGGTCACCAAACGGATAGAGTTTTTGATTAGGGTCACCACTTATATGTACTGCTCTTTGCTTATGTACTGTCATTATATTGATCATAGCAATATAATGACAGTACATTATATTGCTATGAAAAAAAAAATTTGGCTCTGGAATTGGGATGTTACATTTTTGGTATCAGAGCAAATCTTTCTGGCAAGTATTTAACTATGTTACCACAAACAGTTTGGTGTCGAAGGCAAGGCTAGTCTACGTGGGTATGCCATAAGTCGCCGTATAAGTCGGTGAGGCCCCCATGGTAGACACTTACCTGGCCATTCTGTTCGGATAACGGAGTTAGGTTCTCAAGCCTTTTAACTTTGAGCACATTTTGAAAATGAGTACTGATATGACCTTGGTGTAATGTTGTAGTAATGAACATAGATGAGCATTCGTATACCCATTATCCCGGAAGAAAGAGACGTAACGCTCGTAGATCCATAGTTCCGGAGACGATAGAACGAATACGAAATACGAATACCACTGATAACCCTGATAATGTCACCTACCGATGACAAATTTGACTTCCCGGGAGATCATAGATCTTGAAGATAGTTCTGACGCGAATTCGGATAATTCTGATGTCAGTCTCTGATAGTCCTGTTATCAGTCTTTGATAACTCCAAAAATCTCCAGTTTGTACTAGACGGTAATTCTATCCTAACATAGTGCCCATGTGTAGAACTGGGTCACGCCGGCTGAGACCGACAAAATAAATACATGCAGTATTTGACTCATGTAGAGGAACTCCCGATACGAATTTCCGTACCCGTTTCTGAGTAGACCGAACCAACGAAACCCTAAACGAGGGAGAAATTGTGAGTGTCCGTTCATTTGTAGTGCTAGTATGATAATGTCTGTGATATGCTAATCATTGCCTTCATTATAATTGCCTAACGTTCTCCATGGGATACAGTAACGATGAACGGAGCTGGACCAACCTACAATCCTAAACCGGAGTACTTTCTTGAGCTCGAATATCAATTTCTGCTAGACTCTATCCTGGACTCTTCAACCTATACTCCCCTACGCATAATCAGGAACCGGGACCCGTGTACCATTTTGGACTAGGGTACCCACTTGAACCTATTTATGATCCTGAACCCATGAATGCTGCATCTCCGAATATGGCTCAACCTCTGTCAGAGCCAGAAGAAACCGAATCAGCGGGCCATTCGTCTGATGGAGACAACTCTGAAAATTCTCCACCGAGTAACCAGGAAATTTCTGATTGTGAATCTCATGCCAGTTATAAACCTGTCTTCCTGAAACATGTCCTAGATCAAAACGGGGAGCTAGTAGACATCCTCAACACCGACTATGGACAAGCCGCTCAGCATACGACAACATTGAAGGTGAATATTACCAATACTTGACGTATGTGAAGACAACGTATGATCGGAGGAATGTTTACTTCATCCCTTCCTACTCCCGTGAAGATTGGGCAAAGTCTACCTTGTACCACTTCCCCCGAAACCGCTTCTGGGTGGAAAACACAAATGAACTCTTAGGAGAAGGCCCTATCCAAAGTTTCCGTACGTTCCTCCATCGTCTCCAGTGGCGGGTAATCCACGATATTTAGAGAGGTTTTCAGGAGTGGTCCACGATACTAGAGCTCCGTAGAAAGCTATTGCCGTTGTAATCTGATCCGAGTGTTAAACCAATCAACCACCTTTGATGTTTGTACGGATCCTTTTGGGATGCATACATATATATTTCCTTACGATATATTAGTAGTTACACCATTCGGTGTAAGCTTTTAGCTTGTAAAGCGTGTTTTGAACCAAGTTGTAAGTATAATATAAATCTTGTTACTACCACTTCATAGTATCAACAACATTCTCAATCGTGATAAACAAACAGTGATGAAGAGAGGTGACAAAGAGAATATATTATTCTCATAAGCAGAGGTAGAACTGATGCGGAAACCAAATCTTTATTCAAAAATAACTCAGTCACAAATTAATTATCTGTTGACTGATGCCTCGCATAAGTTCAATATTCAGATCGCCGTACCAAATTTCATATCAAAGCTGCAATAGCAACTTGATTCCCAGTAATGTTCATATAGAAGGAAAGACTCGAGTTTTCAACGTAGCATCAACTATTGTAAGTTGAACGGGGCAACTGTTCGAAAACAAATACTCACTTTCCAGGATCGATGATCTACTCCATCATTTAATTCCTACATCTTGTCAAGATAGTCTTACGCCGGAACACCATCAGTGGCGAACCAAAACTAGCAGCGATGTAGAAAATAAGTAGCAAGCGGATTGAGGCTCTGTTTAGGGTCACCGACTCGGATGGAGGCTCTGATTAGGGTCACCGACTCGGATAGGGATTCTGTTAGGGTCACCAATTACACATAACGGATAGAGACTCAGTTTAAAGTCACTGATGATACATGCTGCTTTACACTTATGTTACTCAACGGAATTAGCGGAGCAGAAATTTTCCAGATCGGATATGGTGGATCATATTTCTAAATAGTTTGTGCAAGTCACAAAGGATCGTTTGAATCTTTTGAGGATTGTGTTGATCGTATATCCTTCAAAACCGGTGTCAATAGAACACCTCAAGGGCGAATGTATAGTTCGCATTTCGTGAGATCATTTCGGGAGATCATCCAAGTATCCATTGGAAACAAACCAGTCAGCCTTATTTCCGAACATGACTAAATTTCCATAACAATTTCCATATTGCTTAAGTTATATTCGACCGTGATCATGTCGTTTTGTAGGAGGTATCTTATGTTACCATGGTGTGTGGGAACCATGGGGACATTTTTGGTATCCATTTTGGTATTTGTAGTGTTAACCGCGGTGTGTGGGAACCACGGGGGAACATTATATATCAAAGTACGAAATGATAAGATCTTTATGGACAAACCAAGGCGAATTCCTAATCACCGAGAAGAGCGGCTGGCAGACAAAGTGAAAATCCGACGCGTATAGTCCAAAATCCAAGTAGGACGGGTTTTAGTTAGTACAAAGTTTAGTTGGTTTAGTACAAATTTCGAGGACGAAATTTTGTTTAAGGGGGAGAGAAATGTAATACCCGCATATTTATTTATCTGAAATGTTATATTTTGATAAATAAATGGATTATTTCTGATAAGTGAAATTATAGTCACAAGACTTTGTAGATATAGTCTATTTTTCTAAGTTGCATTCTGTAGGAAATTAGAGAATTTAAGGGCCAAAGTGCCAAAATGACGAAAATGCCCCTAAGAGACATAAATAACTTAGAGAAATTATGAAAAATCCTGAAAGGCTGTAAAATGACCAAGTGAATTATGAGAATATATTATCTCTAATTATGGTAATTTAATAAATTATGAACTTGGAGAAATTGAATAAGAATGCTCAAAAAGTATTGAAATGACTAAAATACCCTTGTAAATTATAGAATAATGCAGAAGACATGAAAGTTCTAATGTTAATGCAAAAGTTATGAGATAATGAGGTATTCTAATTAAGAAAATTATCAACTGGTGATAATAAAATAATTAGGTAATTATTGGCTAATTACTTAAGCATAAGCAAGGGAAATTCATGAATAATTATATAAAACCCTAAAATTAGTGGTTTTTGGTTTAAAATTAGTAAAAATATGTTTGTTAATTAATTGGAGATTTTTGGGAAAAATAGATGAGTTTAGGTATTTTTAAGCCTAAATACAAGAATAGACCAATAGGAAAATTATGTAAAATTAATTATTTAATTAATTAAATAATTAAATTTTAAAAAAAACGAAATTAAGAAGAAAAAAATAAAGGGCAGAAAAAAAAAAGAATAAGGGAAAAAAATAAATATATAAGAAAAGAAAAATGAATTTAATAATATATAAAGAGTTTTAAATTTAATAAACTCTAATTAAATATTAAAAAGGTGAATAGTAAAATGATAAATAGGGAACGGATCCTATCTAGAGAACCAGGAATAGGATTTCCAAAGTCAAGGTAAAATATTGGTCAGTGAGTTATTATCTTCCGTTAAACTCTCCCGGAAGTTAATTCTGAAGCCGATAGGGCTTTTTCCTAATAAGACGAAATAGAGAAATTCTGAGGAAAAGCCAGATAGCCAGGTTAGAGGTAAAGACTTTAAAAGTCACGTTGTGACATTTGAGAAAGAATTGAGGATTTTCATGGACATATTTGGAATCAGTGCATTCTTGTCCATAGGCGGTTGCTTCCGGAATTGCGTTTCGAAACCGTCACGTTTTTCCGTAAAACTTCCGTCAGGCCGGAGAGGGCCTAGACAGAGTTGGAAAGATAGTTAGAATAGACATTTCTAATGAGGAATGAATTGTCTTTAAAGTGCATAATCCGGAGTTTTGAGATTTCGTGATTCGGACACCGATCGGGGAAAATCTGTCGAACCGGGCATAAAGCAAGTTGATTCATCACCTTTGGACCAATCTTGGGCTGCCACATCAGCTCCCTATGTCGACCAAACCCTTCCATGGACAAGAATTTTACACCATTTTGGTCTTATTTTACATGGTTAAAAGCAAGGGTAAAATTACAAATTTTGGAAAGTGAAAATTACATGAATGGCCCAAAATTTGCCTATATAAAGGCAAGAGCTCCTCTTGAAATCTTCACACCATTTCCTCCTTGCTCTAGCCGAAAATCTAGAGGGAGAAAGAAGAGAGAGAAGCTCTGGAAAAATTTTGAAGAGTTCTTCAACGAGTAAGTCTTTCGGTCCTTAGTCTTTAGTTCTTTCGGTAGTTTTAGTAGAACTGTTAGTTAGATCTAGGAAGTAGGAGATGAGATTCCTATTCTTGTTTTTAGGCCTCTTTGCATTGAAAGATGCCTGACGAGGTAAAAACATAGTAGGGATTGAGTCTCTGAAAGTTGAAAGTTAAAATAGCGAGCTTTAAGCTTTCATAGTTCTTTCAATAGTTATAGTACTGCTAGTATAGCCTTTAATTTTTCAAGCATGATTGGGTATCATATGATAGGGCTATATTAGTCTAGAATTTCAAAAATTATCATTGGGTCAAAGTTCTGGCAAAATTTTGGAAAATCTGAGCCAAAATAACGAAGTGCTGGCGAAATTCCGCCAATTAGGGGCATAGGGGCAAAATGGTAATTTTTACCTAAAATGCCAGTTATAATGCCAAATCACTAATGAAAGTGATCTTACTCTTATAGGATATCATAAACTCTGATTTGCTGCCATTACGCTGCCGAAGTGCCGCTGTTGGACGTTTTCACGTTTTTCCGTAAAAAGTACGTTTTCAGCCCAGAAGTACTTAACGGCGTCAACGAAGGTACGTTCGCGTACTGTAACACTAATCTAGTGCTGCTTATATACATATATGTGATAGGTACATTCACGGATAGAGGTTCGGTCTAGGGTCACCGACTCGGATTGAGGCTCTGTCTAGGGTCACCGACTCGGATAGGGATTCTGTTTTGGGTCACCGCTTTGGATAGAGATTCTGTTAAGGGTCACCAAACGGATAGAGATTCTGATTAGGGTCACCACTTATATGTACTGCTCTTTGCTTATGTACTGTCATTATATTGATCATAGCTGTTATGTCATGAATATCTGTCATTCGTATACTGTTGTATTTGAGCATGAGGTTAACCGTTACCTGGGGTCCGATTGCAATGGACCTCAGCTCTCGATATAGCTTCAAGGTCGGGAGGACCAAGGACCAAGGATAAAGACAAGCAGGCCGCGCAGAGACTCGGTTGAAGACTTCCTTTCGATGTTCCAGCGGCAGCCGAGTAGGCTCAAGGTTGGAGGGCATGTAGCACGAGTGAGCTCTTAGACGGAGATGTCGCTTTATCGTTTTCCGTATTTACCTATGAGAACAATAGAATGCTGTATCAATACTATGTTACACTCTGGTTATCGTTTGAATGGGAATCAGTTACTCTTACGCTCCAATGCTCTACTCTGATTTTAAAAAAAAAAATGGCTCTGGAATTGGGATGTTACACTCATTATCTCTCATAATCTCTAAATCATACACATCCAATCAATCTGAAAGGCCACCATACTACTTTAACTTTTCTCTCCTCTTCCCAATCAGTGGTCCAGATTGGCTCATGAGAGATAATGAAAAGAAAAAAAAAAGATCATGATATTCTACACTATAAACTCAAAAAAAAATATTTCAATAGCTTACTCTCAAACCTGAACAAATGTTATGCACGTTTTAATTTCATCTTTTGCTTTGTGATTATTAGTAATAGGCGTTATACTACTAATTAATAGTTGTTAAGCAATGTGTTACAACTGTCATCATTATTTACAAGCGTTATGCAAAAAGTTGAACTCTACGTATATGATGCCAGTATCAAGTGCTTAATCTCTACTTTTCTGTATGCTTTAGCATGGTTATAAAGATACGCTATGCTAATACTCTCATAGAAATTGGCATGGCTTGTCTCCGATCAATAAGATTGATCGACTGCTAAACAATGTCTATTAAATGATAACAACTACCTAATCCAGAAGCAATAAATATTTGGGAGAATTACACACAGGTCCCAAGGATGACAAAAAAATACATTTAGGTCCCAACAAGAATTCACATTACAAAGAAGTCCCTAGGGACTTTATTGTTAATAATTCATCATAGGAAAAGTCCTTATTGCCCTTACTACATTAAAAAGGAAACAAGCAGGGAAAAACGTGCGCAGGAAATGAGAAGTGGATTTGCCAAAAGGGGGAAAATGTGCGTAGGAATGAGAAGTGGAAAATCGGAGCAGGGGAAAAATGGAGCAACACGTGAGCAACGGTGAATCGATCTCCACGTTAAAGGCATTGACATTTTCATGTCTTAGGCAAAGCTTAGATTTTGTAGCTGTCATCTTCTCTTCTCTGTTCGTTGAATAATTTATTCTGTGGGTGTATGTTCGGTGCATTCAGCGAGTGAAGGGTTGGTGAAGGGTTGAAGTTTGAGATCATTAGTGGACTATAAGCTCATATCTAGGTAAGTAATGCTAAGATTTTGCTAAAGATATCATCTTTACCGTTGAAGTTGGGGTTTAATGTTATTGGGTAGGGGACTATATTGCCAAAGATTATGCTCTGTTTTTTGGGAAGGTAACAGAGGGGTAACAGAGGGTCTGCTATGTTTTTAGGTTGATATGATGATGGAACGGTTTTTTAAAAGTTCTGATAGAAGTTAATAAATTTGTAGTAAATACGTACTTTTATTGTTGCTAATATATACTTTTTATGTTGTAAATACAATCCTCTTGTTGCAGATTGTCCTGAAATATGGCAAGTACTTCTGGGAAAAATCTATTCTGTTTCTTTCATTTGGGGGGGGGGGGGAAGTTTTTAAATGGTGAGGGAGATGAAAGTAAATATGTTGGAGGTTTGGTAAGAACAAAATTTATAAAGGAAGGCTCAACCTATGATGAGTTGCGAAGAATCATATCATCTCTGATGGGAAAAGAAAGTAATGACATTTGTGTGAAATTCACAGTTAGCTTTGATCTATCAACATATGTAGATCTTATAGATGATGAAGGGGTGGATCATTTAATAAAGTTAATGAAGAATCTTGGCATGTTTACATTGAAGAGAAAGGGAATAATGACAATATACAATCACCATTGAATGCTGAAATGGCAGTGGAAGAAGAATTGTAAGCTAATTTGTTTTTGTATAAGTGTTCAATGAGGCCTCATACATTGTCATTACTAATACTGTAACTTGTGGTTTATTGTAGGGATGAGGACTTGTTTCGATTTGTCGGTGGATTGTCTATGTCTCCACCTCCTTTAGTAAATGAAAGTGAAGAGTTGCTACCTTTGACATGGTGTACTCAAATTGTGCCAACACCAAGACCGGAAATGAATCATACCAAATGGAGGGATTTGATTATTGGACAAGGACAGATTTTTGCTAATGCTCTAACCCTTCGTCAAACGTTATACAAATACAGCATTGCACACGAGTTTTCATACCATTTTGTGAAGAACAATCAACAAAAGGTCATTGTGAAGTGCAAGGTTGATGGTTGTCCTTGGTACATTGGTGCATATTCATCAGGAGAACATCAAGATACAGAGCTCCTAACAATCAGAACATATCGAAGTGCACACATCCACCAAGCACAAGACAACCTAATTATTTCTCATCCACCTCGATCCACCTTGACATCCTCAATTGTAATGGATGATTTAAGGGGCAATATCGACAAGACTGCCCCTGAAATTCGCTCAGACATGTATAGAGAGTATGGGGTGCGAGTGAACTATTCCCAAGCATATAGGGCAAAAGAAAGAGCATTAATGGAAATACATGGTCGAGTATAAGAGTCTTACCGGGTTATCCCTTGGATATGTGAAAGACTTATCGAAAGTGATCCTAACACTGTTGCAAAATGGGAAGTCTCATCAAACAATAGTTTTGAGAGGCTATTTATTGCTTATGGTTGCTCGATTAAAGGCTTTTTAGATGGATGTCGGCCCATACTTTATATTGATCGATGTCATCTTAGTGGCCCGTAAAAGGGAACAATGTTGTCAGCTTGTACTTATGATGCAGACAACGAAATGTTTCCATTAGCATATGCCATTGTTAGCGGTGAGACATATGACGATTGGGCTTGGTTTCTATGGACTGTGAAGGAAATAACTCGATCAATGCAGATAACAATCATGTCTGATCGAAATAATGCCATTATTGGTGCGGTAAAAGACATATTTGGCAGTGAGAGACATGCTTTTTGCTACCGGCATTTGAAGGAAAATTATAGTGCCAAGTTCTTGAAAATCAGTAATGGTGTGAGACGAACATCAAGATATAGCAAGTACACTGCACTTAAGCTCCTTGATGCAATCGCCTATGCAAGGCTCCGCGAGGACTTCATTGATGCGATGGGGAAATTAACATTGTTCAATCCACAATTGGCACAATGGGTGGAGACAAATGGGGATGTAGACCGATGGGCTCTTAGTAAGTTCCCTTTCAAGAGGTGGGATAACATAACCACTAATCTTGTCAAGTCCTTCAATGCATGGATGTTGAAAGAGAGGAAGCACACCATCACTGTTTTAATACAAGAGCATAGAGAGAAATTGGCACGAAAATTGCTTGCAAGCAAGATGGGTTTGAGTAATTGGAAAAACGGTGTTGGATCTAATATTGAAAAAAAATTGTTGCATCAAGTTACATATGCTGAAAATATGCATGTGCAATATTATGGAGATCATAAGTTTTCGGTGTAAACTACAAGTGGTGTAGGTCCAAGCTATGTTAATGTAGATGTTTGTCAAAAGAAATGCACATGATTAGTGTGGGAAATGAGTGGAATTCCTTGTGCACATGCATGTGCAGCCATAAAGCACTGTAATAGTAATTTGTACACATTTGTTGATGATTGCTTTAAAGTTGCTGCCCAAGAGAAAATATATGCCAATAGCATGAGGCCGGTTGCAACACATGATTGTCCGCGTGCTGATGCCCCGACAATGACACATATGTTAACAAAAACATTCTTGGAGCCTCCCATTACTACAAGGCCGTCAGGGAGACCAAAAAGAAAATGAATTGAATCTCAATTTCAAAACAAGAAGGATTATCATTGTGGGAGATGCCATGAGTCTGGACACACAGTGAAGACATGCAAAAATCCAAATCCCAACTGAAAAGAATATGTACATGCTTTTGGTGACTTAAATGTTTTGACATTTTGTCTATATACACCTAGGGCAAGTGATTTCATGTAACCCCTTTTTGTATTTTGATGGGTGGGAAAGAAGTTGTAATTATAGCATACACCTAGGGCAAGTGACTTCATGTAACCCTTTTTTGTTTTGATGGGTGGGAAAGAAGTTGTTGAAAGACTTGGCTATCACCTAAGAGGGGGGGTGAATTGGGTGTTTGATTAAAAACTTAGACTTTAAGAAACTTTCTGCAACTTATTGAAAGTAGTTTGAATGATAGTAATAAGTTATAAAGTGATAAACAATCATTCAAACATATATCTTTGGAATGTAAGAGATAAGGGAAGAGAATATGCAATCGTGATTTATCTTGGTTCGGCCCAATCCTTGACCTTCGTCCAGTCCTCAAGCTTCACTTGAGATTTTCAATCCACTATCTTCTTTCAACTTGATTACACGTTACGTACTTGAAGTAATCCTCTCACTAGGACTTACTCCCCTTACAAACTATAATCAATACACCGTTTGATTACACACTCTGCACTGAAGTAATCCTCTCACTAGGATTCACTCCCCTTACAAGCTGTAATCAACACAATGTGTTTCCCACTCAAGATCACCCAATCTTGAGTAACTCTAAGGTAGAATGATAGGATGTTTACAATGATTCTTCTCTCTCAAAAGTGTATGGATAAACACTGAAGTACAATACAACATTTCACTCTCTATGATTTATAGACATTGAAAATCAGAGAGTAAATGATATAAAGATCAGAGTAATAGCATGTTGAAGATGTAAGCTTATTCTCTGCCTCTTCTGTCTTCAATCTGTCTTCTATTTATAGACAACTGAATTCAATTCGTTTGAAGCATTTGTCTGTTGAAAAATATTACCGTTATGAACATTAACCGTTGCATATCCATTCTGATTTGAATCCATTCGAAATTATAGCTGTTGGGAACAATTTTGACTTAAATATTTGAATGTTGTTTCTTTAAGAATGGATCCCTGATATTCAGGTGCTTTCTGTCCGTTTGAAGATAATTATCCACCTTTCCAGCAAGTTGCCCATTTTGCTTCGTTTTTGAATGAATATTAGAATAGTGACCTGTCATGAACATTAAATTCGAATGCTGAATCTATTTAAGTCCGTTGGAGTATTTCATCATCTGAATGATTGAATCCTTTGGAGAAGCATTACAATTGAGTAGACAACTTCATTTCTTCAAGTTTCTCGTTGGATTCAGTCCTCTTTCTCATTTCTGAAAATTTGCAGCAAGTTCATCTTCTAGATCTTGATTTCTGTCAAGATTGATGTTCTCTCAAGCTTAAATAATCTGAAACATGTACAAAAATGATATAAATAATGTTAAAAAGAAGTATAAGTCATTTGGGTAATCATGTGGATGTTCTTTGATGAGAAACGAGACTTTCGAACTGCTGATTTTCTGCATCTGGGACGTGAACTCGAGTTTGCTTAAGTAGGCTCGAGTTTCCCTTTGTTGTTGAAGGCTAAATTCTTCTCTGACTGAGCTAAACTTGAGGGTGTAACTTATAGGCTCAAGTTTGGATGATTTTCGCGACCTGGTAGCTCTCTGTAACCCGCGAACTCGAGCTTGTCAACTAATAGGCTCGAGTTTGCTTCACTTGATAGCAAACTTCCAACATCCTGAAAATACCGTCTACTTTCGAGGGCCATATATCCCTGGTCTGAACTCCGTTTTGGTCGGTTCAACTATTGTTTGGAAAGCCATTTGAGTCTACTTTCCAATGCCACTGATTTCAGCTCAATTGGATTCTCCGTTTGTGATATATAATTCAAGCCAATCATTTGTGACGTGGATTTCAGTCAACTTCATAAATTCATACCTCCTTCATCTTAACTCCTTTTGGCTTGAATTATATATCAACATGACTCCTTGGGAGTCTAGTTTCATATGCCACTAGTTTCACCTCA
The DNA here is from genome assembly GCA_025563575.1 of Acacia pycnantha. Lineage (NCBI taxonomy): Eukaryota > Viridiplantae > Streptophyta > Magnoliopsida > Fabales > Fabaceae > Acacia > Acacia pycnantha. The sequence continues at coordinate 1,110,367 of JAMWYP010000178.1, read as the reverse complement.
ATCCGATCTCTTTTTTAGGAGATATCATCAAATTACCAGACGTCGCCCAAGTGAAACACTGAACAAAGTAGCTGAAATGCTGAAGACCGCTGTAGGCTCGAGTTTGTCAACTTATAGGCTCGAGTTTGCCTTGTCCAGAGACGCCAGAAATGCTGAAACCATTACAGGCTCGAGTTTGCTAATGATAGGCTCGAGTTTGGAGTTCCAAACCTGAGGTTTGAGTATACGAGCTCGAGTTTGTCTTGTCCAGAGGCACCGAGTTCTTGAAGACATTATAGGCTCGAGTTTGCAAGTTATGAACTCGAGTTTGCTCATCCCGGAACTGATTTTTGATGGTTTTAACTCGAATTGATCCGTTCCAACTTCCATATGATCTTGGAGACTTCTAGCATCAATATAAGAACTTGAATAAAGATATTCCATTGCATTGCAAGTTCTTCCTTCTTCAATTTCTTTTCTCCTTCTAGATTATCCCCCAAAATCATTTGATAACTTCTTGCTTTATGATATTCCCATTATATTGTGCAAGAGCTTCCTTCATCAATCTTGATTATTCTCCATCAATAAAGTATACTCCATTGTAGCTCAAATATGATGAAGCTTCATTCCAACTTCTGTTTGATCATAGAGACTTCAAGTTCTTCTTTCTTTAGTCTCCTTTCTTGATCATTCTCCATTTTTAAACTTTGCATCTACATTAAATATAAGAATTAGTTAAAGTAGAAGATAAATGTAGTATGCAACCTTTTTGCTCTTTAGAATGGCATCTATATAAAACATCATCAAAACTAATCAAAACCAACAGTTGTAATTATAGCATACACATGTAAGTCAAATTATATGATATTAAGTTCAATGAGTAGGTGCAAATAGCCACTTACTCATACAACTTAATACTTTGAAATTATATGAAATTATATTGCTGTCAAAATTCTTAAAAGATGTAAATCTATACTTTTTCCGTTGTAAATTTATACTTTGTCGGTGGTCAATAGCCTCTGGAAGTCAAAAAATGGAAAAAACTCTGATTTTTAAACTTTGTTGTAAATCTATACTTTTTCAGTTGTAAATTTATACTTTGTCTGTTGTAAATAGCCTCTGGAAGTCAAAAAATCGAAAAAACTCTGATTTCCAAACTTTGTTGTAAATCTATACTTTTTCAGTTGTAAATTTATACTTTGTCTGTTGTAAATAGCCTCTGGAAGTCAAAAAATCGAAAAAACTCTGATTTCCAAACTTTGTTGTAAATCTATACTTTTTCAGTTGTAAATTTATACTTTGTCTGTTGTAAATAGCCTCTGGAAGTCAAAAAATCGAAAAAACTCTGATTTCCAAACTTTGTTGTAAATCTATACTTTTTCAGTTGTAAATTTATACTTTGTCTATTGTAAAAAGCCTCTGGAAGTCAAAAAATCGAAAAAACTCTGATTTCCAAACTTTGTTGTAAATCTATACTTTTTCAGTTGTAAATTTATACTTTGTCTGTTGTAAATAGCCTCTGGAAGTCAAAAAATCAAAAAACTCTGATTTCCAAACTTTGTTGTAAATCTATACTTTTTTAGTTGTAAATTTATACTTTGTCTGTTGTAAATAGCCTCAGGAAGTCAAAAAATCGAAAAACACATTATCAGTTTAGTCAAGATTCAACATAGCCTTTCCTGTTACTAATGTACATTTGGCTTGCTTGCTAGTCAAAAAATAGTCAGATCTTGCTTTGCTCTAAGGCTGGGCAAGTTGATACATTCAGTTGCCATGATATACATTGTCAAAATAAGCCTATATCAATGCAATCACTTTCAACTATTTTACAATAACATCTACAACTCTATTTCTTCTTCTTCTTCGATTGTTGGTTTCCTGGCAATCGGGACAGCACCTTCTGCGCATATGTGTTATTCTCATGCGATACAAGCCACCATAAGCATTCAACCTTAATCTGCTCTAGTTGTTCTTGTGATAACTTAGTCATGGTATACCCTTCTTTGTCTTGGGGAGAGCCATTCCATCCATGTAACCATGATAGAACATGGATGCCACAAGAATGCCTGAAATGAAAATGTCACATACAGTGAACCAAAAATTTCAAAGTGATGAACAACAATGAACCCAAATACTTACGTATCATTTTGCAAATGCACTTTGGCCCAGTTTACTTGGTCAGGAATTTGTCTTCCTTTGGCAAATAGTTCTGGTTTCACTCTTCGAAGTATTTTATGGAAGCAATCTCTCTGTATGAACATAAAAGCTTTTTCAGGTCACCATAATAGAATAACATGTTAACACCTAGCATTAACAACAGCTAATTTGCCAAATCACAACACAATGCATCTAGTTTAGTGTGCTCTTACACATCGACTTGCCAACCAATCCTTGGCTTTAAACATTTCTTGATGACTTTTAGTCAATCTCTTCGGTTTATTTAGCTGTTTTGACCCTTTCATTGCTTCTTCTTCTTCATTCTGTATCTTTAGATATGTTAGGTTGTCCACATATGAGTCTATGGCATAGAAACACATGGTCTTTATCTCGAAAATGTAACAAAACCAGTGACTCAAGTGCAGTGTTGGACCAACTATGAAGTCGCAATCTCCGATGTTATATCCAATATGTTCCGGTAGGAGTTCTTTTTCATGTGCTTCCAACGACCACTTATGCGGATTGTTAGCCATTTTTTGCATTAACTCCGAAGAGAAAATGTGTCTTCTCACGTGGCCAGACTTCTTCAATTCATCCCCGACCAATGTCTTGGCAACCATTGACATAAACTGTGCACATTGAAGAAAATGTTACTAATCAGCACTATCCGTGTAAACAAATTAAAAATAAAGGAGAAGGCACAGTATTGACCACTGACCCGGTCACTTATCCATTGTTTTGGTCGTAGACATTGAAGATCACCACGGTTCAGGAAATAGTCATACATACCTACAAACTCTCTAATACACAAACAAGTGTAGGAAGTTAGTTGTGATGGTGATTTTTGAAATAAATTTAATAAGTTTGCTTTACTCCAGCTCCTCCTCTTTGGTGCATCTTGTGGTGCACAACTTATATAAAGCTTTCTTGTCGTTCTTATGTTTTGGTCTCTTTTTACCTACAGTTATCACCACCCATGGAGACCCAATTGCAGGTCTTTTTATCCTTGTAGATTTCCTCAAGTTTTTAAATTCTTCACCCACATTTAATTCATCTTCAGTTGAGTCATTATTGTGTTCTGATTGCTCTCCTTGTTGTGATGTATGATCTTCGTTTTTAGACCCTTCATCTTCGCCAGTTGCCTTTGAACCTTCATCTTCATCCTCATCTTCTTTTTGTATGTCTCCCCCATCCTCTTCATTTTGTGAACAAGGTTCTTCATCCTCACTTTGAACCTCATCATTGACATCACCTTCATCACTTTCCGCCCCCTTGAAGAGACTTGCTTGAAGGGAAAGTAGTTCTTCAAAAACCCTAGACATGATACGATCATATGTTCTCTTTATTTCCTGAAAAGTATGATGAATAAATTAATTAGTGATATAACTGTTCCCATTGTGGATGTAAAATGAAGATCGCATACTTACCGAGTGAGTAAGGGCTGTTTCTGGATGCAATTCCGTAGATGACTGACCAACTTCATCACCATAAGGAAGTAGCAGCCCTTTCTTGCTTTCTCTCTCAATCTTCACTCTCCTCTTGATCTTAGTGTCATCCCAGAAATGAATCGCATCCTCCACCGTAGGTGCTTGTAGGGGGTCCAATGGAAAATTTTGCAAGCAATAAATCTGCATAACAAGTCAATAACCAATTATCAAGAGCAAATGACAACTTGTACTGCAGCAAATTACAATGCAGGATACAATGACCAATTAACTAACATCAAACTGAAACAAAAAAAGATGCACTTACCATGAAAAAATACATACAACCTCCAATATATATTGTGTTCCCTGTAACCGTCCCTTTCCCTTTCCCTACTTTTTTCTTGTACTCTCCAATAGAATTACAGAGTTCATTCAGCACAAAGGTGCACCAATCGTACTCCCTAAAATCTTCCTTTGTCGCCACAATGACTTTCAAAAGTGCATCACTAATTTTGATGCTAGCAGTAGGACATAAGAGGGTTCCCAAGGCATAAATAATGAAAAGGATCTCAAACTCTTCTTCCACCTTGTTTTCAATTATCCTGTTCCCTATCATCTTGTATGGGACTGACCCATACGATCTCTTCAGTGACTTAAATGCTTTATCGTCCTTCCTGGCTTTTCTTTCAATCTCCCCCCATGACATGGTAACCCCATCAGTTGTTTCACATCTTCAGGGCGTAAATGAAGTGACTTCCCTCGAATGGCGACATTCTTTGTTGGAGGGTCAAAATCGTCCATAAACTGACCACATAAATGTCGAGGAATTTGTGCACAACATATATGAACCAATTTATGGAATCCTATCTTCTCCAACCTCTCCATCCTATCCGGTCTATTTTTAATCGTATCACACACTTTCATAAATTGATTTGGGGCACAACGAGTAAGGAAAGGAACAACATATTTTTTCCCCTGACCCTACTTAATTTCAGTTTGAAGGCTCTCTTCCTATATTTTTCCCTCTCCTTCTCTCTTAACCAATTCCATGCTTGTTTAACAGCATGAATCTCCTTTCTCAACGGCTTGACCTCTTCATTCTTTTTCTTCTTGTCCTTGGAATACTCTTTCGTGAACTGTATATATCCGGACACCTTTGGCTTGACCTCTTTATCTGTCGCCATATTCTTATTACCTGAAAGATAACATCGGCAGTTTGATTTAACTTCTTTATATACAAATGTTCACACATGATAGCATCAAGTATAAAACATTACCATAGTTACGAGGATGATTTAAGCTATACATGTAAAAGTGAAAGCTTTCAAAATAATATAACCAAGGCATTTAGTACAACTACAACTCGTTTCAATTTCAAACAAGTTAAAAATTAATTTTGACTCTGATTTTTCCCCCCTTTTACTCTCAAGGACATAGTCAATTAATTATATCAAGTTCATTCAACTGAAGAAAGTTCTCAACTCAATTGAGTGTGGAGATGTTCATAAAAGCAGGTTACAAACACAAGATTATATAACCTAGTACACCAAGGAATTGTGAAAACCAAGTAGATTCACATCAAGACAATTTTAAGATAAATTCAGAGAATATGCACTTTGAATTCAAAAGGCAATGACTTCAGCAAAATGAAGTTCAGTGGCTCAAATTCCTTCAGGAAAAAGTTGAATGAATTGCATATGATCCCACTTTCTAATTCAACTCAAATCCTTCTTTACTTCAGATAGATTAAAACAAAAATGCAATTCCACCCAAAATTTTAAGTGTTAAGCTCTATTAAGTTGCAGCATCCAACAATTCCAGTTCCAATTACAATGAATTAAGCAGTGTTTAGTCACAACAGAAGCAACTTAATTATTCAGACTAAAGCAAATATCATGAACATTAGATTATCATTCAGAACATTTCATCAAACGAACATAATAAATTTAATGTTCCAATTCAAACTTCAAATCAATGAGCACTACAAAAAAAATCGATTTTTGCTACGGAAAAAATCCGTAGCAAAATCCGTAGCAAATCGGTTTTGCTACGGAAAAATGCCAAAATTTCGTAGCAAAATCAATTTGCTACGGAATTTTCCGTAGCAAAAAACCCGTAGCAATTTGCTACGGATTTATATTCAGTAGCAATATTTGCTACGGAATTCAAATCAGTAGCAAATTGCTACGAATTGCTTAAGAGCAATTTGCTACGGATTTTACATTCCGTAGCAATTTGCTACGGATTTCACATTCCGTAGCAAATTGCTACGGAATTATATTCCGTAGCAATTTGCTACGGAATGTAGAAATCGTAGCAATTTGCTACGGATTTTTCCGTAGCAAATTGCTACGAATTATTCTAATTCCGTAGCAAAAGTAAAAAAATTATTTTTTTTATTTTTATTTTATTTTTATTTTTTTTCATTCTTTTTAAATTTTAATCTTTTTAATTGTTTTATTTTTTTAAATTTTAATTGTTTTATTTTTTTAAATATTTTTTTTCTTGAAAATTGATTGCAAAAGTATCATGGATATAATAAAAAGAGTTTACATAGAGAAAACACAATATATATAATAATGTTGTAAAGAGCAAATACTAAAAAGTAGTCTAAACAGCAGCATTGTCATCATCATCACCCGCATGGTCATCATCACCAGGAGCCGACCCCGAACCCTTTTGTGTCATTAGAGACAGGAGTTGAAGCTGCATCTGTCTCATCATCTCCGCTTGCTGATCCATCTGATGTCGCATCCTCTCCCGTTCCTGTTGGATCGCAAGCTCCATCCTCTCCCGTTCCTGATTCATCGCCTGCTCCATCCTCTCCCGTTCCTGAAGCATCTCCTGCCTCATGATGTCCTGTTGCTGACAAATACCGGCCTCCCTTATGATTATAATTTTCTTTCAGTTTGTGCACGATGTTCAGGCAACGTCATATGCTGGCGCTGAAAATCAATAACGAACAATTAGTGCTCCAAATTTTTAAAGTACTTAATTAAATAACCATAAAACAAAAAAACTTACCAAGAACTCATCGAACCAAGCATCTCGAATAGTGATAGGAATGTCTGACCACTTGGCCCAAGGATGGTTGTAATTGCGGAATAATTGGGCCGGGATGAAGTCCCTTACCTCATTATGAGGCTCAAATCTCATAGAGAAAATTGTAACATTACGGTAACTTGGCATGACTTACCCGATGCCGTCGGGACGGATCCAAAGCTTCCGTGTCGAAGGATCTCTGGAGCCCAGTTGGTGGATCGGAGGAACTACCTTCTCCCCGACGTGGCTATGAGGCGACGCATTGTGCTAAGGAAGAAATGTGAAGTATTGAAGATAAACATATGTAAATCATATGTAACTAAACATATGTAAATCAATCAGAAATTATATTGTAAACTTGTGGTCCCCCTTGCTGTGGATCAGTAGGGGGTAGACGGTGATGACGACGTATACAGCGACGGTGAAGATGACAAATATGTAGACAGTGAAGATGACATATCAAAGGACGGCATATCTGGGGAAGCGCTGGACCCTCTACCTCCATAAGGAGCAGATGACGTCGCCCTACCCCCTCTGATAGGACGGGGTTGGGCTCGACCACTACCCCGTCCGCTACCCGAACGTCCTCCTAGATGCTCCATCTCTAAACACTCATAGACATAATGTCAAAAAATATATAACAATAAGTAGCGCATTAACAAAGTATGTAGTATAACAAATCATCACAAACAAAGAACTAACAGAAGTCAATCGGACGATTCTTGTTCATCAACATCAACATTTGCTTGCACGTCTTCCTCTGAGGAGGTCTCATAATCGTCGAACTCCGATTCACTATCAGAGTAAATCACTTCTGCCTCATCGTCTGATTCCTCATCGTCAATTTGTATAGGAATTAATTCTAACCCCGCAGTAGAATCAAATAGATTGCTTGGTACTTCGTCATCGAAGATGTTTATGGGGAGTACATGTTCCACATCAGCTTGGAATGGTTCAGCCATACCGTCATTTGATTCCGTATCCCTCAGGTTCCCTGGAAGCAGCCCCCTCTTTGACACTTTGAATGTACTTGACTCTGTCCCATATTTCTTGGCCACTTAAACGACGGGGTTGCTCTGCTCGTTCGACAACATTCCGCGTGAAGTCTTTTCTATTTCTCCTCCACGGATGATCGGGGGGTACGAATCGCCGATGCCTATCAAACCAACAGACCTTGCGACTGTGTTTCAAGCTAAAACCCATGTTCTGTTCAAGACATACCGGGCATGCAAGCTTCCCGACGTTTGCCGACCACTCAACATCCCATATGCAGGGAAATCATTTATGGTCCACATTAAGGCGGCCCGCATGGTGAAATTCTGACTTAATGATATATCATACGTAAGAACCCTTCACTCCACAACATCTTCAACTCGTCTATCAAAGGCACGAGGTACACATCTATCTCCTTTTTGGGTTGGATGGCCCAGGGATTAACGCGTTAAGAAAGAAAAACTCTCTTCTCATGCACATAGAAGGTGGGAGGTTGTACGGAGTCATAATGACAGGCCAACAGGAATAAGTCCTGCCCGTATTGTTGAAAGGAGCGAACCCATCCGAGCATAAACCAAGACGAACATTACGGGGATCCATAGCAAAGAAAGGATTCGCCTCATCAAATTTACGCCAAGCTTCCGCATCGGATGGATGCGTCACAAAGTTTTCATCCCTGCGATGCTCCCGGTGCCATCTCATGTGAGCAGCTGTTTGTTCGATGCATACAATCTCGTAAGTCTTGGAACCGGAGGAAAGTACCACATCTTACTTAACGCATGACGGGTCATTTTCCTTCTTTCCCCACAACTTTATATCTGTCATCTCCACAGAATTTACAATTGGTCAGTTCAGCATCTTCCTTGTAATACAACATACATCCTCTGGGGCAGCAATGGATTTTTTCACATCCAAGGCCAAGCTCTTTAACCTTTTTTTTTTGCTTGATAAAAATCCTTCGGCAAATTATTGTCTTTAGGAACAACCTTACTCATGATCTGCATCATTTCGTTGTAATTCCTCTCACTCATATGGTGATCAGTCTTCAAGCTTAGTGTTGCTAGGTTAGCCGATAGCGATGAATATTCACTATTTTCAATGTGTTCACAACCTTCCCATAAAGGACGTTGCGCATCTTGAAGCATTTTATAGAACCTAGCGGCTTCACGGATTAGGATCTTCTCCCATGTATGATGGTTGGGTATGTGTACCGGTCTGCTCTCCCATGTATGACGACTCAGCATGAGTAACGGGATCAAAATATTGGCCGATCGACGGTCCCGCGGCATCCATAACCAATCGCTCATATTGATTAAGGTTGTCTCGATGACTACTGTCCCAGTAATAGCCACTCGGTGTACGTCGGACTTCACCATGACATTCCCAACATTCATAATCTTTCATGAATCCCTTTTGACACAAATGAATTTTGACATTCCCGTATCCCTAAATCTTAAACACCTACATTTGGCACAGGGACACCCGATCTCCTACTTAAATTATTTGAATTCGTCAAAGCAAATTGGATGAACTCTTCCAAACCCGCCAAGAATGCTTGCGTTAGTTCTCTTTTATCAGTTAGACGATTGTACATCCAACTTCTATCATGGTTTCCTTCCATACTTCCTATCTAATTCAGTTCCCAACCGAATTAACATCTCAACATGCCACAAATATATAAAAATTTAAATGCAATATTTTTTTAAAAAAAAATTATCCACAGTCATTGTTATGAATTAATTCTCTTATCAAATTTATAATTTTCTACTAACATACATATTTCAAACAAATTATGTTAATTACTTAATTAATTAATTCTCTTTATCTTTCTTCTTTAAAATCATGTAATTTATAATTTTCTACTAACATATTGCAAACAAATTATGTTAATTAATTAATAAATTAATTCTCTTTATCTTTCTTCTTTAAAATCATGTAATTTATAATTTTCTACTAACATACATATTTCAAACAAATTATGTTAATTACTTAATTAATTACTTAATTCTCTTACATTTCTTCTTTAAAATCATGTAATTTATAATTTTCTACTAACATACACATTTCATACAAATTATGTTAATTAATTAATTAATTACTTAATTCTCTTACATTTCTTCTTTAAAATCATGTAATTTATAATTTTCTACTAACATACACATTTCATACAAATTATGTTAATTAATTAATTACTTACTTAATTCGCTTACATTTCTTCTTTAAAATCATGTAATTTATAATTTTCTACTAACATACACATTTCATACAAATTATGTTAATTAATTAATTAATTCTCTTATCTTTCTTCTTTAAAATCATGTAACTTATAATTTTCTACTAACATACATATTTCATACAAATTATGTTAATTAGTTCATTCTCTAATTTATCAATTTCACTTTTTACAAATTATTTTTCTCATGTTGAAGGTTATGAATAGCATATACATTTTAATCTATATATAATTCAAAATCATCCTATTTATATAGACTTATGTATCATTACCCACTAATAACAAAAATATAATTTTAACACACAAATTTCCAACCATACAAAAAACACTATAAACAAATAATGATACAAAATATGATCATACATTATCATACATACAAAAAACACTATAAACAACATTAATATTCTAAATATAAAAAATGAAGAATCAATCATATATAATTTCATCAACATCAAAAAATTAACCCAAAATATTATCATACATTATCATTTTAATCTATCAAAGGCCTGAGGTACACAAATCAATGTTCATAACAACAACATTTTAATCTATATACACAAATCAATATTTATAACAACTACATTTTAATCTTCATACAATAATCTACATTAAACATACCTAGACCGTGAACAAAGGCAAGGGAAGAAGAAAGAACGTTGGAAGAACCACTTCCGGCACCGACGAGCAAGGGAAGAACCACCACCGGAACCGACAAACAAGGGGAGGACGTTGAACCTCTTCTTCAAAGAAACACCTAAGAGATCAGAGCAAGGAGAGGAGGAAATGGTGAATGGGGGTCGTCGGAATTCAGAGATGGGGGAGGGAGGTCGCCGGAATTTGGAGAGGGGGGAGGGGGAACGCCGGAATTCAGAGATGGGGGAGGGAGGTCGCCGGAATTCGGAGAGGGGGGAGGGGGAACGCCGGAATTCAGAGATGGGGGAGGGAGGTCGCCGGAATTCGGAGAGGGGGAGGGGAACGCCGGGTCGAGGGGGAGGAGTGCTGAAAATGGAAGCGGGAGGAAAAAAAAAGGGGGGTATGGCTCGCGATTTGCGACGGACCCTTGGGTCCGTCGCAAATTTTTGCGACAGAACCAAGGGTCCGTCGCATAAGGGCGGACCTGCTTGGTCCGCCCTTTTGCGACGGATCAAGTGATCCGTCGCAAAAAAAATTGCGACGGATACGAGTTCCGTCGCAATTTTCACCAAAATTGCTACGGATCATATTCCGTCGCAAATTTGAGTTTTTCTAGTAGTGGAGTTTCCGGATTTCATCAATCATTTTCTGCACAAGTTCCTGCAAAATGTGGTATGTAAGCACAATATCGAGTTATCCACAACCTCTACAGAATCAATGGCAATGATAACAAATCCTAAGAGTCTAAGACCTTCAAGAGCACCGGCCTGCTTTTTAGTGATAAAATTAGCCATTCCAAATTACTTTCAGAAAACCTATAATACATCAGGAATATGAACTTTTTTAAGAGTCTAAGACCTTCACGAATATGAACTTTTTTAAGAGGGGGGAAAATCATCAAGAACATATTAACTAACAAATTTTACGCATACCCTGTCTAATCTCATTCTTACCCACTCGAATCCAAATTAGTTTTGCACAGCAATGAAGAAATGGATTATAAATTCGTTTTGCTAAGAGTAATAAGAGGAAGGAAGCGAAAATTACAATTTCACATAACCCTAAAAAACTGAAAAACTGACTTACACGATGCAGGAGTCTCTCGGTCGAATTTCACCGGCGACGAACACGGAAGGGGGAAGAAAAACAAAGACGCAAATTTCCTGAAACTCTCGAACGCTGTCCCAGGTCTCTCGGTCGAATGGCGACGAAGGGCTGCTCGAACGACGTCGAAGGAAGGGCTGCTCGAACGGGCTCGGTCGAATCTGTTGAGAGGGAGATCGATTTATGCGTGTTTGTTCCCTTGTCCAAAATGGTCATTTTACATTCACATATAATTACACAGAAGTCCCTAGGGACTTCTTTGTAATGTGAATTCTTGTTGGGACCTAAATGTATTTTTTTGTTATCCTTGGGACCTGTGTGTAAGTCTCCCTAAATATTTTTTACAGTGAAGTACTATTGTCTATTGATCTCTTATGTTGACGTGTCTATTACGGTGCCGCCTAAGAAGATGTGAGATGATCATCCTGAATTCGATGCACATAAACAACTCGACTCTACAATTGCTTCTTAGTTACTAGCACCAGTGACACCAACTGTTCTACCAGAACTTCTGGCCTTGAGACTACTCAAATTTGGTCGAAGCTTAATCGGTTGTACTTTGCCAAATCAAATTAAAAAATATTACATCACAACCAAAATGTCTTGATGAATCAGAGGAAGGGCGAACTAAGTTTGTGTGACTATTTGGAAAATCCGAAGTCAACATGAGATCACCTAGCATTGTTAAGTGAACTAGTTTCAGAATCGATGCATATATCTCACAATATAAAATTGACTCACAATAGAGCATGGTCTGTCATTACCATCACCAATTCGTCCAAGCCGAAGTTTGACCTCGATATTGTCTCCATAATGCTTTTATATTTGGAAGCAAGACAAGAGGAGTTCATTAGCAATACAATATCTCAAGTACTCTATGCTTCACTGGTCTATGATTCATATGTACAATAGCTTTAGTGTAACATCCAATTTTTTTTTTATAGTAATTAAATACTTTTAGGATGTGAGTTATTATGTAATTTGAGGTTTACAAAAGATTTATAAATATCAAAATAAAGGTAGAATATTGGAATAAGATTAAGAATTGAAGGTAGTATATATTTATTAGTATTGAGTTGAATTTTATAGAATTATTTTAAGGTAATTGGAAATTACCATGTAATTATTTGAATATAGAAATAATTTAATAAGGATTTGGTGGGATTAAATAAAAGTATTTAAAATAGTTTTCCATCTAAAATGTTATAGCTATTTATATATTATAGAAATTTTATTTGTGTGAAATACTCAAACAAGGCTAAAACTCTAGAAATCTGACGCCATTCAACCCTACACTGCATGCCCAGTTTAGGTGCTTCAATAGGCAGCCAAAGAACCTCAAAAACAACCTTAAAATCTACATGCATGTGAAGAAATCATACCCAGAAACTCTTCTTGCAAAGTGATCGAAACTCTACCCGAGAACACTTAACTTTCAGCAACTCATAGACCTCAAAAACATCATCAATCAACTGAAATGAAGATGGTAAAGGGATAAAGAGACTCACCTAAGTCAGAATCTATGGTTGCATGTGGGTTTCGGTGCCTCCTTCAAGCTCTTCTTCTTCTTCGACCCTCTCACTCTCTCGGGCTCTCTCTTTCTCACTCTTTCTCTACGTTTCTGTTTTGAACTCTCTATCTTTTCTGGTGTTGGTTGAAAGTGAAATGAGGAAATGGGAGGAGTGTGGGTTAGAGCCGGGAAATCGGGCCAAGCCAATTGGGCTGGCCCGTTTAGGCCCTGGCCCGTCAAGGGCCGGGCTTGAAAAATAGACGAGATATTTGAAATTGACCCTGTAGGGCCAGCCCTGGAAGGCCTCGGGCTTAAATGGCCCGGCCCTGAAGGGCCTCGGGCCAGTCCTGCAGGCCCTTTTCACTGTAGCTTTTTCTTTTTTTGCCTTTTTTAATTTATTAATTTATATATATTTTGTCTTTGTTTGTTATAGAGTTATTTAACCATTTAACTACAAATACATAATAACTATACTCTAATTTTATGATTTGGTTTATTATTTGTTGCAAATAAAATTACTCTTATGTTTAACAGATTAAATTATTTGTTACAATAATAGTCATCGTACTAATGTCGTTAGTGGTATGTTTCTTATGTTTTATGTGAGTTATTTGTGAACATAGTTTGCTTTTGATTATGGATTAGTGACTGTGCTTATTTGTTGGAGGATTTGTGATGTAATTTATTAATTATATTTCTTTAAAAAAAACATAGGAAAAGTAATTAAAATTTGGAATAGTAATTTTTGGGCCCTGGAGGGCCGGCCCTGGCCCTGGTGCTCTCGGGCCGGGCTTTGAAAAACAGGTGTTTTTCTTACCTCGGGCCCTGGAGGGCCGGCCCTGATTCCCAGCTCTAGTGTAGGTGTGTGTATATGTGGCGTGAGTTGAGAGAGGAGTGTGTGCGTGTCTTAGTGTGCTGTCCGAAAATGAAGAAAGAGTGGAATGTGTGCACGCATTGAGAGAGTGAGAGAGTGAGAGAGAGCGAGGGAGGAGTGTTGTGGGGCCCACTCAAAAAATAATTCATTTGATCCTCTTTTTCCTTCTACAAGACTTATGTTTGCAACTTGGCCCTTTATTCATTTTAATGCAAGGATTAAATGAGTGTTGAAAATTAATCCTTAATACTATATAAGGATTTTCTTCCTCAATTAGCATCTTTAGGCCATAAAAATATGAATTTAAAGTTTCTAGGCCTGAACTTATCCTCTTACCATATTTCCTTGAATTTCTAGGAAAAATGCCCTAAATTCCAGAAAATAGCTAAAAACTATTTAGGTCAATTTTCGTAATTAATCCCTTCATAATATTTCTAGATCCTCAATAACATTTCATAATTTTTCCCCAAAATTTTCAAGTTTTAAAATAATTTTTAATAATTATCTTAAGTCTTTTCTCATGATAAACTTAAGACTTATGACCCCACTGGTTTAGTAGCCTACTTATCTCAGTCTTATTCCTAAACTTCTAATCAAAATATTCGAGATGTTACACTAAATACATAACAATTGTCTTCGTGACATCGTTATTATTTATATTAAAAATAATGGTTCTTACACAAGAACTATTATATGTTACTTAATAAATAACAATTGTCAACATGAGACTGTTATATATCTTGCAAGAATTATCATATATTATGACAGTTATTCACGTGGGTCTATTTATTATTATCACATCAATGCGCATATCAAGACCTTATTAAGCCTTAATACATAATAGGTGTTATATTAAAACCGTTATAATAGATCTAGAATAAATAATAGTTCAAAATCGTAATTTATGTGCGTCGAGCATATATAGCGCCTGCATATATGACAGTCGAAATTTTGATTTATTGATGATAGTAACTATATATATCATGATTTCCATAGTAGTGGTAATCCCATTCGAAATGCCCCAATGCCTCCTTGGCAAGTAAATTTGTAGCTCTATTCACCTCTTAGCTGCACTATTCTAATCACGCATTGTAACATCCCAACTTTTAAAAGCAGTATAAATTTTTTTTTATCAAACATCATTTCAAAATGATCAGAGTAGAGCAACGGAGCAATTGAGTAACTGATATGTATATATAAAGTGCCGTAAGTCTGGCTGGATACAACAGCGGTACAGAAACCGTGTGGTTCAAAAGTGTATAACAACAGAAAGAAATCTTCAGCCGGATCTTCAAGCAAGTCTCCCGCCGAGTTTCTACGCAGGCGCTTGTCTTTCTCTCAGCCTCTCGGCCCTCCCGATCCTCGAAGCTATGTTAAGGGCTGAGATCCAGTGCACCGGATCTCAGGTAACGGTTAACCTCATGTTTATGTATACAGACAACAGACATTAACAATACTAACATCGCTCTATCACAACCCATGCATATGTATTGCCTCAAAGATGCGAGATGCATCGCACTCCAAGATACTGAGATGCATTGCACCCAAAGATACGACAGATTGCACCCAGCATACAGACATATTGCACCCAGCATACAGACATATTCTCTAACCACTATATGTACTCAAACAGTATAACACTCCTACACACATACCACATATATGCATACCATAAACATCAGAGTTAGTGTTACAGTACGCGAACGTACCTTCGTTGACGTTTTACGGTAATTCGGCACGACGGTTGGTCAAAACGTAATCAGGGATATCCTATCAACATAACAACGTACTTGTTAAGGATCTATAATTACGACGGACATTTTTAGTCAAAATGACCATTTTACCCCTGACCCCCTAATTGGCGGAATTTCGCCAGCACTTCGTTACTTTGACCTTAATTTTCCAAAATTTCAACATAACTCTTACTCCAATATAATTTTCGAAATATAAATCATATTAATTAATGATTCACATCATAACAGGCATTTTAGGTAAAAATTACCATTTTGCCCTTCTACCCCTAATTGGCGGAATTTCGCCAGCACTTCGCTACTTACACTTTTCGGGGACTCAATCCCTACCAAGTTTTACCTCTTTAGGAATCTTTCAATGCAATGAGGCCTAAAACAATAGTAGGAATTTCACTCCCTACTTACTAAATCTATCTAACAATTCTACTAACTACCGAACTAAAAAGCTAAAGACCGAAGGACTTACCCGTTGAAGACTTCTGCAGAATTTTTTCCAGAGCTTCTCTCTCTTCTTTCTCCCTCTAGAATTCGGCCAAGGAGCTCAAGAGGATGGTGTGAAATTTCTAAGGACACAAAAGTCATTTTCTACTTTGATCTTAAACCATGGAAAATAATACCAAAATGGTGTTAAATCCTTGTCCATGGAAACATGCTGGTCGACATTCAAGGCTGAGGTGTCAGCCTCCAATTGGTCCAAAAATTGATTACTCAAGCTCACTTTATGCCCGGTCTGGCAGATTTCCCCGATCGGTACCCGATTCGCGTAATTTCGGAGAAATCCCAAAATTCTGGATTTACAACTTTGAAGATATTCTCTTCCTAATCAATAATATCTAATTTAACTTAGATTTTGGTCTCTTCAGCTTTGAACGCATTTATGAAATCATCAACTTCTTCGAAAAATTCACCGATTCCAACTATGTCCGATAAATTCAAACTCATTCCTAGATGTTGAGTTAGAATTTATTTTCTTCATATCCAAAAATATGCCTATCTACATTTTTCCCTATTTTGTTTTATTAGGAAAATGCACAAACGGCTTCAGAATTAACTTCCGGAAGAGGTCACTTGAAGGTAAAAACTCATTGATCAATATTTTACCTTGACTTTGAAATTCCCATTCCTAGATCTCTAGATAGGATCCTTTTCCTATTTATTTGATTACTATTCATCAAAATTAATTATAATATATAATATTACAAGTTGATATAATATCTATATATTATGTTTTCATTATTATCTTCATTTTTGCTTGCACAATTTCGGTCAAACAATCTGATCCTTTTCTTTAATTTTTGTTTTTATTAATTATTTAATTAATTAATATTATATAAAATAATTATTTAATAATTATTTTTATATACTTTTTTACAAAATTTCCCTATTGGTCCATTCTTGTATTTAGGCTTAAAAATACCTAAACTCATCCATTTTCCTCAACAATTTCCAAGTGGAAGAGCTAAATGGCTTCTTGAATTATCACCTTCCACCTCCTTAAAAATAATATTTGTTTAATGAATTTTTGCACATGTCTTGAATATTTTATTTCTTCTTTTCCCACTTGATCTCATATGCTTCCACATGGCTTACTTTGTGTCCAAAAATCTATTTTCCCTTCCCTTCCTCCTTCTTGGCCTACTTTGGCCTTTGTCATTGGAAAGAGCTTCTTGATTGATTAGCCAAATGACCATTTTGTCCTTAATTTTGTCTTCCAATTTTAACCTCAAGATCAAGTGGCAATTGTCTCTTTTGTCCTTGATTATGGAAATATTATTTCTTGTGCCATTAGCTCTTTGTATATATTACTTCTTTAGAAATACCATTTCCATTTGGATCTGAGTTAGGTTCTATGTCATTCTGACAAAACCAAAAGGAATCGGGTACTTTCTTCTAGCTAATCCGCACCGTAATTCATACTTTATTTTGGGTGCGGTTTCTAAAAGTCATTGTATTTCTTGTGCATTCTTGGGACTCTTGCTAAACTAGATTTAGTAGTCTATTTTATTCAGGCTTATTCTCTAGCCTTTAGTCACAAAATTCAGGATATTACAACCTGAGCGACCTAGCCTTGTGCTCTCACTGCCTTATCATGAAAGACACTTGCATTATGGTTAATCAATAGCTGACTTCACATGATAGGAAACCAAATGTTTCATTTAACACATATGACAGAACAGTTCATCACTAGGTTCCTTTCAATCCATTTCCCCGGCACCTCAAAGGAGAACTTTGATTAAGAGAATATGCCAATATGTCATTGCCTTCTTACTATCTCAAAGAACATGGAAGACATCTCTACCTCTGATGCAGACACTACAAATCTCGTCGCATTGCATTCCTCTCACTACACATAGGCTTTTTTGAGGAATTTCTCTCTCTCTCTCGCACACAAAACCACAAAAACGTTTTACATTGCTGTGGCGGCACTTGAATTTTCCATATCCTCCTCCACAGACACTTGTATGATGTTGACTTGTGATCTCACAAAGATGGTGATAAGCTGACTTGAGAAAGAACTCCCCATTGTGTGTTTCATGTAAGATAAGTACATCTGATACGCCACTACGTACTACCATTCAGGTAATTTCAATCGATAGTATCCAGCAATTTAGTAGGGAGGAAACTCGTAAGTTTAAGCCAATTCCACCTCACTAAAGGCAGAAACATTCTAGCACAGGATCATCTTGTATGTCATTTGGCACTCTCCTTACAACATAGTTTAGGAGCTTATTAAGGTGTGGTAGCTGACAGTCCTTCCAAAATTTGATCTTGACACCATCCCCTAACACCCATCCCAATCCACTCTTCGTTTGCTCCTAAGTACCGCAGATCCCCTTCTAGATCTGAGTCCACATTACATGCTTATACTTATGTGCTTATTAGGTACTTATACCCAGTGGCGGACCCAGGAAATTACGGAAGGGGGAGGCACAATTGGTGGGGGGATTTGGGAGTTGCCCCCGAATTTTTTTTTTTTTAAAGGAAAGTTTTAAATGTATTAAAAAACAAAAGAATATAAACAAGAAAAAAAAATATTTATGAAATCAAGTGAATATTGATAATGTAATAAAAGAGGAAATTATTTTACAAACTTGTCATTTAGAAAAGCAAGGCACTCAATAAGTTCAAGTACATACATTTTAATAAAAAAAGTATATTATATTATAATAAAAATAATTACAATGTCATCCTTCTACGCCTTATGTTTTGGAATTCTATCATAATTGCCTTATTATCAATGCTATCAAATATATATTTTTCAATATAAGGTACTAAACAATCATTCAACCATTCATCCCCATCCGATTACGAAGTGCAATCTTGATATATTAAGGGTGGACAATCATTCAAACATGTATTAATTCAAGGAAAAGTAGATAAAAAATGCTAATATTAATGAAAATTTGAAACCATTATATTCAAATTATTAATTCTAACTCCATTAACTTGATTTTTTTTTTTAAAGAAAAAGCCCAAATTTTTGGGGGCCACTTGCCCCCCCAACTATATGCCTAGGTCCGCCTCTGCTTATGCCTATAATTAAAGGTATAAGCATGGTTTGTGAAACCAGACCGGACCGGCCGGTTCAGACCGGGAACCGGCCAACCGGCCGTGAAACCGGTCTGACCCGGGTTGGCCCGGTGAAACCGGTGTAAACCGGCCGGGTTACAGGGTCAACCCGGTTCCAGTATTTTTTAATTTTAAAGGCAATCTGATTTGAATATCTGAATATGTCACAAGTATTGAAGTATATGGTTATTTTACTACTGATCTAAAGTATTAAAATGATATATAGCACTCCCTCTGGTTCTTATTATAAGACATCAACTAACAAATTTCACAAACCAATAAAAGTAGTCAAAGTCAATAAAGTTGTCCTACACTTTAAGTAACTTCCAATTTTTTTATACCTCACCGGTCTAGCCCGGGTTGACTCCGGGCTGACTCCGGTCTGACCCACTAACCCTTAACCCAGTACCCCGACCGGTTCAGTCACCGGTCCGGGTTTCAGAACCTTGGGTATAAGCATATTTTTTATATTTTTTATTTCTTTATATATTGTATTTATTTAGATCTAAATTATATGATGCTTTCTGAGTTGTTTTTGCATCCAGTATCTCAAATTAATTAATTTCCAATTTTGTATTTTTCTGTAACACCAGTATTATGGAAATTAATTAATTTGAGATACTGGATGCAAAAAAAGAAATTCAGAAAGCAACATATAATTTAAATCTAAATAAATACAATATATATAAAAAATGCTTTTACCTTTAATTAGATGTATAAGCACCTAATAAGCACATAAGTAGAAGTATGTAACGTGGACTCTTCTAGATCTGAGAGCCATCACGGTTCACTTTCACTTTGGGTACCACATCATTTCAACACTTGTACTTTTTTCTCATAAACTTAACCCACAAAGTACCCCCTCATGTCCTTCTCTTTGGGTACCACATCTGAATGACACCAAATTCCACCACCGAAACCCACAACATTAACCATCTCCGAGATCCACAATTTAAATCTCTGAGCAATGCCTGCCACATTATCGCTCCTTTGCCCCAGTTCAAATATCATAAGAAAATCAAAGTGGTATTTATTTCTAAGTTTCACAAGTAGTCACACAAGCACCTTCCCTCCAAACCCTCTCGAATTACATATTAATATCTTTAAATCCATAAGGCAACTTGGATTGAATAAAAGTAGCTCATTAATAATCAGAACAGAACTGAGGGCCCAGCGTTAAACATATGATCATTGACAAGCTCAAGAGAAAGTGAATTTCAAAATACTACGCCACATAAGTTCCTGGGCCTATTGGAATATCCGCTGTGTCGATGCCACCAGAGCCATATGGTAATTTACCTGGCCCTCTTCTTGGTCACTCTTTTTCGGCCTAAAATTATTACTCTGGCCCGTTAGTATCATGCCTACTTTTCTGACCCAACTCCATTTCAAAACCCATAGCCTGTTGATCCAACTTGGCTTGTTTGCCGAAGCCCATTTGTGTTTTGGCATGCAAAGGGCTGCTAATTTCACTCGAATCTTCCAATGATAAGCTTGCACTAAATCTATGCGGTCCAATACTGTCTTCTCACCATTTTCTTTTGCTTCAAGATGTCCTTCACTCCCCTTCTTAACTGCCTTCATGTATCTACCCCTTTATTTGTAATATCTATCAATATGAACATCGTATAATCATCAATAATCTTGCCTTCCTCCACGTCTAGAGCCATGAAGAGAGATACTTGCCTTTTTAAGCTAGGATTCATTTGAAAATCAAGTTTAACTATCTCCGAGCTTACCTCCGATAACCCTAACCATCGGAGCCACTGTGGCCGATGAAACAACATCTAGCTAATGGACCTCTTTTCCTGTGCACCTTGTGATCCTTTGGAGCCAACTTTGTTTCTTCTTATCCCACTCGCTTCCTCCCTTAAAGGACATGTTTGATCGAAGCTGGTTGCTCCTTCCCTATCTCCGTTCCCTTCATATCTAAGTTCCTTTCCCTCGTATACAGGCAATGGTCCGCGTTATGCCCATTATGGCCACAACTAAAGCAAATTGTGTGGATTCCTTCATATTGAATTCTTGTTTTTCTACCATTATGAGAACAACCGGTCATACTGGCGAATGAATTTCAAGTTTCACATAGAGGCGGGCAAACATGCCTTTTTTCACATGTCTACCTTTAAGACATAGCCGCCTGCGAGTTCACATAAAGAATCCTTTTGTCATAATAGTCTAGAGGCACCTTGGCTGTTCATATCTAATCAGCTATCCGTCCTATTTTTTCTACCTTCATATCAAAACCTTCCTTCCTCGGTTGAAAACCAAGATAGTGATCAAAGATTAACCACGAGGCACTCATTACCGCCAAATCATAATATTGTTCATTAGTGAACTGCACCATCCAAAAACCAGCACCCACATCAATTGTTGTAACTTCTTATGAGCCCACTGTTGTTGGAGCTTCTTTTCCAGCCAGTGGCGGACCAAGGTACAAAGTTGGGGAGGCAAGTGCCCCCAATTATTTGGGATTTTTTTTTAAAAAAAAAAAAAAATAATACATGTTTGAATGATTGTCCACCCTTAAATTAGGTGTTCACCCTTAATACATCAAGGCTACAATTTGTAATGAGATGAGGGGTGAATGGTTGAATGATTGTTTAGTGCATTGAAAAAAGATGTATTTGATAGCATTGATAATAAGGTAATTATGATGGAATTAAAAAAAATAAGGCTTAGAAGGATGACATTATAATTATTTTTATTGTAATATATTATTTTTATTAAAATATGTGTACTTGAACTTATTGAGTACCCACCCTTCATTGTTATTTATGTAGCTGCATTTATTTCTAACAGTACTTAGCCTTACTTTTCTAAATAACAAGTTTGTAAAATAATTGTCTCTCTTATTACATCACCAGTATTTACTTGATTTCATAAATATTATTGTGATAATTTTTTTTCTTGTTTATATTTTTTTTGTTTTTGAATGCATTTAAAACTTTCCTTAAAAAAAAAAAAAAATTTTGGGGGCGCTGCCCCTGAACCCCTCGAATCTCCCACCAATTGTGCCCCCTTTTATAATTTCCTGGGTCCGCCACTGTTTCCAGGTATAGTTGGATTTATCATTTCTCCATTGTTCAAGATTTTTAATTCTTTTTCTTGCTCATTGTTTATAGTTCCCAACGTGAACGTATGGTTGAATGATTTCCACTTCAGGCCTAGTTCTCTTGAAACACCATCCCGTACACCCTTGTTATTAGTTGCGGGGATTTACTCATACATCTAGTTCTCAAAGCGAGGTTCAAGGTTTGATTGTTAGAGAAAACACCTTTGCCTGTTCTAACTTGCTTGATGCTATGGTCCGCGGCATCTCTCTCCTCTACCATCGGTACGAGATTCTCTCTCTCTCTCTAAAAATTTATCTTCAAATAAAAATTGATATTCACTATGAAGCTATATATTATTACATGTAATGGTGTTTTCATTTATGTTCCTTTTGTTTATATTTCCATGTGTGTCTATACATACATACATACATACATACATACATACATACATACATACATACATACATACATACATACATACATACATACATACATACATACATACATATATATATATATATATATATATATATATATATATCTGTGTGTGTGTAGGGGTGGACCCAGAAAAATAGTAAATGGGGGCACTGGTGAGGGAATGCGGGGGTTCGAGGGCAGCGGCCACGAATTTTTTTTTTTTCAAGAAATTTTTAAATGTATTAAAAAATAAAAGAATATAAACAAGAAAAAGAAATATTTATGAAATCAAGTGAATATTGATGATATAATAAGAGAGACAATTTGTAATACCCTAAAAATCGCACTTATGATAAGTAACATATTTTAGTAAATAATACCTATTGGAAATAGGTGAATATGAGGTTTCAAAACTAGTGTAGTATTTATCTTATTTTCTAAGGTAAATTCTGTGAAGAGTAGAGGAAATAAAGTACTAAAGGGCTAAAAAATGCATAAATAGGATATAAAATAGCCCGAAAATATTATGATAAATCTTAAAATGCAACAAAATATTATTAGAAATTAGAGAGTATATTGTCTCTAATTTTGACAATTTATTAAATTATAACCTTGGAAAAATTAAAGGGCAAAAATCAAAAAGTATTTTGAGGACCAAAATAACCCCATGATTTTTAATATATTACATGGGACATAAAATACCAATATCAGTGCAATAGTTGTGAGAAAATAATTAATCCTAAATAAGAAAATTATCAACAATTAGTAGGTGATTAATTAAGTAATTAATGGCTAATTGTTTAAGCTTAAACAAGGGAATATTCAAGGTAAATTATGTAAAACCCTTTAATTAAATGTTTATGGCTAAAATTAGCATAAAATATACTTGATAATTAATCCAGAAAGATTAAGAAAAATGAATGAGATTAAGTATATGAAAATCTCTAATCCTAAAAGATTACTAATCATGTGATTAAGGTACTAGTTAAGCTTTCTAATTAAATTGGACAAATTGAAACATTAATCAATGGTTAAGATTGAATCTTGGAAGTCAAAATCAAAGGTCTAGGATTATTCTAGTAACTTTTAAAAGCCTAAATCCATGTTATTTGAAGTGGACCAATGAGAGAATTTTGGGAAAATAAATATAAGATAATTAGAATAATATAAAATAATTAAAAAATAAAAAAATAGTAATAATAATAAAAGGGCTGGCCGAAATTTTTGGCAAAATTGGGAGAAAAATCTTTTATAAAATATCATGATATTGGTAGTGAAATAATAATATAAAAATGAGATTTTTGTGAAAAAGCAAATAGGATAAATGAGAACCGATAGAAATTAAATCCTATCTAGAAAACCATGAACTAGGTAGCTAACATCAGGACTTATTATGAATCAGTGAATTTTTCTCCCGAAGTTGATGTTACCCGAAGTGATTTCCGTAACCGAAGACGATTATCTGAAAATGTTCAGCAGGCAAGGAAATGCCCTGAATGGGATCAAAAATTTTGTTAACTTAGATATTTCTAAAGAGGATGAATAGACCTTCGAGGCTATGTTGTTGGATTTTTGAGATTTTGTAAGATTACGCGATTAGGACACCGTACCGAACAGGGAACTTTATCGGTACAAGACCAAAAAGCAAGCATGTGACATCACTATTATGATGCAATTTTCTGCAAAAAGGGATGGGGGAGGTCGGCAAGGGCTCTTGGAAGGTCAAGATTTTGCCATTTCAAACACCCTTGATCCAATGGTCCAAAATCAATAAGAAAAAGTATGAATAGTGCCCAAAATGTCTCTATAAATAGCCTTCATCCATTTTGCAAAATCCTCACCAATTCCTCTTTCCTTAGTTCGAAATCTTGGAGTGGAGAAGGAAGGAAGAGCTCTTGAGAAAGTTGTAGCGAAGCCCTGGGTAATTTCTTCGGTCCTTAGTCTTAAGCTTTAGTAATTCTATCGGTAGTTATAGTAGAAATGCTAGTTTAGTATTTAATCTTCCAAGTTAGTTTAGATATCATGTTTTAGGGATAAATATGATATTTATTTCAAAAATATGTTGGAGAAAGAGATATGTCAAAATTTTGGAAGATTAGGGTCAAAGTAGCGAAGCTCTGGCGAAATTTAGGCGATTAGGTGAATAGGGGCAAAATGGTAATTTGTACCTAAAATGTATGTTATGATGTCGAATGTTAATAAATGTGATATTATCCTTATAGGATATATGTAATCTCGTACCGCTGTCGTACATATGCCGTTCGCACCGTTGACGATCGGCCATCAAACGTCAGCTTCTGATTTTAAAATCAAAAAGTACCGACTACCGTCAACGAAGGTATGGACGCGTACTGTAACCTTAACTCTATGCTGCTCACATACATATTTGTGATAGATACGTTCATAGACTGAGGCTCTGTTTAGGGTCACCGATTATATACACAGCTTTACACGGGTTATAGTCATAATAATGCCGTTTGAGTTTTCCTAGCGCTGAGGACATGACCGTACATCGTGGCACTGGTTGTGTGCGAACATGTTAGAGGACTTTACATCTGCTCTATGCTTATGTTACTCGTCATTGTTATGATCATGCATCTGCTCTATGCTTATGTATTGATATCTTTCTTGTATTGTCATGATTATCATTGTCCATATCTTTTTTTTATTTGAGCATAAGGTTAACTGTTACCTGAGGTCTGGTGGGTACTGGATCTCAGCTGTAGCTTCAGGGTCGGGAGAACTAAGGATTGGAGATAGGGGCAAGCAGCACGAGTAGGCTCTCGGCCAGAGATTTCTCTATCGTTTATGTATTTACTTTTGAGAACACTAGGATGACTGTATCCATATTATATTATACTACGGTTACTGTTTTATTATGAATCAGTTACTCACTCGCTCCAATGCTCTACGCTGATTGAAAAAAAAAAATTCCGCTTTAATAATGGGATGTTACACAATTATTTTAAAACCTGTTATTTAGAAAAGTAAGGCTAAGTGCTGTCAGAAATGCAGCTATATAAATTACAATGAAGGGTGGGCACTCAATAAATTCAAGTACATATATTTTAATAACAAAAGTATATTACAATAAAAATAATTACAATGTCATCCTTCTAGGCTTTATTTTTTGGAATTCCATCATAATTGTCTTATTATCAATGCTATCAAATACATTTTTTTCAATATAAGGCACTAAACAATTATTCAACCATTCATCTCATGTCCGATTACAAAGTGTAATCTTAATGTATTAAGAGTAAGTACCAAACAATCATGCAATCATTCAAACATGTTTTTTTTTTCAAATTTAAGGGGGGGCACTTGCACCCCTTATCTAATACCTAGATCCGCCATTGTGTGTGTGTGTGTGTAAACACACATATATAATTTTGTATCCTAACCTTAATTAATAGAAACTTTATATTTCGTGTCGTTTCTACCACATCCTTCCATTTCTACGTAGAAACTTAATTTTGACAACATGGATTCTAACAATGTTAATGTTATCTTAACAGTAGAGTATACCTATTGAAAATAGGTGAATCTGAGGTCTCAAATACCTTGTATTGAATTTATCTTATTATTAGGACAATTTCTCTTGAAATTAGATAATGTGCAGTTAGGTCCCTAAAACGTTTGAAAGTTTGCAAATAGGTCCCTAAAATATTTATGGGTTATAAAATACCCTGAAAATATTATAAAGAGGCAAATAAATATTTATTTGAAATAGGGAAGAATATTGTCCCTAATTTAGGTAATTTATTAAATTATTACCTTGAACAAATTAAAGGGAAAAAATTAAAAAGTATTGTGGGGCCATAAATGACCCCATGATTTTTAATATTTTATGTAACGCGTAAAATACCAATGTCAGTAAAAAGTTTGTGAGATAATGATTAGTCCTAATTAAGAAAATTGTCAAAAATTAGTAAGGGATTAATTAAGTAATTTTTGGTTAATTGTTAAGCTTGGATTAAGGGAAAATCCAAGGATAATTATGTAAAACCCTATAATTAGTGGTTTATGGCTAAAATTAGCATAAAATATATTTGCTAATTATTGGAAAAATATATGAGAATAAGTAATTTTAAGCCTAAAAACAGGTATGGACCACTAGAGAAATTTTGTAAAAAAAATTATATAAATAATTATTTTATATAATATTAATTAAATAATTAATTTGAAAAAATAAATAAATAAAAAAAGGACCAGCTGTATTGGACCAAAAATTTGGAGAAAAATTTGGATAAGAATGGATGATTAAAGAACATGCAACTTCGGTTAAATAGTAGTCAAGTTGTGAAAAAGCAAATAGGATAAATGACCACCGATAGAAACTAAATCCTATCTAGACAACCAGGAATTAGATTTCTAAAGTCAGAGTATTTTATAAATGAGTGAATTTTTATCTCGGAGTAGGCTGTCTCCGAAGTCATTTCCGTAATCGAAAAGGGTTATACTGGACTGACTTTAAATCTATCTGATGTTCAAAAAGCAAATCGATAAATGAAAACCTATAGAAACCAAGCCATAACTTGAAATCCAAGAATGAGTTGGTAAACATCTGGGCATATTATGAATCAGTGGATTTTTGTCCCGAAGATGTTGTTACCAGAAGCAATTTCCGCAACCGAAAGCGATATCCGAAAATCTTCAGCGGAACCGAGACACCCCGAATGGGATCAAAATTTAGTTGACCCAAGTATCTTGAAAGAGGAAAAAGAGATCTTCGGGCTATGTTCCAGAATTTTGAGATTTTACAAGATTACGCGATTAGGACACTGAACAGGGACTTTATCGGTATAAAACTTCTTGAGGAAGTAAGTCACATCATCAAAGTACATGGGTGACATCATTGGCATGACATCATGGTATTGAAGAATGATGTAAGGAGGAGGATTGGATGGCCAAGATTGTGCCATTTCAATGAAGTGCGATCCTACGGTCCAGAATCCGTGCAGTAAAGCATGAATAGTGCACCGAATTTGCCTATAAATAGGCCTTTGCTCCCATTTGAATTCTCACACCAAAAACCAATAGCTCAATTCGAAATTGGAGCAGCAAGGAGGAGGAAGGAGTCTGGGGAAATTTGTAGCGAAGCTCTGAGTAAGTTCTTCGGTCCTTAGTCTTAAGCTTCGGTAGTTCTTTCGGTAGTTAGAGTAGAAATGCTAGTTTGATCTTTAATCTTCCAAGTATGATTAGATATCATGTTTTAGGGGTAATTAAGGTATTAATTTCGAAAATAATGTTGGAGGAAGAGTTATGGCAAAATTTTGGAAGATTAGAGTCAAAGTAACGAAGTCTTGTGAAATTCCGCCGATTAGGGGGTCAGGGGTAAAATGGTCATTTATGACTAAAATTTCCGTCGTAATGATAGATCCTTAACAAATACGTTGTTATCTTGATAGGATATCCCTGAATCCGTTCTGACCAACTGTCGTACCGTATTCCGCCAGAAATACTGTATATCGTCAACGGAGGTACGTTCGCGTACTGTAACACTAACGCTGATGTTTATGGTATGCATATATGTGGTATGTATGTTGTATGTGTAGAGATGTTATACTGTTGAGTGCATATAGAGGTTAGAAGATATGTCTGAATGCTGGGGGCAATATGTCCGTATGCTGGGGGCAATATGACTGCATGCTGGGGGCAATATGTCTGCATGCTGGGGGCAATATGTCTGCATTGGTTGTGATAGAGCGATTGTATGTGCTGTGATATTGTGAATGCCTGTTGTCTGTATATGTATATATAAACATGAGGTTAACCGTTACCTGGGGTCCGTATGCATTGGACCTCAGCCCTTAACATAGCTTCAGGGTCGGGAAGACCGAGGACCGATGTTAGAGGCAAGCAGACCGCATAAAAGATCCGGCTGAAGACTTCCCTTTTGATGTTTCGGCAGAAGCCTTCCTTTTGTTGTTGTACATCACTTTTGAAATACTCGATTACTGTACCGCTGTTGTAATTAGCCAGACTTACGGCTTTTTGAATACAAATATCAGTTACTCTTTTGCTCCGTTGCTCTACTCTGATGATTTGAAATGATGGTTTGATGAAAAAAAAATTTTATACTGCTTTTGAAAATGGGATGTTACACTTTAAGCTACAAGCTATGAACAATTATGAATAAATTGAATTGGGAAAAAGAATACAAATATTATCCACCATGTATGTGGCCTCTTAAGACTACAACAACTAAAGTAATTTATACAATAAACTAAGCTAAGATAACTTACTATCACAATGAGTTACAAATACAACACGTAAATCAACATACATGCCCAATATATTATTCACCATGCCTTCATCTGATTCCCACCCAACAACGTAACATCCTCTTTTTTAACATGCCCCTTTGAATCGGATCCTTTTCAAGGAATTCTGCATATGAATATTACCTTATGAATTGACTCTTTTATAAAGTGATATCCTCCCATATCCCTTCTTGATGATCATTTCTTATGCCGGGTTGATTATCCACTTCATCTTCTTCGTTCATGTCCGGTAGACCCCTTGAAAAAGGAGTACTCTCAGGAAGACCATAATTTGAATGGCTTTCTTCATCAATATCAATGACCCTCTTTCCTTGGAGAGCTACATACCACATTTTATTTTCTTGATCGGTGATATAGAACACTTGTTTCGCATGGTCTGCCATAATAAAAGGTTCATCTCCAAAACTTCTACTATTGACATCGACTAAAGTAAATCCTAGCCGATCGATCTGAACACCATTATTGACATTAACCTACTTGCATTTGAAGATGGGAAATCTAATTTTGACATAGTCCACCTCCCAAATCTCTTCAATAACCCCATAATATAGCATGACTGCCAATTTAGGCCTATTGTCTTTCAAACTGGAGAAGTGCATAGATTCAGCCTTTAACATAACACCACTATTCTGGACTATGCTCCTATCATCTAGGGACTTCGTGTAAAATGTATAATCATTGATCACATACGAATTCCAACTTATGACATCAACCTCAGGACCACGTGCTAACCTTTTCATTGTATCAGAAACACATTCAGATCCCTCGACCTTTTGTTTGAAACAGTTTGCAAAAGTTCTGTTATGCTCCCTAATCAACCTTTGTTCGGTCATTCGATAGTTTTCTTTCCTTACAGCTTCTTTATGTGCAAATATGCTGGCTTGAACTTCATCAACATTATTCAAGATGTATAAGTGGACTTGTGACAATTCATTAGGATCCACACTCTTTACCGAAGCCCCTTGTTTACCCCCTTCAGCATGCTGACATTTTGGAAGCCCAATATGTCTTACTTTGGCCAAATAATTTTGACAGAATTCCATGGCCTCTTCAAAAACATATTTATGAACAATTGATGCTTCTGGCCGGTATGCGTTCTTCACATACCCTTTTAGGAATTTCATAGATCTTTCAATAGGGTACATCCACCGTAAATGGATAGGGCTGCATAACTTTATCTCCCTTACTAGATGAACAATTAGATGAACCATGATGTCAAAAAATGTAGGAACAAAAAGCTTCTCAAGCTGGCACAAGATAAGATATCCTTCATTCTCCAATTCATCCAAATTTTCAATCTCGAAAACTTTACTACAAACCGAATGGCTACAGGGAGTAGCTGTTGCATCAAGACATCACAATCATGAGACTTTTGGCCTACTAATTCCAAGTCCTTCATCGAGACAAGCCTCTTAAAATTTGAAGAATATCCCGAGGGAACTTTTGTGCCATGTAAACACTCACAAAAGCTTCGTTTCTCATCCTTAGACAAAGTATGAGAAGCCGGGGGGCAATAGGTTCTCTTCCCATATGGCCTTGGATGTAAGTCTTCGCGTATTCCCATTGCTTGCAAATCAATCT
Source organism: Acacia pycnantha (assembly GCA_025563575.1). NCBI lineage: Eukaryota > Viridiplantae > Streptophyta > Magnoliopsida > Fabales > Fabaceae > Acacia > Acacia pycnantha. The sequence continues at coordinate 1,079,753 of JAMWYP010000178.1, read as the reverse complement.
TGCCTTCACACCATCCTTGGAACTACCTTGTATGTTGAGAAGCGTGCTAACAATACTATCACAAACATCCTTCTCCACATGCATGACATCAATACAGTGTCTCATATCAAGATTACGCCAATATGGAAGATCGAAGAATACAGATCTCTTTTTCCATATATTTGTTTCTTTTCTACTCTTTCCAGTCTTACCGAAGATGACACTGATGTTTTTAACCTTTTCATACACTTGCTCCCCAATCAATGCCACCAGAGCATCTTCATACTCTTGGCCACCAAAAAAGGCCTTCTTTAATCGACGATATGGGTGGCCTCGTCTAAGAAATCTCCTATGTCCAAGATACACTGTCTTTCTTCCATGTTGAAGTTGATGGTAGCATGTGCCGTCTTCAAAAACCGGACATGCTTTATGGCCTTTTACACTATACCCTGACAAGTTCCCATATGCTGGGAAGTCGTTTATAGTACAAAATATCATGGCTCTCTTTTTAAAGACCTCCTTCTTGAAAGAGTCAAAAACATCGACACCTTCTTCCCACAAATCCTTCAAGTCTTCGATCAAGGGCTCAAGGTAAACATCAATGTCATTTCCAGGTTGTTTTGGTCCCGAAATCAACATAGACAGCATGATGTACTTTCATTTCATGCATAACATAGGAGATAAGTTGTAAATAACCAGGAGTACAGGCCATGAACTATGTATGCTGCTAAGGCTTCCATAGGGATTCATGCCATCCGTGCTAAGGGCAAGCCTGAGGTTCCTGGGTTCTTCGCCAAAGTTCGGAAATAATTGATTGATTTTCTTCCATTGAGAAGAATCGGCCGGATGTCGAAGCTTTCCATCCGAAATCCTCTCATCTGCATGCCACCTCAGATTTTTTGCATCATTTTCATTCGCAAACAACTGCTTGAACCTTGGTATGATTGGAAGATACCACAACACTTTTGTAGGCCCATTATTTGACTTGTACCGCGGGGTTTCACATATAGGACAAGTCTGCTTCTCTTCAAACTCTTTTTTATACAATACGCAATCATTCGGGCATGCATGGATCTTTTTGTACTCCATCCCCAGTGGACAAAGTATTTTCTTAGCATCATAGTAGCGATGCGGCAACACATTATCATCCGGAAGCATGTCCTTAAAAGCCTTAAGCATTTCTAAAAAAATATTGTCGCTCCATCCATGACGTGCCTTCATGCTTACCAATTTCAATACAGCATTCAACAATTGGTATTTTTTACACCCAGGGTATAGCGGCGTCTCGCATCACTGCACATATTACCATATGCATGTGATCGCTCAAAAGCCTCTTCTCCTACATCACGGATAATGTCCTCTATGCGATCATCCATATCCGTGTCATTATCATCAAAGGCCACTTCCCCATGTTGAGACCCACTTGACACTTTTTCACCATGCCATACCCATACTGTATAAGTCTTACAAAATCCTTCACAAATTAAATGTGTGTGTATAACTTCAGGACTTAGTCGCCTCTCATTCAAACATTTCACACAAGGGCAATAAAACTTCCCCCTATCATCATGGGCATTTTGTTTAGCAAATTCTAAAAATTCCCTTACCCCATTCTGATATTCAATACTCGTTCGTAAAGCATTTATCCAGTTGTGATCCATAGTAGAATTCCTATATATAGACAAAAATCATTGATCATACATAATCCAAAAAAATTGAAACTTCCATATAAAATAAGCCAACTCCATATGCAAATATATGCTCAAAGAATCACTTTTACGGAGGAACTTGCCCATTAAATGCATAACAAAGAATCACTTTTGGTCATAAATGCATCACATTGAATCCAAGAACCAAAATAAATGCATGATCGACGAGGAAATTAAATGCATGGGATGAAGGTCGTGTGGACTCACCTGTAGCATATAAATTCAAATGCGTTTGCTGAGTCTTACTTCTCCGGCCACGAACATTGATGTTGCAGACAAGACAACAAGAGTAACCTAAAAACACTTGTTGGTCAGTTGGGTTGGTCTAAAATGCAAATATAATCTTCAAAAAATAATATTCATTAACAACAGAGAATACCCACAAGAACATTTCATCAATTTTGTTAAACCCATGAAAAACCCAGAACGATAAGCTGAAAAATAATAAAGTTATATAACCGAAACACCTCTTACAGCTTGGTCTATAGACGTTTAGCTAATGAACCAGAGAGTGATTGTCGAGAGAGATACGCGAAGCAGCGACAAAGCAACACACAAACACTGGAGTCGGAACCTGAGTAATCACTTTCGGCGCGACAAGAGATATTCAGAGAGTGAAATTTCATTTTCCGCGCGACAAAGACACATTATTTAGCTTTTTGGATTTTATTAATACCGGTTAATTATTAAATGTCTGGTCCTAAAGATATAACTAACTTTTTAAGACCGGAGTTTTAATAGTATCCGGACCTAAAGTTTTATTAGTCATTTAAGTTTAAGATCAGAGTTTTATAAAACATCCGGTCCTAAAATTCAAATACTTTTTAGACCCGTTACTTATAAAATGTCCGGTCTTAACAGCCTTGGTGATTGCAGTAGCAACTGAATGAATAAAATAAAGGAAATTTTTTTGGACAATAAGCTTCTTTAATTAATTACTGGAGAACAACCAAAAAAAAATACAGAAGCTTAGTTCTTAATGTGGCCTTACATTACTGGAGAATGCACGTACATAAGAAAAAAACAAAACAAAAGAAAAACAAGCTGAAAATTATCAGCCACAAGAATCTGACTGAACATGCTTGTTGATATCGGCGTGAAGAGCATTAATTTCCCGTCGGAGATCAGCAAGTTCTTGTCTTAGTTGCTCCAGCCTCAATATTAATGCATTATTAGAGGAAAGCAGAGAGGGGTCAGAGGTAGGCGCGCTGGGGCCAATAGGTTGGAGTGGGGGAGCACGAACCTCTGCATGGTCTGAAGGCTGGAGGGGGCTGGCAATCTCTTTACCATCAAGAAGATGGAGGAACTCAGCAAGGACAGGGTCGGCAGAAGGATCGAGGGGGGGTGCGGAAATCTCTTCATCATCCGAAATAACAATGGGTCCAATGACCCGAGACTCTTCGGCCACAATAGGACGCACTCTTGCTGGAGGAGGCGCACCGTATAACGATCTAACCATGGCACGAGCTTCAGGTCTAAGAGCACCCCTATGAGCAGTTCTCTTGTATCTAACCATGGTTTCAGACTTTGAGCAGTTGGGGCAGAGAGCTAGGTAGTGAGGAGTTACGAGGTAGTGAGGAGTTAATAAGGACAGAGAGGTAGTGAGAGGAGTTAATAAGGACAACCAACAAGAGAGATACGCATCTGGTGATGATAAAGTCAATTGGTACAAATGAATTTAGTGTTTCTACTTTAAGAGCATATTTATATAAATATCCGGTCCTAAAAGTCATTTATTTTTTTCAAATCAATTCAATTACTTTTAAGACCGACATTTTATATTGTATCCGGTCCTAAAACTCATTTTTTTCAATTCAATTACTTTTAAGACCGACCTTTTATCTTGTATCCGGTCCTAAAACTCATTTCTTTTTCAATTCAATTTTTTTTTCAAGTAAGAATTTTTGGTTAAAAAATATTACTTTTAAGAACGGATCTTTTACAGTATCCGGTATTAAAAGTTCATTCTTTTCAAAATACTCAGATAGCAGAGTCGTATCCTTTCCCTATGTTGAAATGAATGATTCAGAGAGTCTCTTCGGCTTCCACATAAACTTCCCAACTAGGCGTCTCCTCGTATTCTGAGGAACTATCCGTTTCACATTGTTCAGGATGGGTTCTCTATTTAAACCCGTTGTTACTTTACTTTCTTCACATTCATCTCCATCTCCTCCTACAACCTCCATCGTAATGGCTCCTCCACCACCACGAGGTCCTCCTTCTCGGCGAAATCCTCAGCCACCTCCGTACCCTCCTCCATTGCCTCACAACCCATCATTCTACCAGATGATGGAGCACATGATAGCCTGCGTCGATCATATAGACCGACGCTTGGGCCAACTGTTTCAGGTCTATCACGCCGTCAACAACAAGCTGAATGCGGTACTCAACACCTATGACGTTGAATACCATACTTTTGATGACAACGTCTCCGACCCTTCCCTCCCCTCCGACAACGATGGGGAGGATTAGATATTTTATGTTTTTTTTCTTTGACTACTGCTGCCCTTACAAGGCAGCAGAAAAAAATATAATAGAATAAAATTTTTAGTTCCCAATCGCATTGTACTTGTCTTATGTTCTTTTTTTTCCTCTTCGTGGTGATCAACATTAAAAATTCGCAGAATACAGTTAACAGTTAAGACCATACAAAAAAAAACATTGTTTACCTTATTCGAATAAAAACAAACAGAGTGACGATTCTTCTCAAGGTTGGACCATCATTGTCGTCGATTTGACCTCCCTTCTTTGAACATTTTCGTGTCCTTTTCATTATCTTCCTTCTTTTTCCGACAAAAAGAAAAAGGACAAAGAAAAAGGACACCGATGATGATCTTCAAAAAAAGGAGAGCTAAAAACGAGGACAACGAAGCACAAAGCTTGAGAAGAACGTCAGAAACTCGGTTGTCTTGAACCCTAATGATTTGTCTGAAAACCGAGTCACCAAGTTTATTTAAAGGAAGACTATTAGGACCTGACATTTAGGAGCAGACAATTAACAAATATACGGTCCTAAAAGTCTCGCCAAACCATTAAAATAAACGAAGAATTTTAAGACCGGACTTCTACAAATATACGGTCCAAAAAGTCTAGCCATATTCTTAAGAATTAAACGAAGACTTTTGGGACCGGATCTTTAACAAATATATGGTCCTAAAATTCTAGCCATATTTTTTAGATACTTTTAGGATCGGAAATTTAACATATACATAGTCCTAAAAGTCTCGCCATATTTTTTAGAGACTTTTAGGACCGGATATTTAACATATATAAGGTCCTAAAATTCTAGCCATATTTTTTAGAATAGAAGAAGACTTTTAGGACCGGATATTTAACAAATATACGGTCCTAAAAGTCTCGCCATATTTTTTAGAATTAGATGAAGACTTTCTAGACCGGACTTTTAACAAATATACGGTCCTAAAAGTCGCGAATACTTTTCAGAGTCTCTTACGGCTCATTTACAACATCCGCCTGTACCTCAAATTTCAAGCACTAAATAGCTTTGTCCACCATCCCATTCATTCAGAAACCCAAAATGGACACACAAAAATTGTTCGAAATAATAAACAAATTTATTATTGAATTACTTTGCGTTATATTTACAAATGAATGAATTGGTCGAAAAAATAAACAAATTTACAGAAGACTATTGTTGCTACAACATATATTTACAAATGAATTAATTTAGGACATTAATTATTGTCCTGACTTTAAGACCTCATTATATGTAATACTCGGATAATTATTTATCTTAAATATTATATTGTGATAAATAATACCTATTCTAAATAGGTGAATATGCGGTGTCAAAATTATGTGTTGAGTTTATTCTATTTTCTAGGGCAATTTCTCTTAGAATTAGAATGAACAAAGGGCCAAAATCCTAAACACATTTATGGATCATAAAAATACCCTGAGATTATTATAATATGTCTTAAGAGGCAGTTAAATTCCTATTAAAAATAGGAAAGTATGTTGTCTCTAATTTTGGTAATTTATTAATTTATTTCCTTGGAATTTAAAGAGGCAAAAATCCAATATTATTTTGGGGACCATAAGTTGCCCTATAATTTTTAAAATAATGCATGGTGCATAAATTACCAATGTCAACACAATAGTTGTGAGAAAACAATTAATCTAATTTAAGAAAATTGTCAATAATTAGTAGATAATTAAATCTCCATTTATTAGAGATTAATTAACATGTTTCAAAGACATAATTAGGGATGTGTGACCCTAATTAAAGGCTAATGGCCAAGAGTAGCATAAAGATAATTGCTAATTAATAAGGAATGATTAAGAAAATGTATAAGATTAAATACATGAAATCCCTAAAGCTTAATTGATCAACAAATAATTACTAATCATAGGATTAAGACACTAAACAACCTTATTAATCAACTTTGACAAGTCAAACATTAAGCAATGGCTAGGATTGAATCTCATAATGCAAGATCTAAGGCTTACAATAATTCTAGCATTTAAAATGTCTAAATCCATGTTATTACCCAAAGAGCCAATGGGTGAATTTCTTACTAATTAATATAAGATAATTATACATAATATAAAGAGTGAAAAGTTAAAAGGGGGGAGGGGGAGCCGTGTATGTGTGTGTGTGTGAGTATGAGTGTGTGTGTGAATATGCAAGTGGGAAGGAAAGAGAAAAGAAGAAAAAGATATTTTGTGAAAAAGCAAATAGGATAAATGAGAACCGATAGAAATTAAATCGTATCTTGAAATATGTGAAATAAGTATCTAACATCTGGACATATTATAAACAAGTGAATTTTTATTCCGGAGTGGGTTATCTCCGAAGTCATTTCCATAACCGACGGGGTTTATCTTAAAATGACTATAAGGCTAGTAAAGACCCCTAATTGGACCATAATCCTTGATATTTAAAGTACTTCTCAAGTGATTACATAAGTTTCAAAGTGTACTTCTAAAAGTATTTGAGATTATTAAGTTTATGCGATTAGAACACTGAGCAGGGGGGTTAATCGGTAAAATCCATAAAGAGGATAAGGTGACATCATTTTTGGAAGAGGATAAAGGAAAGAGAAAGGGGGGGGGGGGAGGTTGGCCAAGAAGGATGGAGGGTGATGATTGGAGATTGAACAAAACCTTAGATCTAATGGTTTACATTGAAGGAGAGAAAGTTTGGAAGAATCACCACTTTGCCACAACATTTTTCTATAAATAGCCTTCACTTCCTTTCAAAATTTTCACACCAAAACCTCTTGAGCATTTCGAAAATCTTAGAGAAAATAGAGAAGGAGGAGCTCTAGAGAAGAAGTAGCAAGGTTCTGGGTAAGTTCTTCGGTCCTTAGCTTTTAGATTCTAGTCTTTAGTTTAGTAGTTTTAGTAGAAATGTTAGTTAGATCTAGGAAGTAGAAAATGAAATTCCTATTCTTGTTTTTAAGCCTCATTGCATTGAAAGTTGCTTGATGAGGTAAAAACATAGTAGGAATTGAGTTTTTGAAAGTTGGGAGTCAGAGTAGCGAAGCTCTGGCGAAATTTTATCGGGTAGCGATTTTCTAAGGTCAGGGGTAAAATAGTCATTTATGACTAAAATATCTGTTAGGATATTGTTTATTAATTAAATACGATATTATCCTTATAGGATATCTGTGATCACGTTCCGACCGACAGACGTACCGTATTTCGTCAAAGAAGGTACATTCGCGACGTACTGTAACACTGATTCTAATGCTTATAGTATGCTTATATATGTTGTGGATACTTTCATAAAGCCATGCACGGGACTCTGTCTGGGACATGCACTGTGACTAAGGAACCGTATTTAGATCACTATTTATAGCTTTACGGGTTATAGTCATAATAATGCCGTTATGTTTTCCTAGCGCTGAGGACACGACCGTACATTGTGGCACGGGTGAATAGTACAGACCGGGATAACTTTACATGTTATTGTAGTTGTTATCAAATGACCATACGACGTACTGGCTTGATCATTGCTGTAATATTAGAAATATCGGTTATGCATATATTGTTTATATTAGCATGAGGTTAATCATTACCTGGGGTTCGATGGGTATTGGACCTCAGCTCTTACCTTAGCTTTAGGATCCAGGGGATACGGGATCGAAGGCAAGGGTAAGGAGCCATCATGAGCCAGATGGAGATGCTTTTGTTTTGTTATATTTATTTTTGAGTTAGATACTCAGATGAATGTATGGCCATATGAACAGCCAGATACACTGTTATCTATGTTATTCAGTTACTCTTTATTATGAAAAATTTTCCGTCGCTCAACTCTGATCAAAACGCTGTGAAAAACATTTATGAAAATGGGGTGTTACATTATACAAATATTCACAAAACACATCGCGTATGTGCTCCACTTCATCATCAGAAAATGGCTGAGGACATGCAAACCTCTGTAACATCAAAGACAGAAACAGAAGTAACTTACGTGCATATATATTTCTTATGTAACATTAAGCCATAACATTTACCTTTGCAGGGAATTTAGTCCTTCCTTCCGTCACAATATCATATATGTGTTTCATGACGTACGGGCCACATAAGTTGGACCCCTTTGGTTGCCGACGGGTCTAAAAATAACAAGAAATATATATAAGAGCATATATAGCTTACTGACCAAGTTCACAAGGCAGTTATGCCAGTGTCCAAATATGTACTAAACTTTGGTGTGAACCATTTAGGATCTTTGAGCTCATACCCATGCTTTTTTTTTTTTACCTCAATTTGGAAGGTCCTCATGCCACTATCATGAAAATCACAAATTTATCAATAATGTTCACTGAAAATTCACAGCAGAGATTTCAGACAAGACAATCAAAATGACATGCTTACTTGTTGATGGTCTGCTTCAACGTAGGCCCTGGATCGCCGTGAGTGGAGCATAAGAAGATAACTATATGCACCTCCATGCACATGACGACCAACTGCCAGTGGTGGTTGAAAACTCACAGCAGTAAAGTACTCAGTGATATATATATGTAGCAGAATTAAGTGAATTGCAGACAAGAATTGTGATATGTACCCTTGGTAGTATGGAAACAAGTACACCTTTCTTCTCACTTCACACAACCTCTTTGATATGTACTGCTGTCTCTCCTCCAAAGGTGTTGAACTTGCATAGACTGGGCACAAGAATCCAAAATCATCGATTCTGCCCTGTTGAACCAGTTCTTGATGCATGAACCTACAAGAATGACATCGATAAGGGAATTAGTATATATGTATGTGTGTCTAAAAGATGCATTTAAATTATGTAATCAAGGAAGAAGATACTTACTTTAAAAACATTTGAACAATTGCACTAGTAACCTCCTGTCCAGGAAACAGCAGGGACATTACATCGACATTATCAATGTAAACCGATTGAGGATGAGGGAGGCCTACTACTTCATTGACAGGCCATGATTTATCTTTAAAATATCCGTTGACTACCATATCGGATATTTTTTCCTTGGCCGTCAAGTTAGCAGTAGGGGATGGAGCTTGAGGAGGGGATGGAGCTTGAGGAGGGGTAGAGACATCTACAAGCTTCACTGGCCAAGAGATGAAGGTTCCTTTGACATCAATCACAAGCTTCAGCTGATCAGTTGGGAAAGGGACAGGTGCATCAATGATCACCTCTTCAACTGACACTTTGACTTCATCATCAGCCATTTGTTGGTGGTGTGCAGTTGATCCCAAGTTGTGGACAGTCCCTTTAGCAACTAATTGTCTATGACTATCACGATCCTCCACATACAGGTGACAAGGTTGCTCTGACTGTCCAACAATACAGCTCCCTCTAGTGCTCTGCTGCATAGGTGCAGCTGACGGTGTGAAGGGAACACTGGTCTCTGGCCGAGAGCTCAGGAGACACTTCATTTTCTGATCCATCTCCTTCTTCATCTTGCTCATCTCAGCTTGAAACATTGCCCTCAATGTAGCTTCTCTGGCCGCAAGCGTCTGATCCATCTCCTCCCGGGTAACCATACTTTGTTTGTGGCGTTTGGATTTACCAAAGTATTGCTTTAGGCCTACCCGTCCTCCAATCGCCCTTACACGCCCCGAGTGATCTGGTTTTCCGGTCGCAACGGTCAGAACATCATTCCTCCCATCCGACGCAAAAGATCCCTCTGCTTCTTTCTTTTTAAGATCTTCCTGTAAGATACTGATAACAAGAAGCTTAGTAATGAAACATGTTTAGTAACTAAAAAATAACAATATCGATACTTACAATTCTTTCAGCAACTAGACGAGTTTGTTTACTCGTGTAGGCGCCGCTTGGCTTTTGCTGAATATACAACCACAACTCCTCGCGACGTATTGGAGATGGTTGGTCAACTATCACAGAAGGATTGGATTCAGCTTCATCTTCCAATCTCTTCCACTTGGCTGCCATCAAATCTTTTTCGGTCTTTTCATATCCGTCGCGAGAAGCCCTGTGTGGGAAATCATTCTTTCTCCCGATCTCCTGTGCTTGTTCCCTTCTTTTCTGTGAATCAGGATTGAAAACAACTATCAATTATGAATTTCAGCCATGTCACTACCAGAAATTAGAGAACTTCTGCTTCATATGAACGTCAAACATTATTCAAATTCACTTCATCAAGTTTCAACATTTTATTTAAGGAAGATGTAGCATTGTAGAAGAAATTGGGAGAAACAAAGGAAAGGGAGTTGCATAATTGCTGCCAACTCAGTCAATTCATTCTTTTATCATAAATGGTTCCTACACATATTAGACTAACTAACTAACTACTTGCACCGAAACCATTACACAATTAACATACTAACTAACTAACAGAAATGTTTAACCATTACACAGTTTACATATCAGACTTGTATGGAACTAGGACATGCTCCTTTAATGCAAGACAAAGGCATGAAATGTATACTTCTATTCACACACCAAACCATTTAACTAACAGGATTAGATGAACACAATAACATTCACATATCCGCATAGGTTAATAAGCAAACAAAAGGGCAAACAAAACTAAATATAAACTCACCAGAGCTTCAGGAGTGGTCCGCAGCTGAACAAATTGTTGCCAAGTTTGTTCATCAATAAATTTGTACTTGTCCCAGGGATTATGGTCAGGCCGAACCTTGGCAAAAATATACTTGTTAGCTAGAAAGGTCTTAAACTTCCTCCACCGATCAGCACAATAAGACAATGTTGAGTCTTTCAAATTCTCAAAGTCAGGGACGGTGTACGTAAGCCGGATAGTGTCCCAAATAGGATCCTTTACTGTGCTTTGGTCCACATTTTTCCTCTCAGCTGTCAAGATGCTAACCTTGTTGCGTACTAGACAGCCGACAAAACTAGTATATGTGTTTTTATTAGGACTGACAGGTTGCAAATTTTCATCAAACTGAATCTCGAGCTTTGTCCCAGAATTCTGACATAGGGATACATCCATCATTCATGTACCGCTTCTACCACGGCGTGCACGGCGCTTAGGAGGCTCATTGTGAGATGAAGAGGGTTCGTTCTGACCCACATCAGTCAAACCAGTACCTAGCGTTCTAGGAATACGATTGGAATCGTTTTCACTGTTCATTTTCGAGACAGTAATAGAGGAATGCCTGAGAAAATGAGGGAGTAACAGAGGCTAATGGTACGTGGGCAAGGAAGAGAGGTAATGCAACAGGAAGGGTTTCACAACGTGAACAGAGGTTCTTCAGTGAGAGTGACAAAAGCTTTCGCGCGAAGAAACATATATTTGCCGCCTTATTTTTAAGACCGGACAAATTAGTTTACGGTCTTAAAAGTTAACCTTTAAGACCGGTCTTTCTATAACTCCGGTCTTAAAATTAATTAATTTTTTATTTAAAATTTTAGTACCGGCCTCATTTTATGTCCGGTTCTAAAAGTCTAACTTTTAAAACCGGTCTTTCTCTAACTCCGGTCTTAGAATTAATTAATTTTTATTTAAACTTTAGTACCGGCCGTATTTTAAGTCCGGTCTTAAAAGTCTAACTTTTAAGACCGGCTATTATATATGTTCGGTCTTAAAAATTTAATACATTTATATTTAAATTTTTCCGTATTATTTTAGAGTGTAGAAAATATAAGTCTGGCTATATGAGATTTCGTGATAAAGTAATTGATATTTCAATTTTTTAATAACATTTTTAAGACCGGTTGTTTTTTTAACAGGTCTGGATAATATATTTAAGACCTATGAAAAAATGATCCGGTATAAGAAGTTCTTTATATTTACAAAACTGCCACCGGTCATACCTTTAAGACCGAGGCGTCGATGGTCCGGTCTAAATGAGGCGGTCTTAAAGTTCTTTTTTGTATAAGAAGTTCTTTATATTTACAAAACTGCCAACGGTCATACCTTTAAGACCGGGACGTCGATGATCCGGTCTAAATGAGGCGGTCTTAAAGCCATTTTTTGCACTAGTGATTGAGAAGAAGAAAAAAGAAAGAGGAAAAGAGAAGATCTGATTCTTTCTTTCTTTCTTTTTTCTCCCCTATCCCTTATTTTCTTTTTTATTTATTTCTAACTCTAAAAGCAACGCATTACTTATTCATTGAATCAAGACGTGTATTGAATTGAATTCCTATTTTCTCTCAACGTTTTTCCTGTGTAATGCACACCTTTTTGCTTGTCCATATATAGAGAATATTCAAATTAATCCTTAATGATCATACCACTTCCAAATATATCTATGCATACATTCAAATACATGCTTGTGCTTCTCTTTTTGATCCACTTATAATAATAAATATATATTTTTTAATAATGTGTTATTATTGGCAGCATTTTTCTCTAGAACATGGCTTGGACATGTCAAACACGATTTCCCTCGAAACTTCAGCTGATGATATGGACTTTTTCTATGAAGAGATAAAAAGAATCAGAGAATCAAAATTTCATTTTTATTCAAAAATTGAAGTTAGTTTCATTCCAATTATAGATTAATATTTGCTTGACTTTTTTAGTTAAACCTTGGCTGCTTGGTTGAGAATTAATAAATAATGTTTCCCTATTGTATATTTGAGACAAAAAAAAAAGTATATTTTATTGAGTATTATTGGGTCATATTCAAATATTGTCATGCCCAACTGAGAATACTTAATGATTGTTGGAATAGTTGAAGGTTGAATTCAGCATATGAAAAGAACTATGATAATAGGAATATAAAATCTGAAAAGGATAACTAGTTGCATCACTTGTAAGAATGTCATATAACATATATTCTTTGATATTGAAGAATACAATTTGTACTTTGCCATTTTTTCCCGTTTGAGTTTTTCTATCCTCCCATTTCATTATGATTTGTGGACCTTGACTTCCACTTCACTGTAGATAATGGTTCTATGTCTAAATTAAATTAATTGACCTCTCCTCTGTCTCTTTCGATTCTTGTTGGTCCAATTAATGATATGTATGTGTAGAGTATATATCCATTCAATCTGGCTTCTCTTAGTTTTTGGATTCTCTTCACTTAGATTTTTTTAATTAGTTGAAATTTAGATTAGTTCAAAATCTCAAAATAAATTTATTTATTTATGTTTTTACTTTTAACATTTTGGTATTATTTGTATAAAATATTAAATATCAACCATTTAAACTTAAACCAATATGATGATCAGAAGAAAAGTAGAGTAAAAATAATTGTTGTTTCTGGGAATAATTGCATGTGATGGCCAAGGAAGAAAACAATTACTTCTGGTTTCCGTAACCAATTTTTATTTTCCAACTTTTCTGCATATAATTAAACATTTATATTTCAAAAGTGACTGTTTGGTGTGTGTGTGTGTATAAAGCTCAAAAGAGACTAGAAAAATTATTCACCCGTGAAGTAGGGTTGAGCATGAACTAGACTAGGCTAGACTTGGCCTCAACCCGAGGTGGGAAATAAAGATCAGAGCCTAAAAGATAATGGATGAAAACAAAGTTGAAAGGAGAATTAAAGAGTGAAAAAAATACCTAACTAAACAAGATGAAGATTAACTGAGAGTGGGTGACACTGTCAAGGATATGAGAGAGGCAACGACCATGACCGACAAGCAGAGCGATGACGTGAGTACAGAAACAGAGCGACAGTGATGAGGAGTGAAAGAAAGCGTGATGGAGGCAAGAGAGATGTGTGAATTAGGGAAGGAGATCCTCTCCTTAGCTTTTTTCTTATTTTCTCTCATCACCCTCATATGGGCCATTGATTGAGAAAATGAAAGAAAAATCAAAGTCGTATTGTATTGATTGGACATGCGTGATTAAAAGATTATGAGGGATGATGAGAAAATGATAATGAGAAAAACTCAACCCGTGAATTAATAGAGCACAAACCATCCCTTTATCCTTCAGTCTCTCTCAAACAAACAAGGGCAATTTGGTAATTGCACAGTTAAAATCACTCACACTTAATTCTTGAGACTTCTTAAATATTTGATTATATCATGACACTTTTTAATTAAGGAAACCCCAAGAAAATACCACTTAAACTTCAAAATCATAAATATATGATTTTCTAATAAAATGAGTTGTTAATTGCTTTATTATTCTTGTTGATCCCATATTACTGTTGTTATCAACATGATTTTAGAGTTCAAATGGTATATTTCTATAATTTTCCCTTTTAATTATTAGACCTGATTCTTGAAACTCTACAGTGATTTTACTATAGAAAAATATAGTAGTGCCATTTTAACAACAAATCTGAACCATCTAAAATGCAAGCTTTTATATATACAATTTATAACTAAAAAGATACACACACACACATACACTTCTTAAAATTGTCTGTACAAATAATTATGATGATGATACAAACAGTTTGAATTGTCTGTTACAAAATACTAACATTATTGTGCTACTGTTTACAGCAGAGATCACATAATAAGAGAAGAAATTTTGTGCCGATTTCTCGTTCACTTTTAGAGAGACGAAATGTAAAACCTTAGAAAAGTTAGGATATTTACAGGTCTCCAACACCATTCCAATTCAAACATGTTATTTCAAATGTCATACATTACGTCATACATTAACAGAGTTAAGAAGCACCCAACGCCCTAAAAAGGTTTTTTCAGTAATGTTATTGTTGTTGTTGTTGTTGTTTTTTTTTTTTTCAGTTGTACTAAGTATATATTTTAAACTATTTTTGTATCCAACACGTTAACGTTAAAGTATTTTTCCAGTAGTACTTAGTATATATTCTAAAATAATTTTTGATGCATCTAACACCATAAAATAGTTTTAAGGTAACACTTGACATTCTAAGTTTAAGTTGCTTGTTGCTACTGGGAAAAAAAAAAAACTTTGTGGGCAAAATTGCACAATTTTCTTTTAGGATGCATAAAATATTAGTTTAGGAAATTGAGTGCTAATAGAAAAGATATTTCAGTGTATTGGATGAAACTTAACCCTAAATCATATAAAACCCTCAATGGACTACATCAACCTCGAAATAGTATATTCAATGCCAATATATATGAAACATCATTTATAAGTATATGAAATAATAATCAATATTACCTTTCCTCCAAACGTGCACAATATAACACACTTGATAGATTAAGTTTTTTTTTTTTTTTTTCCTTCTTGTTTTCCAAGTCAAATGCCATTTTATTTTATTTTTGAAGTCAATATATATTTTTGAGATCTGAAGCTTTGCTAACGAGCGAGAGGAAGCATTTTATTTTCATCTAACTCAACACCGGCCTTGAAATATGTGGTGTGGGTACAACGTGGGCTAACATCATTCATTAAATGAAGAGTAAAATACTCTTATGTCCTTTGCATATTGCCTTAATTACACCAACCTCCTATTTCTTTTGAAAAGATATACTTAAATCCAAACTCTTAACATGGTTAAGAGTATTCCAAGAAAAATTTTTTTATACTTTTTTCCTTAATTTTACTTTTTTTTAATACTCTTTCAAGTATATTTGTTTAATAGTTATTTTGTGACATAATATTAATTAATTTAGACAATGAAAATATAAAAAAAGTTGATTAAATATTTTAATAAATATGTACAAACTGAATATGCTTATAAATTTTTCAGCCCAAAGATTGAAAAATTATATATTATAAATTTAAATAATTTACATAATCCCTCAAAATTGATCCTTTTATACTCGAAAATAAAGTAAAATATATTTTAAAAATATTTTTATCCATTTAAAATAAATATAAATAAATAAATATTAAAAAATGTGAGGAAAAATAAAAAATCAAATTTTATAATCTAATCAAATTTTTTTAAAAAAACTATAACATTATCTATTATCAATTTTTTGGTTGTATAATTTTCTTACAAATATAAATATGTAAATATTTTTTTATAAAATTTGGTTTTTTTGGATGAAATCCAAATTTAAGAGTTAAACTTTATGGTCAACTAATGGTTGGATGGATGAAAATGAAATTTCAAAAATTTGAGTAACATGCATTTTAATTTTAAGGAGGTTTTATGCAAAATAGAGGGTGGGTTTCTGTAGTTTGGGTATAAAACAGAAGGGTAGTAAATGTATTTTACTCTTAAATATAAGATATTAATGGGGACTAGTCTAATAAAAGGGGCTAATTTCTTCTAATGCCACTAATCAATATTTGAAATTTCTTGTAAAGGATGCGCACATTTTATGACCAGTTGTTATCAATAAGAGAATATTTGTGTGCAATAAAAACATAAACATTAAAGGTTATTCAAATTTTGTTTGTATTTGCAGTCTCCTTCAGATATATTACGTCGCCAGAACGGCATTGCAATAAAAGTCTCCGAATTTATCGGAGGGGACTTCATTCCATTTGAAAAATAAAAGCTTGATTTCAAATTAATAGACAACATTCACTACATATACGGAATTTTTTTTGTTTACACATATACGGAATTTTTCAAATCTAATAATAAGTAATTAGCTTATTTATTGAATACTGGGCTTGACAAAATCCAAAGGACCTAAAGTTTTTTACTTGAGATATATTCGGTTCATACCATTGTTGTTAAAATAGCAAATTGACTACCCAACTCAACCAAGTTCACGATTCAAGATTTTCAGAAAAAATGAGTTGACTCACTTCAAGAAGGTACCATAGTATGCATTGACTCGATCTAAAAAACGAATTTTGTTAAATTAAATTGCCTAGTTCAGAATGAGTTAAGCAAGTCAATGTATTGAAGGAATTAACAGAATTATATTACTGCAGATTTTAACAATTCAGTGTCGATATGATGCTGTAGCAAAGCTACAACATTGAACTACCAATGATATCTAAGCTTAGAAATAACAATAGTTCCCTTCCTTTTTTTGCCTACACATAGGATAACTCCTAAAATGCATCATTTAAGGTCTTTTAATCCTTACTTCCACATATTCATTTTTAATGACAATTGATCATATCAAAGGCATTTTAAACAAGAATAATCTGGCGAAAATCAATAATAAGTAGTGGAAATATAAGGCAGAATTAGGACTTAACAACTC
Source organism: Acacia pycnantha (assembly GCA_025563575.1). Lineage (NCBI taxonomy): Eukaryota > Viridiplantae > Streptophyta > Magnoliopsida > Fabales > Fabaceae > Acacia > Acacia pycnantha. Next base: position 1,062,626 of record JAMWYP010000178.1, on the reverse strand, counting down.
TCCCACATTTAGCTTTTTTGCACAACTAGGCAAAATATAAGTGGTCAAACATCTATCTAATCTAACAAAACTAACCATATGAATTCGCTCAATTTCTCGAGTAAAGTATTTCCCTTGACCATCTCATGTTCCATTCCTCATGTAAATAACCCACTACCCAGCACAAACTCAGCTGGATATATGGCTAAGCTTTTGCAAAAAGAACTCAAGAGACTCTCGGGTTAAATGTTAAGCTCTCTCTTGCCACCGGGGATTTTATTTCACTCTCCTCTTCTAGTCTATACTCTACTATAGGCTTGTCAAAGCTCTACAATTTTTACCATGCAACCACAAATTCAATGCATCAAGAGGGCTTTAAAGGATGTATTGTTGGTGTGGCCAAGATGGAATTCATGGAATGAATTGAAATGAAAAGCTATATAGTTCAAGCAAGTATGCACAGTAGCATTACAGTAGATGATGCTTAGTCATACATCTATATTTAAATATTAGAATGCACTCAAAATGTTGGACATGATTAAGACACAAATAATATATAACTTAAGTTAAGAGAGGTGGTAATTAAACATAAAGAATAAAAAAGGAAAAAAGAAAACCAAACATTACCGAGTATGTTGGGTTTAACAGTTTTACCTAGAGCTTTCAAAATGGGCTGGACCCTATGGGCCAGCCCATTAAGCCCCATGTTTGACCCTCATATTTTTAGCCCCCATATGATGAGGCCATTTTTGGCCCTAACCCAAAATAAGCCTTACTCTTTGGGGTTATGTTGGGGCCAACCCGTGGGTCACCAACCAACCCCGTTTCTAATATTCAGAAATTGTACAAATTCATCTGAAACTACACCTCCTCGCCTTCTTCAATCAAGGAATTGGATTCAGTCCACTGCCACTAGCTCACTTCCGGTCCACTGCGCAAAAAACAACACTGATCCCTCTTTTTTTTTTTAACAAATATTTCAGGATACTGTAGATATTTAAAGATACTTCCTTTTACTGAAAAAAATACATCATGATCTTGAAAGATTATTTTAGGATGTTGAAAAAATATTTCATGGTACTGACTGGTACTTAAAAAATACTTCAGGATACTGACTGGTACTGAAAATATACTTAATGATCTTAAAAAATTATTTCAGGGTACTGACTGGTACTTAAAAAATACTTTAGGATAATAACTGGTACTTAAAAAATACTTCAAGATACTGACTGGTATTGAAAATATACTTAATGATCTTGAAAAGTTATTTTAGGATGTTGAAAAAATATTTCAGGGTACTGACTGATACTTAAAAAATACTTCAGGATACTGACTGGTACTTAAAAAAAACTTCAAGATACTGACTGGTACTAAAAATATACTTAATGATCTTGAAAAATTATTTTAGGATGTTGAAAAAATATTTCAGGGTACTGACTGGTACTTAAAAAATACTTCATGATACTGACTGAGGATACTGACTGATACTGAAAATATACTTAATGATCATGAAAAATTATTTTAGGATACTAACAGGTACTTCATGATCTTGAAAAATTATTTTAGAATGTTAAAAAATATTTCAAACCTTGAGGGTTATATAATTTTTTGGCCCGTGCGAGCTTTTTAACATACGGGCTTTTTGGCCCTGTGGGCTTTTTGGCCCTAGCCCGTGCGGGCTAGTGCCTAACAGGCCGGGATGACCCGTTTTGACAGCTCTAGTTTTACTTCAATTTTGAAAGTTTATGGTTACTTTTACTCTAAAAAATAGTTAATAGTTACTTTTACACTTTTGATAAAACTTAAAGGTTATTTTAGCACCCTAATCCTAGTCAAAATTTTCCTCAAAATGTAACATCATCTTCTAGAATTACTATAACTTATCAGACAAATCTCGAAATGCACATTTTTTCAAATATGAACACAAACAAATATACACACGCACATATGTATTTAAATATTAGAATGCACTCAAAATGTTGGACATGATTAAGACACAAATAATATATAATTAAAGTACGAGAGGTGGTACTTAAACATTAAAAAACAAAAAGAAAACATAACCGAGTTTGGTTCATGCATGTGAGTGAGTTTTCATCATGTAATATATAATTAAGTGCGAATTTGGATTCTTATTCACATTACTTTTAGCAAACAAATTTCCCTAATTTAATAAACCTCTGTTTCCTTCTTTTGTAAGGGTCTATGAGAAACGAGAACCAAAAGGAAAGAAGCATATTCTTGGGATTGTGGATAAAGGTTGAAGTAATAAGAATATTGTTACTTTATATAAAGGGACAGCATATATATTATAGCAAGTGGACCAAAACATCAATTAATTCAATAATAATAATAATCATAACATGTATGCAACCAAAAGATCAAATTGGTTTAAGGAAATTGATGTTTCTGAGTCAAACTTTGGATTCAAATTCTATAAATTAAATGGAAATAAAAAAAAAATCATACATTCAAAACTCAACGATTAAATCAAAATAATTTATTAATATCACATATTACATAATAATAAAAATTCATAAAATGTGCTTATCGTGAAAAATATTGTTATGAGAAATTATATATATATATATATATATATATATATATATATATATATATATATATATATATATATATATATATATATATATATATATATATGCGCGTGATTTGAGAACAGGAAGTCGAACACAAAAACCACATATTTATAATCTCCACTTGCTAGCATCTTTAGTGCTCGTGATCCAATGGATATTTGATTTCGACGATTCTGAAGAATTTCAAGTCTGAGATTTTATGATCAAATGTCTTATCAAATAAATTATAAAGAAAAATAAGAATCCTTGCGGACGTTTTATTCCTATGATGTTAATTTGACAATACATACATGAGTTTATACATACTGTATATTGATGTTGATGTTACATTTTATTTTGAAATATTGATATATATACATTAGAAAATATAAGACTTAATTGGGGAGTTGATATTGATTCTAAACATAATATTTATTTTATATATTTATTAATTTTTCCCAAGTTAGCCCAATATATTGATATTTATTCACATTAATCAAGTTATGAAGGGGGTAAGGGAATTAAGGAAGATGATTAATGTTTTTTCTAAAAAAGAAGAAGAAGTCATATTAACTTAATTTTTCAATCTAATTAAATTAGTTAATTATGCCTTACATTAAGGATCAAAAGAGTATGTTACTAATTATGCTAACATGGTAAAATAGTGCCGGAAAAATGGCTTTCCCTACATTTTAGTATTTTACTGCTAAATCTGTACCAAAACATGATTTTTGGTCTATATTTACCCTTATTAAATTATTAGCATCCCCTACTAAAAAATATTAACCTTCCTAAATAATAAAACTTAGATCTTTTTTCTTATATACATTATGTCCAATTCTTTAATCAAATCTTGTGATGTTGACTTTTCTTGATAACGAAAATGCACATTGATAAAATTTTAAAAATTTTGTTGGACCATTATAAATAATAAAAATCACAAATGGCAAGATTTGATTGAAGAATATATAGTTTTAAGGAAAGTTTTTCTTAACTCACTCCCAACCGGTGACTCGTCATGGGCCAACCCACAACTCGGAGATTAGCTAATATAGTCAGCTCTTGTACTGTATTCTGTATAGGTGAATAATTTTAATTTTTTATAATGTACAAAAGAATACGAAAAAGAAAAATACTGATGGAGTTAGAAGCTAGTGGCATAACGAGAGTATCAGTAGAGGCAGAAAATAATCAAAATTCCCCCAAGTTAGGAAAGAATGTATAATTCATGTTATGAAAGAATGTACTTAAACATAAGGAATGAAAAAAGCAAATCAAACATAACCGATCGAGTTAGGTTCATGCATGTGAGTGAAGAGTTCATCATGCAATTTATAATGAATTGCCAATTTGGATTCTTATTCACAGTACTTTTAGCAAACAAATTTCCCTAGTTTAACAACATTTGTTTTCTTTTATAAGAATCGATCTATGAGAAATGAGAACCAAAAGGAAATAAGAATTTTTTTGGGGTACTTTATAGAAAGTGGTAACATATATATTATAGCAAGTTCAGCATTCAATAATTCAGTAATAATTGTAATGATAATGAGTATGTAAAACAAAAGATCAGTTAGGTTAAAGAAAATTGATATTCCTAAGTCAAATTTCGGATTCAAATTCCATAAATGATATCATGAGAGTTATCGATCTATTGCTCAAAACTGGAAAATATTTAAATTCAATAATTCAATAGTATAAAATATTAGATAATTATAATAAAAAAAGTCACAAAATGTGTTTATCATGAAAGATAAAGATATATACTACATATATATGTGTGCCCGCGTGACTTGAGAACAGGAAGCCGTAGCCACATCCTCTCCATCCACTTGCATGCAGCTTTACTCTTCGTGATCATTTCGACAATTCCGAAGAATCTAAGTTTGAGATTTTGTGATCCATCGTCTTATCAAATAGATTATAGATAAAAATAGGAATCCTCTTGCAGACTTTTTTGCCCCCTTGTGTTGTTCATTTGTAATACAGGAGTTTACAAATACTGTAATTTTATGTACATTTATTTTGTATTGATATATTAATATACCAGCAAATAAATTTATGTTTCTCCATCTCATTTTAAAAAGCATAAAGTTGCAATTTACTCATAAACTTTTACCAATATGCACCTAACATCATAAATTTGTGTTAGATGCAAAAACACCCATAAACATTCAAAATCTGAGCAAAAACTTTTAATTTACATGTATATTTTAAATGTTTATGAGTATTTTTACATCTTTGAAAAACCTGTAATGTTTGATGTACTTTGGATAAAATTTCATGGACATTTTTGCACTTTTAGTGTTTTGAGCTGGGTTAAAAATATCATTTTTCTATAGTCTTGAATGTTTAGGGTACTTTTATACCCAAGAAAAATTTAAGGTGTAAGGCGTATATTGGGTAAAAGTTTATGGGTAAATTTGCACTATAACCCTTTTAAATATAATAAAATTATATAATTTGTCTCAAAATACAATTTTTTTTTGTCTACTTTTGCTCCTATATATAGATCAAATGATTCAAACTTCCAATGTAATAAATTGGAATTTTTTTCTAAAACTGTATTTCCTTAATATAAAATATGATTTCTCTATTGTATTTATTTGAAAATTAAATTTTAATTAGGGTTGAAAAAAAATCAATTAATATATTAGACGAATCATAAAAGTGTCTTATATATTAGATCAAAATATATTTTCTTGAAGTGTCTTACAATTAACACCTTATTGCCGCCAGAATTACTGACAGAATTATTCGTCACCAACCAATTTTGCAACGGAATTTTGTTTCTGTCTGTAATTCTTTGGGCAATAAGCTGTTTTTTTGTAGGGTTATACTTGAGATTGAAGGATCATTATCCTACTTATATTTAACTAATTATGATTAAAGAACCGGACAGGAACGAATTGTAAATTGTTCAACTGATCAAGCCATCTACACCGGAGTTGAGCTGCGCGCCCTTTAGCCAAAATCCAAAACAACTTTTCAGAAAAAACGAATGGTTTTGGGCCAAAGAAAAAATGCTGAAAAGTTTTAGAACCTATAAAAAATTATTAAAAAAATTGATTGTATTAGAAACTCTATGGAAAACAATTTTGCTGGTACTTGTAGAATAATATTAAAGGATTTAATTAGAAGAGAAAAACACATATAGGTGCCAAATTGAAAACTAAGGCCCCGTTTGTTTGACGGAATTTGGGTGATGGAAAGGGAAAATTAGAAGGTTCCCTCGAAAAAAACTCGTTTGGAGCGCGCATCTTCCGTCGACTAACCTTCCCGTGAGTCTGAATCTTCCATCATCCATGGGAAGTCACTTTCCCTCCGAAAGAGGCGGGAATGTTAAAATCTTCCCGGGAAGGTGAAAATTTGAGACAAAAGAGCCCTTTGAAAAAAGTGAATCTCTTCAAAAAGACGAGGAAGGAGCGAATTGTTGTCGGTGAAGAAGCTTGAAACTACAAAGCGTTTTTTGACGAAGGAGAAGTCGAACCCAGGGCTTGCAGCCCCACTGTGAGTTAAATGTAATGAGCCAGTGCAATATTGTCTATGGTTTTTGTTGTTATGACTGTTGCTTCACTGTTGCTGATATGGTTTACATGCTGTCATGTAGAGTTCGAACTCTTTTGTTTGTTTCGAACTTCAACTCTTATGTTTTTCCTCAGCATCACCTGTCGATTTTAGGCAGCTACTTTTTTGGTGCCTAATGCACCTTGTGTTAAACTTTACAATTAATTGTTATGTAGCATTTGAAAAAGCCAATTTCCTTCATTTTATTTCTTTTCACCCTACAGTTCACATGCTATGACAGATGCTTCACTGTTACTGATATGGTTTACATGCTGTGATGGGAGTTCGAACTTTGTTGTTTGGTTCGAACTTCAACTTTTGTGTTTTTCTGTCATGTGAAAACTGATTAATGATGTTTATTCTTCACTTCTCTATAGCATCACCTAGGTTCAATGTTCAGTGCTAATCTTCCTTGTTCCTCTTGTCTGTGCCTCTGCATTCTGCTGCTCTCATGTCCAATTTTCTGATTATTGTTAGACAAAGATTCTAAAAGGCAAATTCCTTATTTTTTTTTTTCGTTTCCTCCTTCTGCATCACTTGACAAAGCCAAATTGCTTTCTCTTTTATTGCTTTCCCACACCTTACATTCAATGAAAAGAAATAAAAATTGCTTCCATCTGTGCATGATATTCGAATGTTTTGTAATGCTCTTTTATCAAAAAAAAAAACACTGTTATACATATTGTCAACCTGTGATTGTTCTTCTTCAACCTCACAGCTACACTTTTTTCCAGTTGTTGTTGCCATTTTAACTGAGCTCACTTTCATTTTAATAAAATCGCTGCTTGTTTGTCGTCGTCAATTTATTACATGAAGCAATCAGCTTTTTTCAACCTTTGTCTCACCTTACACACAAACTCCTTCGCAACCTCTGATCTCACTCAAATTGCAGCTTATTCTAAAATATCAAAGCTTCTTTTTGTCGAACTTGTGGCCTCTGGATGCTAGTCCTACTTGCAATTTCATATCCCATACATTGCAACTTCAATTTTACATCTCACCGAATACACAATTTGGGTTAGGGATCGATGATGTCGCACTGTTCAAACCAAATACTTCAGTTTTCAACTTTTTGTTTTTTAAATTTAGGGGCATTTTGGGAAATTCACCTAATCTTCCCACTTAACAAACACCCAATTCTTCATACCAAACATTTCATTTTCCCTCAACTAACTTCAATTCCCTAGTATACCAAACAGCTCACATTTTTAAAGTTCCTTCCTAATCTTCCTTTCATTTCCTTTCCTTTCCATTCCTTTCCTTTCCTTCCTTAAATCTTCTGTGTAACAAACGGGGCCTAAGTGAAAATATAGATACCTGCAAAATGGTTTTCTCAAATTCTAATATATTTTTAGATCTTTTAATACCGTATGTTATTACTTGACTGAAAACTTCATATATTGGGGGTTTTATTATTAATTTTTTTCTTATGTGTGTGTGTTTTATTTATGCATATATTTATTTTTATTAAAACGACTAGTGAAGATAAAAATATAGAACTTAACCTATATGCTCGTGATAAGAATGTATCACAATTATTCATATTCAAAATCGTCATGTTAATGTTAGTTGTTACTAGAGTAAATACCCTTTCTGGTCCCTGACAAAAAATACAAACCCTATTGGTCCCTGACAAAAAAAATGTCTTTTTTAGTCCATAAAAAGGATGAATAAGGGTCGATTTGTGGACATTTTGATCCCTCACAAATTTCCAAAAGGTCCTTTTTAGTCCCATAAAAAGGATGAAGAAGGGTCGGTTTTTTTGTCAGAGACCAAAATGGGATTCGGGTTTTTTGTCAGAGACCAGAAAGGGTATTTACTCTTGTTACTATATATAATTTGCATATCGGATATATATATATATTTTTTCAATGGGAAATATCTAAATTTGGTGTTCTGATAGTGTGTAATCTCCATAGATTATTTCTTACGATAACTACACGCAAAGAATATACTATTAAATGAAAAAAGGAAAAAGAATAAATCTCAAAGCTGAGTCGAGTAAGACGAACTTATAGATTATGTTCGTCGAGGATTCTCGATTGTCATCAATCAAATCACCAAATCTTAACTGATATTTTGATTTCTTTCATACATATACGTTTGAATTGAATGAACGGTTTAAACAAGTGCCCACTTTGAACACTTAACGTATGTACCTAATTTAAAGTAAGTTGAAATAAGTACGTAAAAGACAAAAAAAAAACAAAAAAACATTGTCTCAAACAAATATACATTTTTCAACACAAAATTCATGCGAGTTATTATAAATTAAGTTATTGATGTGATTCGTTTGCAATTTGTCTCTCGACCTTAACGAAACTAAAGTATATTAGTCCAAAAAAATAGAACATCTCTACACACACACAAAAAAACATTACAACCGACAAAATGAGTGACGGAATTTCTTACGGACAAAAATCCTGTCAGTAAATTTACTGATAGAAAAATTGTGTCGGAAAATACAATTATCAACGGAAATTTTAGTCTGTAATCCGTCGGTAATTTCTTATGGAAAATTTTCCGTTGGTAAATTACTAACAGAAAATTCTGTCAGTAATATCTAACGGAATTGAAATTTCGTTGTTAGACCAATTTGCCACGTAAACTTTAGCTAGGAAATAGATTCCTTTCAGTAATTTCATTTCTATTGCTAACCGTCGGTAATTTCGTTGGTAATAAGCTGTTTTTTTTTAGTGTGAATTTTAGTCAGTAAAAGTGTGCATGAGACTGAATCATTTTTCTAATTTTACTTTTTGAAACATTATTAGAAAAAAGGTCTATAAGACTGCCATATCTAGATTTTTATAGGCAGATACGGTTTAAAATATATGACCGGTGACATTTTTGTAAATATTGATACAATTTAAGGCCATTCGCACTACCCTACATTCTAAATGATATTTTCTAGACCGGTCTTAAGTTCTATTAATATTTACAAAAATGGTCACCGGTCATAGTTTTAAACTATCTTCGCCAATAGAGGTCTGGATGTGGCACTCTTACAAGCATTTTTTCTAGTAGTGTTGCGTATTAATTGTACTACTAGTACAATAGCCAAGACGTACAACAATATAATTAAAGGCCAAAGGCAATGACTTTGTTGTTGTTGATGTTGTTTTGAATGGTATGATGATGAGTATATTTATAGATCATGAAGTAATGCATTGAAGTGGTACATCTTGATTCATTGTATCTTTTCGATTAAAAAGTCATAAACCATATTGTTAGAACAAGACTTTCATCAATAGGGGGTGAATTGGGTGAAAATTTTAAACTCAAAATTTAATGCAAACTTTAATAACATAGAATTGAAGAGTTGTCAACAAAGATAAACACACAAGATATATATATTGATTCAGTCCAAACCACTTGACCTATATCCAGCCCTCAAAAGCCTTATGAGATTTCCACTATTCTCCAAGATTTGTCGAGCTCTTGGTGCCTCAATATAAGCAAGTTCCTCTTCTAAGATACTCACTCCCCCTTACACTTTGTAATTAAATCCCACACTCAAGGTTCCACTACCGTGAGTAACTTACGGTAAGAGTAATAATGGGTTTACAATGGCTTTCTCAAAGACTATATGTGATAAACACTGAAGTACAGGAATATGATAAGGATATTAGAATAATATCAAAAGAACAGAGCACACAAACTTAATACAATAGTGAACTTAGATCAATTGATTGCCTCTCTTAGTTTTTTCAAAAAAAAAATGTTGGTTGAGCACTAGTAGATAACTGAAGAGTGATAACATGATTTTTACATGTGTCACTTGAATAAATAATTTTCACTCAAGCGATTTTATCTTTTTAAATCTTTATGATATTATCTCCTTCTAGTTGCCAAGAGGTAATAACCTACCATACAAGTGACACAAGTATCACTTGAGTGCCCCTCTTGAACTCAAGTGCATGAGAGTTTTTCACACATTTTATCACTCACTAGCCAGTACCTTGATAGTGATGGTAGGCTATCACTCGAGTGCACAGACCATATCTCACAAATCAACTTCATCACTTGCCAGTTATCTTCTAGTGACAAGATTCTCAAAGACATCTCTCTAGTGACACTTTCAAACTCGAGTGATCAATTTCACAATAACATTTATAAGGTTTGTTATCATCAAAATTAAATATGCCCTAACACATGTTGATTGATGAACTAACATATAATAACCAATGATTACTTAAAATAAGTTTTCTATCAAAATGATTCATTAACCGACATATCTTCAATAACTAATGATTATTTAAAATAAGTTTTCTATGAAAACCAACACCTTTAATTTTAATATGTTAGGTTGCTTTTAAAATAACACAATATTACACCATGTGGTGCTTATAACGCTCTTAGTTATAGCCTTTCACAGGTGTCTTTATAAATTAAATAGGCATCAACTTAGTGACTTTAAGTGCTATAACTCCCCACACACACCTTTCACACAAATTCCTTAATTAAGGATATGACTTAGTAAAAAAACACTTCTTCAATTTAAAAATATTCCAACATATATAATCACTTTAATTGGTGAGATTTAGATACGCTAATATGTGAACCCCATTCCTCTAATGCATCATTAATGGGAAATGTTCTGGTATAGAACACAGATGTCTAGTCTCAATGGACTAGTATGTCGTTTATATTGGATCAAAGGATTCCCAACGGTAGCTATTAGGAATGCACCGAAAGGAATGTCAATATATCCTCACAAATATCTATATAGAAGATACCAGCAAGGATGGAAGATCACTGAGCAACATAGGAATGACAAATCACCAATAAGGGGTGGGGTGTGTGCTCAGTGTAACAATATTGTAAAAGATAACGAATAGGGATCGTGCACCTTATGGGTAATATACTATTTATAGAGATTACCTAAGGTTTTCCTCCTCGAGGCGTGAGTTCGCTCCTCAGGCAAGATGCGCCTCCACATTTTGCAAATCTCTGCTCCATTACTTGTACTATTCAGGATTATAGGCATGATCAAAGGGTGATTAGCGTTTTACCTGATTATGGGGGGATTCTATCATAAAGCGCCCATACTGGGCCGCATATATGCCAAGCCTATTATATGAGTCCATAACAGTTGCCTCCAAGCTCAGTAGTTCAGGTCTCTGAGCTGCCAAGATTAGTTGACCGCTCAACCTAGACTTTGTGTATCCCAGTTGCTTTCCACTCAGCTGTTGCCGAGATTCCTCGAATTTGCTTTTGACTTGCCGCTTGGAAACGTGCATGCCGAGTTAGTTTGCCACAGTCACTCATTTGCTTTTATGATAGCCAGGATTATGTTTGCAATTTGAACTCGACTTTCTAGGTTCATAAACTCTCGCCACGTGTTGCCCCCGATCTGAGGTGTCATGTAAGCATGCCATACGAACAAGCTTAACTTTTCATTGAACTTGACAGCTATTCGCTTGCCCGCGTGGTAGCATATAACCGCCACTTTTAATGTTCATGTCGTTTCATAACAGTCATTTTTGCGCTTTTAGGTTTTTCAAACCTAATTCTCAATGCGAATTGTCTTCGCTGCCCCTAACTCTTCAGCTTCAAACGCCTATATATTTCATTTTCCTCCTCTTATATTTGACGCTCAAAGCTTCTCTTGTTTTCACATAGGGGTTTTTCATCTTCATTAAGGCCTCTCTTGCCTTCAACTGTGGTTCCTGGAAACCACTTCTCTTGGCTTCCTGTCCAAAAACATAGAGTTCCTGATATGATGAAGGAGAAAATGAAGGAGCCTATCAAAACTCCAATGGTTGTTGTGCAGGAAGCTAGTCTCATCTTCAACCTTCCTGCTGCTGGGACCAAGATGAAGATGGAGGTGAAGAGATTTGACATAACGTCAGAGCTCCTTCTTGCTAGCTTCCTAATTCAGATATATTTGTCAGTCTTCATCCACATGACCCAACACTTCACTAGGGTCCCGGATATATTTACCACTCTTCACCTACCTGGCTCTTCTTCAACTGGGATCTTCACCTCTCGATGATCATCTGAAGCTTCTCCAGCATTAGGAAGTTCATACTGCGAACTTGCAAATTGCTGCTGATGAATTTGGATGCCAATTATCTGTGACAAATTGGGAAATTCATATTAAGGTTTTGCAAATTCTTCCTAACTGTTGTACTTCTGGCTTTGTCATTTCTTCTTCGAGTCGATAACTCAATTTATTCTCCTATAATAGTGTCATGTAAGTCATTCAGCTATTAATGGAAAAATATTTACTTTTGCCGCAAATCTTATCTAACTTGCTCATTTCGAATACTTGTCTGAGTTTCATTTCCACCCTGGCTTGTATTGGTCTTGGTTATTGGTAACACGCTTTTCTACCAACAACTCGTTATCCGAAACTCTGAGCTATTGTGGTGCATTGATGATCTAACTTGGGTCTCCACACATACCGACTAACCCAGATTTTATGCATCCAAGTTAGTTCCAGTCTACTGCTATCTGAAATTCCTTGAATTCAAATTTGCTTTCGACCTGGTTTGGGTTTTCCACAATCACTCATTTGCTTTCATGATGATTGGGATTACATTTGCAATTTAACTTGGCTTGCCGGCTTCACAAACTCTTATGCATCCGAGTTAGTTCTAGTCTGTTGCTATTCGAAATTCCTTGAATTCAAATTTGCTTTCGACCTGCTTTGGGTTTTCCACAATCACTCATTTTCTTTCATGATGACCAATATTACATTTGCAATTTAACTCGGCTTGCCAGCTTCACAAACTCTTACCACGTGCTACCTCAATCAAGGCTATCATGATAGCCTACCGACATGCGAACAGACCTGACTTTCCAAGGATATTGACAACTGTTTGTTTGCCCAATTTGGAGCATGTACCCGCCAGTTCCACGTAATAGCCAATCCTGGCGTTTTTAGTTTTCATGCGCATTTAATGCCCACGTCCTTTCATATCTTCCATCATTGCACTTTTTAGGGTTTTAGACCTAATTCTCAGCGTATATGGACTTTGCTACCCTTGACTTTTCAAATTCGGGTGCTCACTGAGTTTACTACCCTCGACCCTTCAAATCTGCAATGCCTTTATATTCCCACCTTCTTCCTCTTCTTACCACTTTATGCTTAGAAGTTTCTCTGCATTCTCAGAAAGAACTCCTCATTTCCAGAAAGCTCTTTCCTCACAAAGCTCTTAGCCCTCTCTGCTCTTTCTTTGACCAGGTACTTTCACTGCTCCTTTTGCCTTTTTTACTTCCATTTTACTCTGCTTGCCATCCCCTTCATTTTTCAGTCACATTAGCCAGAAAATCATTTTCCTAACTTCCTGGGTTTTCTGGGTAGGCATTTTGAACTTTTGGGCTTTACTAAACACTATTCTGAGTCTCTGTCATCATCCCCCCTCTTTTGTCCCTTTTAATCGAAAGTTTTTGTATTGAATGACGGTGATAACCAAATAGAAATTCCTCTCTGAATGAGAGATGTTGAGGAAAACATTGAGATATTGATGCCTGGACTGAGTCATTTCAATACCTCTTAGTTCTTCATTGTTCCTTTGACTGCATTCGTCAGAAGCTAATTTTTCTGATTCTCTTTTTGATTCTCTGAATATTGGTAGATAAGTCATTTGGGGTTTTCTGGGTTTAAGATCGTTAGTACTGTGACTTATTCCTTCAAACGCCAACATTCCTCCTGTCTTCCCGGCCTTAATGGATCAAAACCCCGACTCGCCTTTAGACATGTATGGTAAGCCAATCCCATAAGAGGATAGAGAACTAGTTAAGACCCTTTCCTCCAAAATGAAATTTTGGTTCTGGTCCATACCCCTTACCGAGAAGGCAAAACAAGAGACCCTACTCCGCAGATCTCATGGTAGTGTAAGTGGAAAGAAAAAAAAAAACGGCACCACCAAACAATGAAGAACCCAACATTTCCACTCCGGAATTTCTTCCAAACCCACCTATAATTTCCAATCAAGAACATACCACCTCCAATCTGTCTTGGCCCCTTACTGACGTAGGAAGAGTATACCTAGCCAGAATGGGGTCCCCCGGGGAGTATGTTGTCGATCCATGTGATGAGTGCCTCTTTTTGAGTATTAAACTCGCCAAAAGCGGTCAAAACTCGGAAGTTGAGCCAATGCTTGCCGCATGTCGGCATAAGTCCACTTCACAAGCCATCCCGGCATGTAAAAATTTAGAACAACCCCGCTTGGCACCTTTCCCTTCACCCAACCATAATTTTGTTGGTTCAGGTATCATTCTTGTTTTTGACTTTTTCTCTCTTCTCTTTATTTTAGGTATAGATGGCTTCGTCTTCATACCATATTGATCAATCCCTTATGAGAGAATTGGGCTCTTCTAATTCCACCCAAATTCCAAACAATCTGTGTCCTCCAGTTGTTAGCAATGTCGTGACACGTATCAGGAGTGCGATGACTCCATAGGAAATTCCCAAACTCGGCGTTTGGGATGGAGAAGGATATTCCATACGTTTGCCCCAAGAATATGAATTGTTGCTTCCTACCGAACGAGGGACAACGATCCCCATTTCTTCTTCTTCTACCGGGATATCATAATCCGGCTTGGGCTTCGATTTCCCTTTATCGACTTCCAAATGTGCCTCCTCAACCACCTACACCTTGCTCCCTCACAACTTCATCCCAATGGCTAGGCTTTTGCCATTGCATTCGAAAACTTTTGTAGAGACCAAGATATAGTCTACACAATTCCCGTTTTCTGTTATTTCTTTTCCCCATTAGAACTGTACTCCCCCAATGGAATACCTTTGAGATTTTGTTGGACCTCACTCCGTAGCGTCCATGATCGCAAACTTTGTAGGCCTTTTACCGAATCCTTTAAGGCCTTCAAGCCCACCTTTTTTAAGGTTGTTGCTAATCCCGGGTAACTACCTTGGTTTCTTCAAACTCTGGAATCCGGGGAAGTCGAAGAGAGATTCCCCTTGTACTGGTCTAAAGACCATCACGGCCTTTCTTCTAAGGCCTATACCCCATCCTCAACCAGCCTTTCTGATGCCGAGGATAAGGCAATAATAACCCTTCTAAAGCTTGTTAGTAAACAGGATGGCCCTGTAGATTTAGCCAACTTTTTCTCAACCCCTTTGATTAGAAAATGATCAACAACGAGTATGGGTATTTCTTTTTATAATGTCGGCTTGCAGCCTCTTAATTTTTCCGTTGAATGCATAACTAATAATTTTCCCTCGTTCTGCAGCTCGGAATATGGGGAGGCCGCCATTCATGAGGGTTTTCAAGAAGAAGATGCTCTGGTTGCTGAGACTGCCCAGGCAACTCTAACCACTAAGAGAATCAACACGGCCCTAAAGACTATGACCGATAAAGAGGCTGGGGCTTCACGAAAGCATTCTGTGCCCAAAGCCGAACTGTGTCCGTAGAGGGGCCTTCTAAAAAATCCAAAGACAAAAGGGGGAAGGATGTTGTTCCAAGTCCTACCTCGCAAACCTAGCTGACTTCCTCCACGCCCTCTGAGGAAACTCTGCTTACCCACAACGTGCTTTCAGGGCGGATCCTCTAGGAGACCAGGGTGACCACGAAGGTCCTTGACATTACTCGTCCTCCAGCCCGATATCAAGCACCATTCATCGTCACCAAGGTCGAGGGGAAAGAGATCGCAGAGCTGGAAGAACATGGGTTTAAGTCCATCTCTTTACTCCACCCATACACGGCACTAAAGAACAAATATGTCGCCGCCAGTGCCCATTTGCTTCAAATTACCGAGGAACGAGAAAAATTGAAGAAGGAGCTTGAAACCTTGAAGAGTAATGCCGACCTTCAAAAGGTCACGGAGGAGAGGGACAAGGCTCGTGAGGGGTTGTAGACGCTCAAGGCAAAGAAGGACAAGCTGCATAAGGAAGGGTTGATGCACAAAGCCAACCTATCCACAACTGAGTTCAAACTGGCAAGGGCAAACTCGGAGATTCTTCGTCTCCAAAGCAGTTTACACCAATACTGTATAGTCCATGAAGATGATTCAGGACATGCATTCTTAACTCGAGGCTCGGCTGAAGACCTCAGATCAGGAACTTTGCGCTGCCAAGGCCAAGCTGAAAATGATGTATGATGAGCTTCGCACCACCAAAGCCGACTTATCTTTATGCGCTCATGCCGCTATGCAATCTTTCGACAATGTCGTGGCACAAATCTGAGTTCTCAATCCCGGTGTCGAATTGGTTACCGCCAGCATGGATTGTCAAGCTTATGTCAAGGATGAGAAACTAATCCCCTCGGGCAAGACGAAGATGAGGATGAAGAAGCTCCTCTTGCTTGAACAACACTAAGCATAGCCTCATACGCAGCTCTTGTCCCCTTCGTTTTTGGTTGATAAACTCCCTTCTCCACGGAATTTAAGACATTTCTTTCCTGAAGCTCTTGTTTTTGCAACTAGATTTCTCCGAGGTTACAACTCGGTTTCAAATATATTTGTATACGTTCAACATTCCTGCATTAACATCATGCAAATAGGTCCACTTTAATGAAAGGCATTTACATTTCGCGCATGCTAAGCACTTACTTTTTGCTTATCAAACTCAAATATCATCCAAATTAGATTTTCGCATTACATTTATCGTGCGTAATTGACTCGACTTAATTTCCAACTTCTTTGTGGAGATTTTCGTTGAACTATCACAAAGATCTTCCAAAGATTGCTGATTAAAACACAATCTAGTAGTAAAATGAACACGTCATATATTCAAAATTTAGAATATTCCGACTTGATCAGGGTCTGGATGGCGGTTAACTCCACTATCCTAGAAAAATAATTTTAATACAACTCGGCCATAATGATTTGATTCCAATTAGGAACCTAAAATAGACTCTGCGAGATTACCGTCGCAACATGACTTTTGCAAACGGGTTTCGTTACCCTGGATTCATTCATGAAAATAGACTTGGCGGCATTGTCGTCGCAGCATGACTTTTGAAAACGGGTTTCGTTACCCTGGATTCATTCATGAAAATAGACTTGGAGTTATTGCCGTCGCAAATGATTTCTGAAAATGGGTTCCTCGACCCAAAATTCATTTATTCAATAGACTTGGCGGCATTACCGTGGCAAATAATCCAATCAAGGACTTTACATAGACTTGGCGGCATTGTCGTCGCAAATAATCCAATCAAGGACTTTACATAGACTCGTGACAGTGTCGCCTCAAAATAATCCCAACTAAGGAACTTTATATAGACTCGCAACAGTGTCGCTTCTTTGTGGAACTTGGCTTCAACTGTAGTAGGCTTTCAGCTTATCTGCATTCCATGTTCTCTTGACCGCCTTTTCCTTCAACATTTCAAGCAATACACTCCCTTCCCAAGCTTTTCTCTGATCCGATATGGGCCTTCCCAATTTGTAACAAGTTTCCTTTCACTGGCATTCTTATTGCCTATGTCGCTCTTCGGAGGACTAAATCACCACGCTCAAACGACTGGGATCTCACCTTCTTATTGTACTGGGTTGCAATGAGTTGTTTTGTAGTCATATCTCGACAATGCGTTGTGATTTTGACTTCATCGATTAAGTCCAACTCTACTGCAATTGCTTCGTTATTCTCATCCTTCTCATGTAGAGCCTTAATTCTCCTCCATAAAGGTTTGCCGATTTCTACCGAGATCATTGCTTCACATCCATATGTCAACCTAAAGGTGGTTTCCCCAATTTCCATTTGGATGCTGGTCTGGTATCCCCATAACATGGAATACAACTGGTCTACCCAATCAGACTTTGCCTCTTCCATCCTTTTTCTCAATCCATCTACAATGACTTTGTTCGCCGCTTCAACTTGTCTGTTGGATTGCAGATGTTTAACAGAAGCAAAGTATTGCTTGATGTAGAAGTCAGATACCATCTTTTGGAAGCCCTTATCAATAAATTGGGTTCCATTGTCCTTGACTATCTCTGTCGGGATCCCAAACCGGGATATGATATCTCTTTTGAAGAATTTCTACACCCGGGATGAGGTTATTATTGAGAGTGGTTCCGCTTCTATCCACTTCGTAAAGTAATCGAAAGCTACTATAAGCCATCGCATCTGTCTTGGGGCCACCTTAAATGGACCCAATAAATTCATGCCCCATTTAAAAAATGGCCACGGAGCCGAAATTGACTTTAGCTCTGACCGAGGGACCGTATTATCCTAGCGTGTTTTTGACAACTATCGTATTTCTGGACATGGTCTTTTGAATCTGTCGCCATTGTGGGCCAAAAGTAACCAGCTCGCACGGCCTTTCGGGCTAACACCTTTTCGCCCATGTGTTGTCCGTTGATTCCCTCATGAATCTCGGCCAAAACATACCCGGCTTCATTCGAGTTAAGGCACTTCGACATTGGGGAATGAAAACCTTTGCGATATAGCTAATCATCTATCATCGCATACAAAGTTTGTGCTCTTACCAGCTTCTTAGCTTCAATTGAGTCGTCAGGGAGGATTCCTCTCTCAAGATAATTGGCAATTGGCTTTCTCCAATCACGAGACTCCAAGATAACCATAATGCAACTAGGCTCTGACAAACTCTGTTGAATCACGGTTCGGTGATT
This sequence comes from Acacia pycnantha, assembly GCA_025563575.1. Classification (NCBI taxonomy): domain Eukaryota; kingdom Viridiplantae; phylum Streptophyta; class Magnoliopsida; order Fabales; family Fabaceae; genus Acacia; species Acacia pycnantha. Next base: position 1,043,970 of record JAMWYP010000178.1, on the reverse strand, counting down.
ACCTAGGCTCTTGGTACTTGCTAGCTTAGATAAAACATCGGCCCTACTATTTTCTCCTATTGGGATATGCGCAACCGTTACCTCGTCAAAGTCTACCATAATTTCTTTAACCTTTCCCAAATACTTAATCAGCAAAGGGCCTTTGGCTTGGTAAGTCCCTTCTATCTAGGATGCCACGAGCTGGGAAGCAGTCGAGACATGTACTCTCTTAGCTCCACTTTCTTTAGCCTGAATCAAACCGGCAATAAGAGCTTCGTACTTGGCCTAATTGTTAGAAGCCCAAAAATTAAACCGGAGAGAATGTTCCATCAAAACTCCTTTTAGACTTTCTATTATGATCCCGGCTCCACTTCCCATCATGTTGATGATCCGTCAACAAACATCTTCCATATTGCATCATCTTGCATATCTTCATCAGATAGAACTAACTCCATTATGAAATCCTCCAAGGCTTGTGACTTGATAGCATGCTAGACTTCATAAGTTATATCAAATTCAGACAACTTGATGGCCCAAGTGACTATTCAGACAGCCAAATTCGGCTTATGAAGGATCTGTCGTATTGGCTTACTTGTTCTGACCACGATCGAGTGGCTTTGGAAATACGATCGGAGTCCTCTTGCCGCAGTGAGTAGCACGAAGGTCATCTTCTCTAGCTTTTGATACCTCAGCTCTGAGCCTTGTAAAGCCCGACTTATGAAGTATACCGGGGCTTGACCACCCTCTGCTTCCCTGACTAATACAACGCTTACTTACTGCCTCTTTGTGATCAAAGTCTCTCCTGGCTCAGGCTTCGACAAAACTGGCGGAGCAGACAAACACTGCTTTATCTTTGTGAAGGCTACTTCACACTCTAGGTTCCACCCGCCTTAGACTTCCTTCTTCAACAATCTGAAGAACGGGAGAGAATTTAGTGCCGACTTAGGTAGAAATCTGGTCAAAGCCGCCAATCTCCCAGTTAGTTGCTAGACCTCTTTCTTATTCCTCGGAGCTTTCATGTCTAACACGGCCTAGCACTTGTCCGGGTTGACTTCAATTCCTCTGTTCGTGAGCAGAAAACCTAAAAATTTTCCGGACGGAACACCGAATGTGCATTTGGCCGGGTTGAGGTGAATCTAGTACTCTCTCAACTTATCAAACGTTTGTTGTAAATCTTCAACATGACGTGTTGGCTTTGTGGATTTGACGATCATGTCGTCGATATATACTTCCACGTTCTTTCCTACTTGATCGTCAAATACTCGGTTCATCATCCTCTGATATGTAGCCCCTGCGTTCTTCAATCCAAACGGCATCACATTGTAGCAATAATTGGCCTTTTCAATAATGAACACCATTTTTTCATGATCCTCTGGGTGCTGGCGATTTGATTATATCTCGAGTATGCATTCATAAAAGAGAGTAATTGAAAACCGGATGAATTATCGACCAATCGGTCTATACTAGGCATTGGAAAAGAATCTTTAGGACACACCTTGTTTAAGTTAGTGTAGTCTGTCTAGACTCTCCATTTCCCGCTCAACTTTTTGACCATGACCACGTTGGATAGCCAAGTGGTGTATTGCACCTCTCGAATGAAACTGGCTTCCAGCAGCTCTTTCACATGATTTTTTAGGGCCTTCCCTCTCTCTTCACCGATATTTCTCTTCTTCTGGGCCACTAGAGTCGACCCCAGATGGATTGCCAACTTGTGACAGCAGAAGTCTGGATCTACCCTTGGTATCTCGGACGATTTTCAAGCAAACACGTCCTTGTTCCTTTTGAGGAAATCTTCCAGCTCTGCTTGAACTGTTAAATCTAACGCCTTTCTGACTTTCGTGAACTATCCTGGCTCAATGCCCAAGACGAGATCCTCTAACTCGCTGTTTGTTTCTGTCATTTGCATCTTGTCTTCCTCACGTAAATCCAGTTCAACTAGATTTACCGACCTCTCTGGCAACTTGGCCTTTGAAGCATTAATTTTGCCTATCTGTGATGGAAATTTCGGATCATCCTTGCTCTCTTTAACCATCTCGAAGTAACACTATCGAGACTCCTTCTGATCTCCTCTGACAGCGACAACCTTGTTTTTCCTGCTCACCATCTTCAGCTTTTGATGCTTCGTGGATACCAGAAAGTTCCTGTGACTACCAAACCGTCATGATTGCCTGGAGCAATATCCTTTAGATCTTCCTTGGTGAAGCATAGGATGGGAGGTTCTGGCTGGTTGGACTCTTCTTTGAACTTTGGGTGATTCTGGATTGACAATACCTCCTTTAGATACTTCTTTCATTGGCTCGTTGAGTCCCCACCACCTCTGAAGCCTCCACTGATCACATTACATTTGTACTTGGCCTCCGAAAACTCGTCATCACTGTCTCCTGCCATTTTCTTCTGATCCCTTCTTTTCTTCTCTAGGGGTGAGCTCTTGCTCCGGACCCTATTTTGGCGCTTATTGCTCTGCCGCCCTTGAGTTTGAATAACATATCGCCGAAGTTTTCCTTCACGGATAAACTTCTCAATTGCGTCTCTTAAGTCCCAGCACTGCTCGGTTGTATGTCTGTGTTGATCATGGAACTCAATATACTGAGACTTATCCAGCGTGGCCTTATGCTGAAGTGGCCGAGGTCGCTAAACCTTTTTCATCTCGGTCAAGCATACTTCCTTCCAAAGATGTTCCTGAGATACTTTAAGAAGAGTATACTTCTCGTATTTTCCTTCTGCCCTACTTCCTCGGGGTTTACTATCTGTGGAACGTCCACGAAAATCTTGTCTGCTTCCCCCATGCTGCTCTTTTCCCTTGGGGTGGCCTTTTAGCTTTATCTTTCGTTACCTGACTTGCCATCTCCATCTGCTCCAACTCTTGTTATTGCTTGGACCGATCTCGGAAATTTGTCAACGAACTGACACATCGTTTCATGATCGATTTCTTCAACCGTGATGAAACATCCAAGCCGGCTATAGCTAGATGTAGATGTACCTCTTCCTTCAACCCCAGTACCTGTAAGGCTATATCTTTGAAACGATCCAAATACTTCTGCAGTGTTTCCCCCAGTGATTGCCTCACCTGGCCGAGTTGGAACTCGGTTTTTGGCTGCTTTTTGCTGGTCTCAAAATTTAGCAAAATATTTTTCTCTAGGCTATCTATATCTTGGATCGATTTTGGCTCCAACGAGTGAAACCATATCTGAGCAGTCCCACGCAAAGTTCCCGCAAAAAGCTGGGGTACGATATGCCCTTCAAACCCCTTCACCATGATCTCCATGTAGAAATTGTTGATATGCACTTGCGGATCCTGAGTTCCATCATACTTTGGCAGGTCCCTTGAGTCAAGTCCTTTAGGATATGCGGTAGCCATGATCTCATCCGAGAAAGGAACTCGTTGTCTTTCTCCATCTCTCTTTCCTCTATATGTTCTGGGCAAGCTCTATGATGGTGGCCTCATATCTTCCTTACCAGCATCTTGGCTTTCTACAGGTTCCTCGCCCTTCGTCCATGCTATGTCCGAGATTTGAACCTCTGTGACTCGAGCCTGGTCTGGTTTGGCATTATTAAGCCGTGGGCCACCAGCATCAATTTGAGCGACAATTGTGATACTATCCCTGCTGGGATCAGTAGCATCTTGGCCAATGTTTCATGTCTGGTTCTCCAGCAGTCTGATGCGTTCTTCCAGCAACTGAATTCTTTGTGTCTCCTCTTCAGCAATTCCAATCTGGTCTCGGCCGGACAAGTTTTCTTCTGCATGATTTACACGTGGTCTTTCACCATCCGCGTGGGCAGAAGCTAAGACATTAGTTCGACTTGGGCCATCAGCATTCTGACCTTCATTATGAGTATGTACACTAGTCCGGCTAGGACCAGCGGCATCACGATTTGTGTTACCAGCCGGGTTCTCCATCCTCCCGAGACGTTCCTCAAACAATTTTTGCCAATAGGAATTATGGCGATGTAAATCCTCCTGCATAAGTCAGATATCTTTTTTCCTCTAGAGCTCGTGACGATGCTCCATTCATTCCATCCACCTTAGGACAACATCCAAGGCACCCTGCATCAGTCGAACGTCAGGATCTTCGATCGGAATTTGCGGAAGGGAACCTTGTGGTTCTTGTGGGATAACTCGGTTATGAGGGGCTGGAAAGGTTCCAGTATCAGCTGTGTCCGGCTCAGTCTCTACTATTACATGGTTGTAATTTGGAGGAAGCGAATCCTCATATTGAATCGTTAGTTCTTGGCGTTGTTGTTGCTGTCCCTTTGGCAACTAGTCCTGCTAAGGGTTCTAACTATGACTTCTAGTGTTCGTAGCCATTCTCAGTGGTTTGGGAATTGAAGTTTATGGATTCCCACAGTCGGGCCAATGTTCTGGTTTAGAACACACATGTCTAGTCTCAATGGACTAGTATGTAGTTTATATTGGATCAAAGGATTCCCAACGGTAGCTATTAGGAATGCACCGAAAGGAATGTCGATATATCCTCACAGATATCTATATAGAAGATACCAGCAAGGATGGAAGATCACTGAACAACACAGGAATGACAGATTTCCAATAAGGGGTGGGGTGTGTGCTCAGTGTAACATTATTGTAAAAGATAATGAATAGACATCATGCACCTTATAGGTAATCTCCTATTTAAAGAGATTATCTAGGGTTTTCCTCCTCGAGGTATGAGTCCGCTCCTCAAGCAAGATGCGCCTCCACGTTCTTCATTGATATATGCCATTTAGTAATCTTGTTCCTATAGAATGTGGGACCTTTTCTATCAGCTATAAATTTGGGACTTGGGCATCTCATACACCACATCTTCCTAATTTCAACACTACGTAATACTAACATGGGGATTTCGCCTTCATTGATATAAAATCAAATTATGTCGCATCAAACAAAAGATTGTCATCTTACCTAAATAAATAAATAATTAAATAAAGCACATCGAGACTTTGTAAAAGGCCAACTTTAATTAAAGGGTTAAGGTGCAAAAATAGATATGTGTTTTTTTCCGAGGAGCGCCCAGTAGCAAATGTTTTTTTCAGGTGCAAAAGTAACTATGTGGTTACAAATTAGATGCAAAAATAGCGTTTGACAGTTAAGTTTGACTTTTGACCGTTAAGTTTGACTTTTTCTTTGATTGACGATGACGTGGCATTTCAAATATTTTTTCAGTATCCTTTTAGTACTGGTCAATACCTGAAATATTTTTTCAAGATCCTAAAATAATTTTTCAAAATTATGAAATATTTTTTTTTGTACCAATCAGTATCCTGAAAATACTTTTTAGTACCGATTACCACTCAAATATTTTTTTTGTATCCTTTTAGTCTTGATCAATACGAAATATTTTTCAAGATCCTAAAATTATTTTTGCACCTTTGAAATGCCACGTCATCGTCCAGTCAGCAAAAAAATTCAAACTTAACGGTCAAACGCCATTTTTGCATCTAATTTGTAACCATATAGTTACTTTTGCACCTGAAAAAAACATTTGCTACTGGGCGCTCCTCGAAAAAAAGCACATGTCTATTTTTGCAACTTAACCCTTAATTAAAAATACATAGAATATTTAACAAGTTAGTCGAAGAGGATAAATGAGGAGTTTAAAACACCTCATAGAGTTAAATTAATATATATATATATATATATATATATATATATATATATATATATATAAAAGGAAAAAAATCATTTCGTGACGCAAACTAATAGATGCCAAGAATCGACAGGACAAAGTTGGCGGTCGCCCTCATTAATGAATTAATTAAATTAAAAGTAAACTTAGGAAACAAAACCATAGACTCGTTCAAACCGGAACAAATAACAATTTAACGAAAGCAATTTGGGGATAATGGCCACGATTGGCCCATGGGATTGTACCAAATTTTAATAATTATTAGTTTCCTATTTGAAGAGTACTACTAATAACCCAAGGTTTACGTACTTTGTGTCGAATATAAAATGGGAATAAAATTTAAGTAGTCAAATCATGAGGTGCTAATCTATAAAGAGGTGGTAGTTGATTAGTGGACTACTACTCTCCAATCCAATTTATAATCATCTGTAATATAACGTGTATGATTACGTGCGACTATTTTGCTACATAATTTTAAAAATATTCATATTAGAGTTAGAATGAATGTTCTAATTTTTGTTTTGGGTTTCCAAAGATCATATCATTAAAAGAAATAAAGTTTACAAAAGAATATAGAAGAGGAAGGGTTTAATACCATTGTTAGTCCTTATAGTTTGATCGAATTTTGATTTTGGTCCATATAGTTTTTTTTTTTTTTAAATATTATCATTCGGTATCAATTAAGAGTTCGTAACAGCCCCTTCCAACACAAGTGACTCATCTAAGACTCAAACTTAAGACTTAAAGGGATCTAGCAGATCGAGTTCGTGGCTGATCTTCCCAACACAAGTACTCCTTGTAGTTTCATAAATATTTGGTTTGAATTTAATGGCTGGTTTTGGTTTAGTCCATGTACCTAAACTTAGACCAAGTAGTTATGAAACTATTGGGATTAAAACTAACAATTTGAAATCATAGGCACCAAACCAAAATTGGGTCAAAGTGTAAAGACTAACAATAATGATACTAACCCAAGAGTTGGAAAACAATGCTTCTTTTGTTTCATAATATATACTCCTTTTGATATTAAACTTTTTCATATTAGAGTTAGAATGAATGTTCTAATTTTGTTTTGGGTTTCCAAAGATCATATCATTAAAACAAATAAACTTTACAAAAGAATATTGAAGAGGAAGGGTTTAACACCATTGCTAGTCCTTATAGTTTGATCGAATTTTAATTTTGGTCCTTATCGATCGTTTAATCGAATTTTGGTTATGTTTCAATTTATACGTCTTTGTAGAAATTGAAGGAAAATTTATTAACATATATTTTTTATCATATCCTTATTTAAAGTAATGTGAAAATGTTTTAATGTATTAAATTAAGGAAAAAATCGGTAATGCGGTCAATATTTTAATGTAATAATTGTATTGCTTATTATGAGTGCTAAAACCTTTGGTTCTTACCGGCCCAGAAAAACTTTGTTCTTATTATAAGGTATTATCTGGAACGAATGAATGATATTTATTGTACGTCATTAGGTAGGAATTAATTACTTTTTTTAGATCGTCTCCATTTAAAGTTTGATGCAACTTTTTTTTTTTTTCACTTTTCAAGATATAATTCATGATTTATTTATTTATTGGGTTTTTACGTGTAACATCCCAACTTTTTAAAAGCAGTATAATTTTTTTTTTTCATGAAACATCATTTCAAATTGTCAGAGTAGAGCAACGGAGCAAAGAGTAACTGATATTTAGATTCCAAAATGCCGTAAGTCTGGTGGTTACAACATCGTACGAAACCGGGTGGTTCAAAGTAGATAACAACATCAAAGAAAGGCTTCGAGACAGAATGAAAAGAAATCTTCCGCTTGGGTCTCTAAGCGTCTGCTTCCCTCTCTCCTTGGTCCTTGGTCCTTGGCGAAGCTAAGTTAAGCGCTGAGTCCATGCATCGAACCCGGAGTAGCGGTTAACCTCATATTTACATACACGGCATATGGACTACGACAATTATATTAACAACAGTATATGTGCATTCATCGCCCAAAAGCATGCATACATATATCGCCAAAAACATCTATACATATATCGCCCAACAGCATGTAGATATATCGCCCATAGCAAACGTAAACATATAAACAGCACATAGACATACCATCGAGCCATAAGTTACCACATACACTACACCTAACACATACATGCATACGATAAACATCAGCGTTAAGGTTACCAGTACGCGAACGTACATCTGTTGACGAACGTCGGCAATTCTGCGGCTTGGCGGGTTTCACGGAATACGGCCAAACGTCCTACGGCACGTCGGACAGCGTAACGACGACAAATTAGGATTTCGACGTCCTATAAGAGTAATATCACTTTTATTAGTGATTTGATACTATATCTGGAATTTTAGGTAAAAATTACCATTTTGCCCCTATACCCCTAATTGGCGGAATTTTGCCAGCACTTCGTTACTCTTACAAATTTTCTTCCCGAAATTTCGCCAGAACTTCGACGCCATTTGGGTTTTCGAAAATAAAGACTAAAATATCCCTCCCATATGATATCCAATCATACTTGAAATTTAAAGGCTATTCTAACAAATTCTACCCTTACTTTTGAAAAACTGCGAAAGCTTCAACTTTTGGCGACTCGATCCCTACTATGTTTATACCTCTGCATATTTTTCAACGTAAACAAGGCTTAAAACAAGAATAGGAATCTCGTCACCTACTTCCTAAATCTAACTAACAATTCTACTAACTACCGAACTAAAGACTAAAGGCAAGAAAGACTTACCGTTGAAGACTTGCAGAACTTTCCCGAGCCCTTCTCTCTTCTTTCTCTCTCTAATTTGAATTATCTCTTGAGAATGGAGTGAAAAAACCAAAGGGGAGGAGGGTATTTATAGGAAAATGAAGGGACAAGGTTGGAATTTCCAAATTGTTTGCTTTATGCCCGGTCTACTAGATTTTCCCCGATCGGTACCCGATTCGCGTAATTTCGGAGAAATTTCAAAATTCTGGATTTACAACTTTGAAGACATAATTTCTCTTACTATAAATGTCCAAGTTAACCTAAATTTTGGTTCCATATAGGGCTCCAACTGTCAGTCTGAAGTTCCTCGAAAAACGTGTCCGTCTGTCCGATTCGAAACGCATTTCTGGAAACATAATCTTCTTCAGAAAAATTCACTGATTCCAAATATGTCCAGATAAATTCAAACTCATTCCTAGATGTTGAGTTAGAATTTATTTTCTTCATATCCAAAAATATGACTATCTGCATTTTCCCTATTTCGTTTTATTAGGAAAATGTGCTAACGGCCTCGGAATTAACTTCCGGAAGAGTCTAACGGAAGATAAAATCCCACTGATCAATACTTTACCTTGACTTTGGAAATCCCATTCCTAGATCTCCAGATAGGATCCGTTTCCTAATTTCTAAATTTCTAAATTACTATTCACATTTTTTACTTTAATTAATTATATTATTATTATAATAACAAGTTGCTCATGATATTTTCATCCATTCCTATCTTCATTTTTTTCAAAAATTTCGGTCAATAGCTGGCCCATTTTTTTTTTCGTTTTTTTTTATTTTATTATTAATTAATATTTATATAAAATAATTATTTAATAATTGTTTTATATAATCTTTTCACAAAATCTTCCTATTGGTTCTTTCTTGCATTTTGGCTCAAAAATACTTATACCCAACTATTTTTCTCCAAAATTTCTAATTAATTAGTAAATATATTTTTACTAATTTTAAACCTTTTCCACTAATTTTTGAGCTTTACATAATTATTTCATAATTTCCTTTGCTTAAGCTTAAGTAACTAGCCAATAATTACCTAATTACTTTATTATCACTTGTTGATAATTTTCTTATAGAATATCTCATTACCTTCATATTCTTGTATTAACATTAGCATTTCCATGCCTCTTACATTATTCTATAATTTGCAAGGGTATTATGGTCTTTATATTACTTTTTGGACATTCTTACACAATTTCTCCAAGTTCATAATTTATTTAATTATCATAATTAGAGATAATATATTCTCCTAACTCACTTAGTCATTTTACTGCCTTTTAGGATTTTTCACAATTTTCCTAAGTTATTTATGTCCCTTAGGGGCATTTTCATCATTTTGGCACTTTGGCCCTTAAATTCTCTAATCTCCAAGAAATTCTCCTTTAGAAAATAAGATAATATAACATATTCTTCGAGACCACATATTCATCTTTTATAAAATAGCTATTTAATTTATCAGGGTATTACATTACGTAAAGGATGATCTCATCCTTTTTCGCTTTATGTAAGTGCACAAACTTAACTTATTATTATTATTATTATTCTAGTAAGATGATTGAAATGGTTTAATAATAGGCAGGAGAGTAATACTTTGAAATGAAGCTTGCGTCCCTATCAATATTTTAAGTTAATTAGAGTAACTACCCCACCCATACAATCATTTAAGTAGCTCTCTCAAATGTTCTGACGTCTACTCTACTACTCTACGTATAATTTACAGTTGCACCCCTGACTAACAGTAACTCAAATAAGCTAATAAAGCCACTTACTAGTATATATTCTTGTATTTATATTTTATACTACTTCTCTATATACCAAAAGCCCACTAATTAAAACCAAGAGAGTTGGTGCTCTCATATTAATTAACAAATATATATCTCCATAAATTAATCTCGTTCATTCATTGTGGAGGAGATCAACCAGAGATTTGGGGCCGTCAGAGATCATAGACTCAGAAGCTGTCCACAGCCTAGCAGCTTCCGATGAATTGGATGCGAGTTTTGACGTGGAAGCTTCGTTGCAGTCAGCAAAGTACTTACCGGACACATTTAGCAGCCTCGGATGCGTCGCCACGTAACATGTCGTTGCAGCTGCCTACATAATTTCATTTTATTTAAATTACACCCACCCCCTTATATATATAGTATAATGATAAATATGCATGTGCTGCAATTTTGTCATTTTCTATACACGGCTTAAAGTATAGGAGTATATATAAATATGAAGTGTTTACCTGGGGAATGGTTTTCAAGAACTTGGAAGTCATCAAGAACCCTATATCTGTAGAATACTTAAAACTTCACTTCTCATGAACACACATTGGACTACAGAGTTTACGTAAATTACTGTTTCAACGACTTGTTGCTCCTAAAAACATCTACTCGGTGAGTAACATCTACTGATATTACTTACAAGTTCATCACTAAAATTACTGTTTTAACGACTTGTTTCTCCTAAAAACATTAAGATTTCATTTGTTGGCAGCAAATTAAGAATGAGGACTTTATTGGTAGTTTCACATAATAATAACTAAAAAGTGCGGGGCTATAGTATTTTTATATATATATACACACACATATACTCAAAGTACGTGGCTTTAGTCTTTTAATGATTACGTTTTTAGAAAATTTGGTCCAATACTAATTAATTAGGTCATTGAGATATCAGCTAAATGATTGCACAGAATACCACAATCTTACCTAAGCTCTAGATTCCCTAAACAATTTTTTTATGGCTATCATATCGGGTTAGATTCTAGTATTATCAAGCTCAACTAGAGATATCTCTCCCAAAGGCATAACTCAAGACCTCATATTTAAACAGTAAAAACACTTTTTACTTTCCTCTGAGAACAATGCCTGTTATTTTATCCTAGACCACAATGTTTCTATCTTTTCCCACAACTATTGTTTTTCTTACATTTTATTAGCTTTCTGTATGGAGGATCAATATATATCGTATAAATATATATGATCATTCATCATCAATATATATATATATATATATATATATATATATATATATATTATGAAATTTATCTCATGTCGATATAAAAAGTAAATTAGTCATATTTCGTATATCTTAAATCGCATGCATTAATATAATATATGTAATACCCTAAAATTTGAATTAGGGAAAATATCATAAATATCTTATTTTCTAAGGTAGTTTCTAATGAAATTAGAGGGATTAAAGTGCCAAAATTACTAAAATGCCCTTGTGAGGTATTAAAAGGCTTAAAAATGTATTTTAGGGTTATATAATGCCCTGAAAATGTTGTGATAAATCCAAAAAGGAAAAAAATAATAATTATTAAAAATTAGAGAGTATGTTGTCTCTAATTTAGACAATTTTTGGGATTTATTTCCTTGGAAAATGGTGAGGGAAAAATTAAAAAGTATTCCGGGATCATTGTTGACCCCGTGATTTTTAATATTTTATGTAGAACATAAAATGCCAATATAAGTTCAATTGTTGTGAGGAAATAATTATTTCTAAATAATAAAATTATCAACAATTAGTGGGGGATTAATTAAGTAATTATTGGCTAATTATTTAAACTTAAGCAAAGGAAAATCCAAAGATAATTATGTAAAACCCTATAATTAGTGGTTTATGGCTAAAATTAGCATAAAATATATTTGCTAATTATTGGAAAAATATTAAGAAAAATAAATGAGATTAAGTAATTTTAAGCCTAAAAACAAGTATGGACCAATAGGGAAATTTTGTAAAAAAATTATATTAAAATAATTATTAAATAATTATTTTATATTAATTAAATAATTAAAAACGAAAATTAAAAAAAAAAAGGGCCAGCTGCATTGACCGAATTTTGAGGAGTCAAAATAGGATAAGAATTGAAAAGAAAAAAAAAATCTAGATACTTTGATTTTAATATTAATATAAATTGTGATATTTTGTGAAAAAGCAAATAGGATAAATGATCACCGATAGAGATTAAATCCTATCTAGAAAACCATGAACAAGGTTTCGAAGGTCAGAGTATATTAGAAACAAGTATAATTTTATCTCGGAATAGACTGTCTCTGAAGTCATTTCCGTGACCGGCGGAGTAATTAGGAGATCCGATAAAAAGAAAAAGGACAGATATTGGAAAAGGGAGTTTGAAGAAAATAAATCCTAACTCAATATCTGGGGATGAGTTGGTAATCAACTAGACGTTTATGAATCAGTGGATTTTTGTCCCGAAGTTGATGGTTCCGGAAGTTACTTCCGTAACCGACGCGTTTTTCCGTAAAACTTCAGCAGGACCGGAGAAGGCCTAAGAGGGATCAAAAATTTAGTTAACCCATACATTTTTAATGAGTAAGAAAAGAACTTCAAAGTTATGATTCTGGATTTCTAAGATTTTACAAGATTACGCGATTCGAACACCGAACTGGGACTTTATCGGTGTAAAACCTTCTAGATTAATGCTAGGTGGCACCAAGATGACATCAATTCTTTGACTTGGGAGGCCTTGAGGTCGGCATGCAGGTTTGTGGGGTGGAGAATGAAGCTAAAAATTCCATGGTTATAATTGAAGGAGAAGGAGTTGGAAAATGACCATTATGCCCTCGCAATTTCTTCTATAAATAGCCATGAGTTCTCTTCAATTCTTCACACCAAAAACCTCCTAGATTTCGAAATTAGAGAGAGGGTAGAGAGAAGGAGGAGCCCGGGGAGAAAAGCGGCGAAGCTCGGGTAAGTTTTTCTGATCACGAGTCTTAAGTTCTAGTTTTTGATTCGGTAGTTATAGTAGAGATGTTGTTTTGGTCTTTAATATTCCAAGTATGATTAGATATCATATGTTAGGGGTATTTTAGTCATTAATTTCGAAATTCATGATGGGGTCGGAGTTATGGAAAAATTTTGGAAGATTAGAGTCAAAGTAACGAAGTGTTGGCGAAATTCCGCCGATTAGGGGGTCAGGGGTAAAATGGTCATTATGACTAAAAATGGCCGTCGTAATGATAGATCCTTAACAAATACGTTGTTATATTGATAGGATATCCCTGATTACATTCTGATTACGTTCTGACCAACCGCCATACCGAAATTCCGTCAACGAAGGTACGTTCGCGTACTGTAACACTAACTCTGATGTTTATTGTATGCATATATGTATATTGTCTGTACTATGACTATACTATTGTCTGTCATGCCTGTACTCTGACTGTACTATTGTCTGTACTCCGACTGTACTATTGTCTGTCATCCGACTGTATTGTTATTGCCATACATATCTGATATGTATACCTTATGTCTGACCGTAGTAAATGTACCTTATGTCTGACCGTAGTAAATGTACCTTATGTCTGACCGTAGTAAATGTTGCCAAAATTCTATGAATGTCTGTCGTACATATATGATGTATGTAATCATGAGGTTAACCGTTGCCTGGGGTTCGATGCATGGACCTCAGCTCTTAACTTAGCTTCAGGATCGGAAGGACCAAGGACTGAAGATAGAGGCAAGCAAGCCACATAGAAGACTCGGCTGAAGACTTCTTATGTTGTTATGTACTTTTGAAACACTCTTGACCGCTGTTTAAACAGCAAGACATGCTACCGTGGGTATTTTAATATATATATCAGTTACTCAATCGCTCCGGTGCACTACTTTGATGTTTACAAATGATGTTTGATGAAAAAAAAAAATTATACTGCTTGTAAAAACGAGATGTTACAATATACCAATATCTCGTCATATATCAATATATGATAAAATTCATAACAGGATTACCATGTATCCAAAAGTTACAAAACCTTTAAAATATGAGAGGAACTATAGGTCACCCACTCTAGGTGTAATATGTATGTTACCAAAATGCCCATATAAACGTTTTATATAGACAAAAAAAAAACCCCCATAACAGGAAGTGGTTGCTTGTTATTTCTCTTTGGATCTCTCTTCTCTACACATAGAATCACACTTGTTTGTGCGATTTCTCCATTGTTTGATTTATTTTGACTTGTAATATTAAGAGTAAAATTCTCTTACCATCATTATGTTTTACCTTAATTACATAAGTCTATCTCTATTTCGAAAGCATACACTTAAATATAAATTGTTAACTCCATTAAGAATATTCTAAAAATATTTCAATTAAAATTTATTAAATTAATTTTTTTTTCAATTTTACCCATCATCATTACTAATTTCCTGATTTTGGCAAAAATTATTTGAAGAATTTAAGTATTTTTTTATTTATTTTATTTTTTATTTTTATAAATATTTATTTGTTTAATATTTTCATCATAGTAGGAAAATATTTAAGTAATTGAATTAACATAGGGTTCATCAATGTTTGATTTATTAATTCTCATTACAAAAAAAGGGTATTATGGTCTTTATAGATTAATTACCATCTTCCTAATTATCCTTGATGGACAGTTTCTAAATATACCCTTCATTGGCGGCCGGCATCTTCCTAATTGATTAATTATCCTACCAAACAAATTAATCATCATCATCATTCCCCAAATATTCCTTTCCATTCTCTATTGTTCCAATATTCATTTTCCATAAGCTAAATAGGGCGCATAATTAATTATGGATTAAGGTTTATCTACAACTTTAAAATGTTTTTCAGATGAGTACAGTATTCTAAAATATTTTGTGGTACAGTTTTATCTTGAAAGTATTTTTTTAGGAAAATCTTTCCCTAAAAGTAATTTTCAAGAGTAATTTTAACTCCTTGATTAAAAAGTTTGTTAAGTAAAGAATTTTTTTTAGTAGAACTCAATATCCTAAAGTAAATTTTTTGTGTGTAATTCTACTCTTAAAATATGTTTTTATTTAATCTTTTTATCACTATCTTTTTTGTATTTTTTGCACTCATCTTCCATATTTTTTAGTACTCATATTTAACATTTTTAATAATCAATTTTTCAATTTTTTTAGTGCATATCTAGATATTTTCTAAACTCAACTTCCATATTTTCAATTATAATCCTTAATTATTTTCAATATTGAAAATACGGAAGATAAGTTCTAAAAATATTTACGATGATTACTGACAAATTGTAAAGTTTTTACTCAATAATTGAAAATTAAATATTAGAGTTGAAAATATGGAAGATAAGTTTAAAATAATTATGATGACGACCAGAAAAATTTCAGTTATTGAAAATATTAAAGATGAGTACTTACTAAAAATATGGAAGATGGATATTAAAAATATGAAGAAGAAAAAGTGATAAAAATTAACTCAGAAAATGTTTGTAAGGGAAAAATTGCACTAAGAATTAGTGTTAAGGGCTATTGAAAATAAAATACTTTCGAATGATGAATGTACGTACCTCACTTAACATAGTGTTTTGGCAGTTAATGACAAGGTTAAAATTGCTCTTAAAAAACTATATTAAGGGAAAAATTAAATTATAAAATATTTTAAGATACTGGACACGTTTAAAAAAAAAAAAAAACCATTTTAGGTGCTGATGAACTTTATCCCAATTAATTATTATGTGTACCCTTGGTGTGATCAGATGCATTGAACAGACAAATTACAATGTACAATTAGGTTTCTAATCAAAAGAACCGTCCTTTGTTGTCCCTATGTTCGAGGACACCAATTTTTCCCATCCCTTCATTCACCGATATGCTTAAAGCTTATTTATATTTTAGGATAGTTTTATGCTTTTCCCACGTTTTTATTGTCTTATTTAATTTGTTTCTTAAATAAAAATATATATATACAAGCCGAGGTGCAACATATCAATTTCATATTAATATATTATATTCCTTTAATTGGTAAATCATTTATCAGTTAATGGATGTTATTATTCTCACCATTCACTTTTTGGTCGAATATTATTCTCGCCATTTACCTACATTACTTAACTTACTCCTCCATAAAATAATTAAAGGTTAAGTAGTCTTCTAAGAAATCTGAATATACATAAAACAAAATTGTTGTTCTAAAAGGTTAAAATTTCTTAGATTCTTAATATAGTTAATACGTTCAATTTCTCTGCCTAGTTAGTATGTTTTACGGCTCCAAAGCAATCATTAGTATAAGTGGATATAAAGCTTGTGTTGTTCACGAGATAGGAACAGTATGATGAATGTTTTAATTAGTATAAAGGGTAAAGGAGTAAAAATACACATGTACTTTACCTCTGGGAGCGCCCAAGAACATATGTTTATTTTTGGAGCAAAATACACATGAACTTTCAAAATGAAGCAAATTTACCATCTATGTTAAAAGTTGCTAACTTCCGTTAACTACCATCTGAAAGTACCAAAATACCCTCTGCCTCAACCTCAATGTTCATCCTCTTCCCTCCTAAATTCATCATCGACAATCACCAGAACCATCCTATCAATTGAGTTCATCCTCTTTGTAATACCCTAAAAATCGTATTTATGATAAATATAATAAATTAGTAATAATACCTATTGGAAATAGGTGAATTTGTGGTCTCAAAACTAATATAGAATTTATCTTATTTCCTAAGGTAATTTCTCATAGAATTAGGATGAATAAAGTGCCAAAATCCCTAAAATGCAACTATGGGCCATGAAATGCCCTGAAAATATTATGATAAATCCTAAGAGGCAACAAAATATTTATTAAAAATAGGAAAGTATGTTGTCTCTAATTTAGGGAATTTTTGGGATTATTTTCCCTGGAAAATAATGAGACAAAAATAAATATTATTTTGGGGAACATAAGTGACTCCATGATTTTTAATATTTTACATGGAGCATAAAATACCAATGTCAGTGCAATAGTTGTGAGATAATGATTAATCCTAATTAAGAAAATTATCAACAACTAGTGAGTGATTAAATAATTAATTAATTGCTAATTGTTTGAGCATGAGAAAATGAGATATTCAAAGATAATTATTTAAACCCCTAAATTGAGGTTAATGACCATTAAGGGATCAAAGATTAGTATAAAGAATATTGCTAAGTAATTTGGCATAATTAAAAAGTATATTAGATGAATTACATTTAATCCCTAAAGCTTAATTAACCAACAAGGGAAGAACCAATGGGATAATTACCTATTAGATAAATTAAAGCATAATGGGAATTAATTAAACAAAAGTTGACAAGTCAAAAGGGAGAGGGGACAGCCGAAAATAAGGAAAAAAAAAGAGAAGGAAAATTGAGTGGAATTAAATAGAAAACTTAGTGAAGAAGTTGTTGAAAAAGTAGAAAGATATTTGTGAAAAAGCAAATAGGATAAATGAGAACCGATAGAAATTAAATCCTACCCTGAAATCCTTGCATTAAGTAGAAAGCAACTGGACATATTATAAACCAGTGTATTTTTATCCCGGAGTGGGCTATCTCCGAAGTCATTTCCGTAGCCGGCGGAATGATTAAGAGAAAAGACGAAAAAGATATTTTATGGAAAATGGAAGATAGGACAAATGAGAACCAATGGAAATAAAATCATATCTTGAAAACCATGAATTAGGTTTCTAACGACAGGACATATTATGAATCAGTGTAATTTTATCCCGAAGTTGACATTACCCGAAGTTATTTCTGTAACCGACGGCGGTTGCCCGAAATCTTCAAGAGCTAGAAATACCCTTAATGGGATCAGAAATTTGGTTAATCCAAATATCTTGAAAGAGGAAGTTTAGATCTTCAGGGAGTTGCTAAGGAATTTCTGAGATTCTTCAAGATTACGCGATTAGAATACCGATCAGGGAACTTTATCGGTTGAAAACCATAAAGCACAAGAGTGATGTCATATTGATGACTTCATTTTGTTGAATTTTGGGGCATTGAGGTCGGCACATAGGATCCAAGGGAGGAGAATGTGCCATCTCAAAAAGCTAGATCCAATGGTCATTAAGAAAGAAGAAAAATGTGTGAATAGTGCACAAACTTTGGCTATAAATAGACCCCTTGGTTCATTTGCAAAACTCACCAATTCACAAGTAATTCTAGAGAGAAGTTAGAGAGAGGAGCTCTGGAGAAGTGAGAGCAAGAAGAGGAGGTTCGTTGACTAAAATGACTGTTATGATGATTGATTAGTAACAAATACGCTATTGTCCTTATAGGATACCTGTGATTACGTACGGACCAACAGACATACCGAATACCGTCAACGAAGGTACGTTCGCGTACTGTAACACTAACGCTGATGTTTACTGTATGCATATATGTGATATGTGTATTGTATGTGATAGATGATAACTTTAGATCTGTTGTGTGTTTATGTACTATTAGGGTATGTACGTTCGCGTACTAGTAACACTAACTCTAATGGTTATTGTATGCGTATATGTATTATGTGTATTGTATACGTAGAGATGGTATGTGTGTTGAGTGTATATGGGTGTTAGAAGATATCTGTATGCATGCTGGGAGCGATACATCTGAAATGCTGGGAGCGATATATCTGAAATGCTGGGAGCAATACATCTGAAATGCTGGGAGCAATACATTTGCATTGGTTGGGTGTGATAAATCTGTTGTGTGTTTATATACTGTTAAGGTGGTGATTATCTGTAATCCATATGTGTGTATGTAAACATGAGGTTAACTGTTACCTAAGGTCCGGTGCGGACCTCAGCTCTTAATATAACGTCAGGGCCAGAAGGACCGAGGACCGAGGAGAGAGGAAAGCAGCAAGCTTAGAGGTTCTACTAAAGACTATCTTTTGCTGTCACGGCGTGGGAATCGCCAGGGAGACACTTCTGTTGTTGTTTACATTTGAAAACATTCGGATCAATGTACCGTTACTACAGTTAGCCAGTTGGCATTCTGAATATATATCAGTTACTCTTATGCTCCGATGCTCTACTCTGATGATTTGATGAAAAAAAATATATACTGCTTCTGAAAAATGAGATGTTACACTCTTCCCTTCCAAATTCATCATCAACCAGAATCAGGTATACAAAAATGTCAAAAGATAAAGCGCAAGCACACATAATCTAAGTTTTGCACCGCATCTGAGCATATTTCCAGATTTCTAGAGAAATGGATTTCAGAGATTTCCAGATTTCAGAGATTTTAACAATACTAACCAGATTTCCAGAAAAACGCATATGATTTCCAGATCTGAATAGATAAACGAAGGTTCCGAGATCTGAGCATCCGGCGAAATCGATCTGACAAAATCGATCTGTAGCGGGGTTTCCTTTACCTCATCACGTCTTAGACTGAGATAGATTGAGATCGGGGTTTCCTTTACTCAAGACTGGTCACCGAAGGCTTCTTCACTCAAAAAAAAGCTGGAGGCTCCTTCACTCAAAATCGATCTTCACCTCGTTCTTCACCTCATCACGTCTTAGAACACTACAAAAAAAATTGATTTTTGCTACTGGAAAGAGATTTGCCGTGTCTCCCAAAATAAACCAAGTTCGAAAACGATTTGCAGAATTAGGGAACCTGGGTCGTTTCCCAACGAATTTGCAGCGGGCTCGATTAATAGCAATAGTGAAACGTAATGGTAAATTGGGGGTTTTAGGGTTTTATGATTCAGCAGATTAAAACGAAATAAATTGAAATAAACAGACAGAAAAACGTTGATGGACTTAAACAGATTAAAAATGACCAACCCAACGATCAGATTCCAGAATCATCCATCATTGAACGAAATATAACTAATCACGTTTGGTTCCGGATGAATCGAAATCTCTGCATTCATTCGGAGAATCCCTCACCTAGACGATCGCCTATAATTTATCCGAACAGTGGCGTCTCACTGTGCAATCGCATAGCAACACTAAAACCTAGTCCGAATTTAGTCCTTGGGATGAACCAAACCGAATATTAAATCTAATATTCGAACTATTTCCAATTCGAATCCGATAAGATGAAAACAGAATTGATTAAGTTACCGATTAGGCACAAGTTCTCTGGATGAATCATGGAATCCTCATCGTTGGGTCAATCACAGGGGGTTTAGCCGAGCATGGCTGGAAAAACTGAAGAAAAGATGAAGAACGCGAAGAACCCTAAGAACATGTGAAAATCGGTAGAGAGAATTTTCATAAAATCGTGAAACCCTAATGTCAAAATCCTGAATTCGTGAATGCCTCTGTCTTTGGAGGCTGCCTTACTTAAAAATAACCTAAAACGAAAATGGGCCCTAATAGTTTTAGCCCAAAACAAAAATAAAATAAAACTGGACTTAAATTACAAAATTCGGGTCCAAATAATATCCAGAATTGTGCATCTGACTTTGGCTCCAAAATCGACCGCCCTCTTGACCGAATTGGCTCTTGATGTCTTCATAACAATTGTAGCCCTCTGAATCATCTGAAATATGAGACAAAAATGAGGCAAATCCGATGTCTGGTTCAAGAGTTATGGTAGAAATAGTGAAGTAATACAAAACTGGAATTTTATTATTAAAAATGGCTAAAATGCAATAAAAGGCCCAAGGCCCAAATAAACATAAAAGCCATTATTTATTAGATAAAGGGTCCTAAGTTATTACTCAAGAGACAAAAATAAGTGTATAAAATATTCAATTATCAAATTCCCCACACTTATCTTTTTGCACTCCTGAGCAAAATCTAAAGAAAAAAAGACTAAAAGGAAAAACTCTTATTTACTAATAATTGCTACAATGCAAAAATCGAATCAATGGACAAAAAGTTCCAAAAGACCAATCAATCAAGACCTAAATCCCTTCATCTCAAATTACAATTCATGGCGGTCTCAATCAATGATGCTGATCACAAAAGATGGTCTCACAAATGATGCGCTCAATCAATCAGTCTCTCAAGTGTTTAAGGTAAATAAGTGTATCGCTCAAATTCTACTCAAGAAAATTTTTCTACCATAAGCTTTCTCAACTTCTACGTCTCTACTACTCACAACACATACATGCACAAATCAAGAGAGCTTGTAATTAAAGGTTGTAATGGGGCTAGGGTGAAGGTAGGTAATAGTATGGAATGAGAGGCTAAGCACCAAAGAAATCAAAAGGAAGAGCACTGATTAACACAATCATTCTCTATGTATGAAACTTGTATCCATTTCTTTCTATGTATTTTCTTTTCTTTTCTTTTCTCTCTCTTTTTTTTTTCTTTTTTTTCTTCTTCTTTTCTTTTTTTTTTTATACTTTTCTTTCTTTCCTTTCATTGTATACGTAATGACAATGTCAAAATCAAATATCTCCCCCCCACACTTAAACTGTTGCACTCCTGAGCAACCCTCACACTTAAACACAAAACAAGTTGAAACCAATGCTCAATAAATCTTCAAGGTGCGGAATAAAATGGTTTTACGCTTAGGCTTGTAATGTGGCTTAGAAAAGAATGGGTCAAAAGGCACAAAGGGGCTAGCAAGGGAATCATAATGCAAGGGAAAGCTATTTGGCCAAAGTGAGGAAAATAAAAGAAATAAAACAAGCTTCCATCATACTTATGCACGTAAGTGAAAAATGTAGTTTCAAAAGAAAAGGAGCAAGTTCTAGAGAACAAAAATCATGAGAGATGCACACATGAAAGAAAGAATGGCAAAAGATGAATTCCATTCATGCAGGCCCAAAACCTCACAAGGTCAATACCAACTTAGGCAATCAACAACATCAAATCAACTACCAAGACTTGTAATCGAAGAGTCAAGAATTGTAGACCAAACGAATGATCCATTAAAGCCAAAATGTCCACGTTCATGATATGTAGCAATCATAGAAAGAGATACTTTTTTTTTTTCAAAAAGCAAAGCAAGGTAAAAAAATTGAACAAACAAAAGAGAAAGAGGGAGAAGAAAGAAGAATACTCCCCAAGGGTTTATGGAGAGTAGGTGGCATCAATGAGGTTTATGGAGGATAGGTGGCATCAATGAGGAGAGTCTCTGCTTCCTCGAGCCGCCGTGGGATCCCTCATGAAATGGCTTGAGGCGATGCCCATTGACCTTAAAGGTTCTTCCGTGGGTGAATCACATAGCTCAACAAAGACCAAAAGGAAATATGTTAGTGATCACAAAAGGGCCATCCCACTTAGATCGAAGCTTACTGTGCATAAACTTCAGACGGAATTAAATAGAAGAACTTTCGGCCCACGAGAGAACTCCTTCCTCGGGATATGCTTATCATGGAATGCCTTAGTCTTCTCCTTGTACAACCGTGAACTCTCATAGGCATCCAATCTAAGCTCATCTAACTCTTGCAAGCGCAGCTTCCTCTCCATCCTGCATCGAGCCAAATCCATGTTACATTTGCTTAATGGCCCAATAGGCTCGATGCTCCAACTCAACCTAAGATGACATGCCTTACCAAAGACAAGCCGATAAGGAGACATCCCAATCGGAGTCTTGTAGGCGGTGCGATATGCCCACAAAGCATCATCTAGTCGCTTACTCCAATCTTTAGGGTAGAGTTAACAGTCTTGAAGGATTTGCTTAATCTCTCGATTTGAGACTTCAGCTTGACCATTGGTCTGAGGATGGTAGGCTGTGGAAACCTTGTGTAGCACTCCATACTTGCGTAGCAAGGCACCCATGCTTCGATTGCAAAAATGGGAACCCTGATCACTGATAATAGCTCTAGGAATGCCAAACTGCGTAAAATGTTAGACCTAACAAAGTCCACCACCACGAAGAATCATTAGTCCGGGTGGCTTTCGCCTCAACCCATTTCGAAACATAATCAATAGCCGACAAGATGTAAGTGTAACCATATGAAGCAGAAATGGACCCATGAAATCAATACCCCACACATCAAAGATCTCACAAAACAATATAGGGTTTTGGGGCATCTCATGCCTACGGAAATACTCCTGCCCTCGACGGTTATCACATGATTTGCAAAACAAATGGGAATCATGAAACAAGGAAGGCCAAAATAATCCACTGTCTAACACTTTCCTAGCGCTTTGGGGTCCAAAGTGACCACCACAGCGAAGCATGAGCAAAATGCAATATAGATTGAAACTCACAATCGTGCACACATCTCCTAACTACTTGGTCACTACAAAATTTCCACGATAAGGGTCATCCCAAACATAATATTTAGACTCACTCTTCAATTTTAGAGTTTGGGCCCTAGTGGAATCTACAGAAAAACACCACTACCAAGTAGTTAACTAAATCAAAGATACCATGGGATCTTAACTTGCACCAGGAGCCGCTCATCGTGAAATCATCCCGAATAGAAGAGGGGTGAGAGGGAGAATGAGTGATACGACTCAAGTGATCAGCTACCCAGTTTTGTGCTCCACTTCTATCTCGAATCTCCACATCAAACTCTTGGAGCAACAACATCCACCGAATGAGCCGTGGCTTAGCATCTGCCTTTTTCAACAAGAACTTTAAAGCAGCATGGTCAGAGAAAACAATGACTCTACTAGCTAGCAGATATGACCTAAACTTATCAAAGGCAAATACAATAGCCAACAACTCCTTCTCGGTAGTGGTGTACTTAGACCGAGCGTAATCCAAAGTCTTGGAGGCATATGCAATGACATGGGAGGCTCTATCAACCCATTGTGCTAAGATAGCACCAACCGCATAGTTGGAAGCATCGCACATCAACTCAAAAGGGAGGAGCCAATCAGGGGGCTGAATCACTGGGGCTGTGGTTAGGCAACGCTTCAAGTGATCGAAGGCCGCCTTGCACGCATCATCAAAGACAAAGTCAGTGTCCTTATGCAGAAGGTTGGACAAGGGTCGAGCAGTCTTGCTGAAATCTTGAATGAAACGTCGATAGAAACCTGCATGGCCAAGAAAAGAGCGAACTTCCCGCACAGAAGCGGGGTAAGGCAAAGCAGTAATGACATCTATCTTAGCAGGGTCTACCTCAATTCCTTTCCTAGACACTATGTGCCCCAAGACTATACCCGACTCAACCATGAAGTGACACTTCTCATAATTCAAAGACAAGATTAGACTCAATGCACCTATGCAAAACTCTAGATAGATTAGCTAAGCATGCATCAAAATCAGACCCATATACAAGGTGAAATCATCCATAAACACCTCCATGCAGTCCTCTAGGAACTCAGAGAAAATACTCACCATACAACGCTGAAAAGTGCCAGGTGCATTGCAAAGACCAAAAGGCATCCTCCGGTAAGCATATGTCCCAAAGGGGCATGTGAAGGTCGTCTTCTCCTGATCCTCAGGAGCAATATGGATCTGGAAGTATCCGAGTAGCCATCCAGAAGCGAATGAGACTTACCACCAATCGCTCTAACATCCGATCAATGAAGGGTGAGGGTAATGATCTTTGCGAGTGGCTTGGTTGAGTCTTCTATAGTCAATGCAAACTCTCCAACTATTCTCGAACTCGAGTAGGAATGAGCTCATTCTTTTGATTGGCTACCACAAAGACTCCGGATTTCTTAGGAACCACCGGACTGGACTAACCCACTGGCTATCAGAAATGGGATAGATGATGCCAGCTTGCAGGAGCTTAGTGACCTCCTTCTTCACCACATCAAGGATGAGAGGATTGAGGCGTCTCTAGGGTTGCCTCACTGCCTTAGAGTCCTCTTCCAATAGAATCCGATGCATGCACACAGAAGGGCTAATGCCAACTATGTCAGCTAATGTCCACCCAATGGCTTTCTTGTTCGCCCTCAATAAGCTTAGCAGCCTTCTCTTCTTGATCCGGCATAAGATTATTTGCCACAATGATCGGCAACCGCTCATTCACCTCCGTAAATGCATACTTCGATGGTCCGGAAGGGATTTCAACTCTAGTTTGGGCGGTTGCTCGGTGGAGGGAGAAGCTTGGGTGGTTGTTGCAACAACTCGTGTCATCACACCGGGAATACCAAACCATATTCAAAGAAGCACAAGCGTAAGGACCGTGTCTATACACTCAAGGTTAACATCGAATTCGCCATCAAAATCGAATTAAGCTCATCAAAATCGAATCGGGATGCACGTTAGGATCGGGATGAAGCTCAAACTCGTAATCAATATCGAGTCTACAAGTAATGTAGAATCATCAAGCAAATCAAAATCACCAAACAATGCGCCTTAACCAAATTAGTGCAAACAGAGCACCATTCATTATCATCGCATGCACAAATGGGGGTATCACTCTCGATGAAAAATAAGGATAATCAAGACACCAACCATTAAGAAGATCATCCACAAAGATCATCAATCACATCAATACGTAAAACGAGTGCTCTTCCCTAGGATATTTCATGGCATCAAAGATATTGAAATTCACGATATATCACCAAACTCCATGGAAAGAGTACCGAATGCACATCTATCTTAGTCCTAGCTGTTTTCATGAAAGGTCTCCCTAGAATGATTGGTGACCTACTACTAGGAGACTCACCCTCCATATCCAAGATGTAAAAATCAGCAGGAATATCAATTCATTAACTTTGACTAATACATCTTCAATTAAACCGTAGGATGGGCATTACTCCTATTAGCTAACCGAACAATGACACCGCTTGGACGCAAGGGACCAAGACCAAGAGATCTATAAATAGATGCAGCATGACATTAATAGAAGCACCTAAATCTAGCATGCAATCATCAAATCTATAGTTACCAATAAGGCAAGGGATAGAAAATGTCCCCGGGTCTTTGCATTTACGAGGCATGGTAGGCCGGATGAGTGCCGACACATTCCGATTCAAACTCACTCGCTCATTCCCCTTCGCCGCCTCTTGTTGGTGCACAACTCCTTCGTAAACTTGGCATATTTAGGAATTTGTTTAACCGCATCTAAGAGAGGAATGTTGATCTCTACTCGTCTCGAATGTCTCAAGTATATCCTTCTCTTGTGCCTTTTACGCAACTTCTTGGATTGAACTGCTCTCGAGGGAAAGGAAGAGGGATAGGAATGTCTTCCTCTTCACCTTGCTGCACAGCCTTTTTCTTTTCGTGAGTCAATCTTCACATTTCCTTACTCGTTTTCGATGTGGAAGTCACATCTTCGCCTTGCTTAGGTTCCTCCAATTGCTTGCCGGATCAGTAGTGATATAGCACTCACATTTCCCTTAGGATTGGGAATTGTTTGTGAAGGAAGGGAGTTGGATCCCCGAGGTTGAAGCCGGTTCAATGATGTTGCCAATTGCCCAATCTGTGTTTGCAAACTCGAATGGAAGTGTCGCTTGTCGTTGGAACCGCATATTGGCCGTGACAAATTGCTTCATCATATCTTCAAGTGAGGAACCACCACCACTACTACTAGCTCTGTTTGTTGTGCCACCCGTGAAGGTGGACATATGGCTGGTCGAGGAGGTGGTGCTTGCAAAGGCAAAGGGGTGCAAACTGTTGCTGGAAATTCTCGTGGTCCGTACGGCCTCTGCCGGTAATTCCTGCACTCGCTGATACCGGTTACTCTGGTTCGATTTTGATTCCAAATAAAGTTGGGGTGATTTCTCCAACCGGGATTGTATGTATTAGAGAAAGCATTATTCTGTTGGTATTGTGGCCTTCCCGGAAAAACACCCACCGCAGCTACCGATTGGTCTTGATAGGCGGGATCATGCAAAGTAGGGCAAGAGTCGAGAGAGTGATAAGGGTCGAACAAAACCCACAAGAGTACCCATGCCGAGAGGGGAAGACCGCACTGCCTCGTGTCACTGCTAGCTGCCTCACAAGGGAAGTCAGATCATCAAGTCTATTCTCTAATCTCTGAGAATCATACTGGTTTGGAGATGCTTGTACATGGTAAACAGGGGTACTATTGGCTCTGGTGCCAAACTGCTGAGAGTTATCTGCCATAATGGATATCAATTCTCGGGCTTCTTCAGGTGTCTTGTTACTCATAGCTCCACCACTAGAGGCATCAACCAACCCTTTGTCTACCGGTGATAGACCATCATAGAAGGAGTTAATCAAGTCTTTTTCAGATATCTGATGGTGTGAACAGCTTGCACATAACCTTTTGAACCTCTCCCAATACTCATGCATAGTCTCCCCAGTGATCTGTTTAATGTTGCCAATCTCCTTCTTAATCGCAGTTGCTCTTGAGGAAGGGAAATATTTCTCTAGGAATATCCTCTCGAATATCAGTCCAGCTCCCAATAGATGAGGGTCAAGGTACAACAACCAATCCTTGGCTCCACCTTCCAATGAGAAAGGAAAAGCTCTCAACTTGATATGATTTTCATGAATGGCATGTGGCTTCATTGTCGCACACTACATGGAATTCCTTCAAATGCTTAATGGGGCACTCACCGCAAGACCATGAAACTTAGGCAACAAGTGTATTAGACCAGATTTAAGCTCAAAGTTAGCAAGAAGATCGGGATATTGGATGCACAAAGGTTGATAATTAACATCAAAGCACCCAATTCCTTCAAAGTATGATGATTTGCCTGTTCTCCTGCCATAATGTCTGAGTTAGTGGACACAAGACTATCAGAAATACTATCAGAATCATAGTCAGAAAGATCAATAGAATGGACACAATCCGAATGGCCACTATCAGGGTTCAGTTGAGTGTCCAAAACGATTAATCATATGACTTAAGCTTACAACTCTCCTAGCAAAGAAGAATTGTTCTCTCTATTTCGGGATCAAATGGCAACGATCTTCTCGGATTAGTAGTATTCCCGGTGCTCATGCAACATATACACAAAGCAGAATTGGCAAATACTCAGAATGACAAAGATGCCACCAGAAAATCAGAATTACGAAAATGCCACAAGGGGTGGTAAAAAGTGGAAAAACACTAAGAGACACAAAGACAAAACACACAAAAGCGAAAACCTATGCTAGAAATTGACCTAAACAAGTCCAGAAACAGTATCAAATGATTTTTAAAATTTTTGGGACTTGGACAGGGCGACTCCTGGACTATTGGGGAACTCAAAAATAGAATAAAAAAACTTCAAAAATTGAAAAAGTGGTCTAAACGATGGAATTTGGCAAAACGGAGGATAGCCCTTGGAGAAAATGAAACATTTTCAAAGGGGGTCTAATGATTTGCCATCTTCTATCACTATACCAAATTTCAGCCAAATCAGAGATACCCCGAAAAAATCACCCTGTTGGAAATCAAAAAATCAGAACTTAAAACAGCGAAAAAAGTGGTCTAAATGTTGGAATTTGGGGAAAATAGGTGAGACCTCACTTCCTACCAGGAAGTGACTCTTCCTTAGAACGCCCAATTCCTTTTTGAATAAGACTGGTTTGAGTGATTAGAGTCAGAAAAATTCCTATCCGACCACCCGAACCACGTAAACCCTAGCTGTTTACAATACTGTTACTAATCAAACCGATGCAAATTCCCCGGCAACGGCGCCAAATTT
This sequence comes from Acacia pycnantha, assembly GCA_025563575.1. NCBI lineage: Eukaryota > Viridiplantae > Streptophyta > Magnoliopsida > Fabales > Fabaceae > Acacia > Acacia pycnantha. Next base: position 1,015,431 of record JAMWYP010000178.1, on the reverse strand, counting down.
GGAAAGAGATTTGCCGTGTCTCCCAAAATAAACCAAGTTCGAAAACGATTTGCGTAATTAGGGAACTGGGTCGTTTCCCAACGAATTTGCAATGGGCTCGATTAATAGCAATAGTGAAACAGAATGGTAAAATTGGGGTTTTAGGTTTTATGATTCAGCAGATTAAAACGAAATAAATTGAAATAAACAGTATTTAAAAACGTTGATGGACTTAAACCGATTAAAAATGACCAACCCAACGATCGATTCCGTAATCATCCATCATTGAACGAAATATAACTAATCACGTTTGGTTCCTGATGAATCGAAATCTCTGCATTCATCCGAGAATCCCTCACCTAGACGATCGCCTAGAATTTATCCGAACAGTGGCGTCTCACTGTGCAATCGCACAGCAACACTAAAACCTAGTCCGAATTTAGTCCTTGGGATGAACCAAACCGAATATTAAATCTAATATTCGAACTATTTCCAGAATTCGAATCCGATAAGATGAAAACAGAATTGATTAAGTTACCAATTAGGCACAAGTTCTCTGGACGAATCATGGAATCCTCATCGTTCGGTCAATCACAGGGGGTTTAGCCGAGCATGGCTGGAAAAACTGAAGAAAAGATGAAGAACGCGAAAAACCCTAAGAACATGCGAAAATCGGTAGAGAGAATTTTTCATAAAATCGTGAAACCCTAATGTCAAAATCCTGAATTCGTGAATGCCTCTGTCTTTGGCGGCTGCCTTACTTAAAAATAACCTAAAACGAAAATGGGCCCTAATAGTTTTAGCCCAAAACAGAAATAAAATAAAAGCGGACTTAAATTACAAAATTCGGGTCCAAATAATATCCAGAATTGTGCATCAGACTTCGGCTCCAAAATCAACCGCCCTCTTGACCGAATTGGCTCTTGATGTCTTCATAACAATTGTAGCCCTCTGAATCATCTGAAATATGAGACACAAATGAGGCAAATCCGATGTCTGGTTCAAGAGTTATGGTAGAAATAGTGAAGTAATACAAAACTGGAATTTTATTATTAAAAATGGCTAAAATGCAATAAAAGGCCCATGGCCCAAATAAACATAAAAGTCATTATTTATTAGATAAAGGGTCCTAAGTTATTACTCAAGAGACAAAAATAAGTGTATAAAATATTCAATTATCAGCTACGGAAAAAATCCGTAGCAAATTCCGTAGCAAATCGATTTTGCTACGAAAAAATGCCAAAATTCCGTAGCAAAATCGATTTGCTACGGAATTTGCTACGGATGTTTTCCGTAGCAAAAAACCCCGTAGCACATTGCTACGGATTTTCCAAATCCGTAGCAATTTGCTACGGATTTAAATTCCGTAGCAATTTTTGCTACGGAATTCAAATCCGTAGCAAAGTTTGCTACGGAATTTTAAATCCGTAGCAAATTGCTACGGATTGATATTCCGTAGCAAATTGCTACGGAATAAGTAGTGATGATTGAATATTATTACACTTATTTGTATCTCTTGGTGAATAAATTTAGAAATGTTTGATTGATAAATCATGGATTTTGTTACTTAATTGGGCTTTGAGCTTTTAATTGGATTGAACTCATTTATTATGATTAAATTACATATTTACAATGATTTAGTATTTTCGCCATAACTTTTGATCTAGATATCCGATTAGCCTGATTCTTCTTTCCTTTTTTTAGATGATTCAGAGATCTACAATTGTTATGAAGACTTGGAAGACTTATTCGGACAAGAAGATGGACGAAATTGGAGCTAAAGACAGATGCATTTTTCTGGATTTTTATTTTGCCCAAATTTTGTAATAAAAGACCAATCTTTAGAGATTTCTTATTTATTAGAGGTTTCCTATTATTAGGGGATTCCTATTTTTGTTTAGTCATCTCTCCTATATAAGGAGGTTAGATGATGGCTACAAAGACATTCTCAATATTATATATTCTTCTTCATCTTTTCTTCTGAGTTTTTTTTCCTAGCCATGCTTGGCTAAGCTTTGAGGTTGACCCATGGATTGAGGATTCTGTGAATCCGTGAGGCTCCTGCACTTCAATCGATAACATAATTTGTTTCTGTTTATTTTAATCGGATCCGATTATAATTGCAGATTAGGTATTAGATTTAATACCTAGATTGATATCCCAAGGACATAGGTCGGACCAGTTCTAAGAGAGCGTTGTGCGATCGCACAACGAGCTCGCCACGTGTTCGATCAAATGCTAGGCGATCGTCTAGTCGAGGGAATATTTGGACAAATGCAGATATTTCGGTTTGTCTAGAATCAATCACGAATTCGATTATTATGTTTTTTGCCCGATGAATGTTATGGAATCCTAATTCTGGGTTAATCGTTTGTTTATCTAATTAATCTCGTTTTCTTATTTTCTATTTTATCTTTGTTTCATTTAAATTACATTTCTATTTTAGTTTATTAATTTAAAAATCAAAAACCCAATCCCCCCTTGTTTTCATTTCATTTGCATGACACTTAAATTACTTAGGATTCAATAAAAGGCTCCTCGAAAAGAGAGAACGATCCTAGGTTTGCCTATACGCAATCCTTGGTTAATTGTTGATTGTGGACCCCAAGGCTAACGATAAAAGGTCTTCATCAAATAGCAATCCGTAGCAATTTGCTACGGAATGCTATTCCATAGCAAAATTATTTAAATTTTTTAAAATTTTTTTTTTTTGAATCTTTTTAAATTTAAATTTTTTTAATTGTTTTATTTTTTAAAATTTTTTTTCTTAAAAATTGAATGCAAAAGTATCATGAATATAATAAAAAGAGTTTAAATAGAGAAAACAAAATATATATAATAATGTTGTAAGGAACAAATACTAAAAAGTAGTCTAAACAAAGACAGATTGTGATCATCATCATCATCACCCGCATGGTCATCATCACCAGGAGCCGACCCCGAACCCTTTTGTGTCATTAGAGACAGGAGTTGAAGCTGCATCTGTCTCATCATCTCCGCTTGCTGATCCATCTGCTGTCGCATCCTCTCCCGTTCCTGTTGCATCGCAAGCTCCATCCTCTCCCGTTTCTGATTCATCGCCTGCTCCATCCTCTCCCGTTCCTCAAGCATCTCCTGCCTCATGATGTCTTGTTGCTGACTCATCTATGTTGCTTGCTCCTCCACTAACGCCTTCATCATCTTCAGCTCATCTGCAAAAACATTATGAAGTACATTTATTATTTGTACTTCATTTGAATGGACAAGAGAATGGAAATTATCAATATCAAATGTATTACGTGTACTGAAAAACACCTTCATCTTTGGATGAGGAGCGCTTTGATTGCTTGATCGGCCAGCGAGAGGCACCGTATCCAAAGACTCTCCCTTTCTTGTTAAATCCGCTGTGGCCTCAAAGAACAGACTCTCATTGTCGAACCGAGAGGATGTGGGGCCGACCCCAAGCCGCGACTCTCTCCCGCGACGCCTTACGAAAGGATTCCTACAAGCACAAAAATACATAGCTTATAAGACATGTAAAATGAAATAAATATGGTGGTGCATAAAACAAGTAATAAAGGCAATAAATGTTTAACCGCTACTTGCTGCGCCCTTTGACTAATCCATTGTCTCTCACTCCCTTCAGACTGCCGGGAATGGGTCCGCTCAAAGGTAGCCCACTCAATTGATCCTTCAGGAACTTCCCCAGACTCTACCTGCAAATGCAGATGATGATTATAATTTGAGTCAAATACCTGCCTCCCTTATGATTATAATTTGCTTTCAGTTCTGCACGATGTTCAGGCAACGTCATATGCTGGCGCTGAAAATCAATAACGAACAATTAGTGCTCCAAATTTTAAAAGTACTTAATTAAATAACCATAAAACAAAAAACTTACCAAGAACTCATCGAACCAAACATCTCGAATAGTGCTAGGAATGTCTGTCCACTTGGCCCAAGGATGGTTGTAATTACGGAATAATTGGGCCGAGATGAACTCCCTTACCTCATTATGAGGCTCAAATCTGATGAGAGAGGACATAATGCAGATATTACCATACAAACCAACTGGAAAAGTAAATTGTAACATTTAGTTTCGTAACTTGGCATGACTTACCCGACGCCGTCAGGACGGATCCAAAGCTTCCCTGTCGAAGGATCTCTGGAGCCCAGTTGGTGGATCGGAGGAACTACCTTCTTCCCGACGTGGCTATGAGGCGACGCATTGTGCTAAGGAAGGAATGTGAAGTATTGAAGATAAACATATGTAAATCATATGTAGTCTAAACATATGTAAATCAATCGAAATTATATTGTAAACTCGTGATCCCCTTCTTTGTGGATCAGGGGGGGTAGACGGTGATGACGACATATACAGCGACGGTGAAGATGACAAATATGTAGACGGTGAAGATGACATATCAAAGGACGGCATATCTGGGGAAGCGCTGGACCCTCTACCTCCATAAGGAGCAGATGACGTCGCCCTACCCCCTCTGATAGTTCGGGGTTGGGCTCGACCACTACCTGAACGTCCTCCTAAATGCTCCATCTCTAAACACTTATAGACATAATGTCAAAAAATATATAACAATAAGATATTTAGTTAATATGACAGTAGCGCATTAACAAAGTATGTAGTATAACAAATCATCACAAACAAAGAACTAACAGAAATCAATCGGACGATTCTTGTTCATCAACATTTGCTTGCACGTCTTCCTCTGAGGAGGTCTCATAGTCATCGAACTCCGATTCACTATCGAGTAAATCACTTCGCCTCATCGTCGATTCCTCATCGTCAATTTGTATAGGAATTAATTCTAACCCCCAAAGCATAATCAAATAGATTGCTTGGTACTTCGTCATCGAAGATGTTTATGGAGAGTACATGTTCCACATCAGCTTGGAACGGTTCAGCCATACCGTCATTTGATTCCGGCTCTTTCGACTTTGGTATAATATTTCGTGCTTTGGTTTTAATAACTCCCCTCCAGCCTGGGCGGGATGTGGGGTATGATGTATAGTAAACTTGTTCCGCCTGTTGAGCAAGGATGAATGGGTCATAACCAACCGTATATCTCCTTGTCCAATGGATCTCAATATTTCCATGTTTGTCCATTTTTGTCCCACACGGACTGTTATCAAACCACTGACATTTGAAAAGGGTCACTACCTTGTCCCACGGGTAACTCAGTTGAATTATGTCAACTAACTTCCCGTAGTAGGCAGTCTCCACCCCATCAACTTTGTCACCTCGACAACATACACCATAATTACAACATAGTGTACCCGCATTCGCCTCGACAGCTTGAAAACCGATACCCATTGATTATGTATTTCTTGCACCGGTAACACTAATTGCAGCTCCATAGGACAAACTCCACGCAACTTCATTGGGATCTGATGGATTTTCCACGAAGTAGGATCGAAGCCATTTTGGAAACTCAGAGTTCGTGAATTGGTCATCTTCGGATCCTGACATTGAAGGATTTGCCGATCGGACCGAATAAGAGAAGTAACTGTAAGAAAAAAAATGAAGTTAATACTGGAATACCTACCGTAACAGCAAAAAGAAAAGAAATCTTACTTTAAATACTGGGCGACCTCTTCACAAATGTACCACTCCGCTACTCGCTTATCTCTTCCGTCAAGAGTTGACCTCGAACGTTTTCCCACGACTCGCCCGGAAAATTAAATATTGATTTTTGATCCCTCGTATCACCGGCATCATCGTTGCGAGGTACCCTCTCCATCTTGACATCATTTCAGGGGGATAATAGTATGACGCAAATTTTGCGGCCTCTTCGACTAGATATGCCTCAGCGATAGATCCTTCAACGTACCTTGGATTTTTGATCTTGTGCTTAAGTGTGCGTAAAAACCTACAATGGAATATCAGAGGGTATTTATAAACTAAAGTACCGTGTCGGTCAATTAATAACAGCGCGATAGAAATATATATATTACCTCTCAAACGGATACATCCATCTATATTGTTGCGGGCCTCCTACCTTTGCTTCGTAGGCCAAGTGAACGGGCAAATGTTCCATTGAGTCAAACAAGCTAGGAGGAAATATCATCTCTAACTTGCATAGAGTTATGGGCATGCTCGCCTCCAGGTGCCGTAACTTTTCAACATTAATCTCAGAAGCACAAATTTCTCTAAAGAACATGGAAAATTCCGTCAGAATAGACAATATATGCTTCGGAAGTGCTTTGAAGGCTCAAGGCAACAATCTCTGGAAGAAAACATGACAATCATGACTCTTCATGCCGAATAAGTTCGCCTCGTACATGTCGACACATCTTTTCATGTTTGATGCATAACCGTCTGGCAGTTTCAGATCTTTAACACATTGCAACAGTTCCAAATTCTGTTGTTTGTTGAATGTGTACGGCGCTCTAGGTTTGGAAGTCCGTCCGGTGCCACTCCCCACCAAATGTAAAGCAGGCCTTCGCATATCGCTTCTATGTCCCGTCTTGCGTTGACTTGTGTCCTTCGTCTTGCCCTTGGTGTCCATCACGGTGTACGAATGTTGCAAAACACATTCCTCTCAATATGCATGACATCGAGGTTGTGTCTTAACAATTGATCTTTCTAATATGGTAGTTCCCAGAAGATGCTGCGTTTGTTCCAATGATGATCAACGTCGTATCCCTCAGGTTCCCTGGAAGAAGCCCCCTCTTCGACATTTTGAATGTACTTGACTCGTCCCATATTTCTTGGCCACTTAAACGACGGGTTGCTCGCTCGTTCGACAACATTCCGCGTGAAGTCTTTTCTATTTCTCCTCCACGGATGATCGGGGTAGGAATCGCCGATGCCTATCAAACCAAGCCGACCTTGCGACTGTGTGCCAAGCTAAAACCCATGTTCTGTTCAAGACATATCGGGCATGCAAGCTTCCCCGACGTTTGCCAGCCACTCAACATCCCATATGCAGGGAAATCATTTATGGTCCACATTAAGGCAGCCCGCAAGGTGAAATTCTGACTCAATGATATATCATACGTAAGAACCCCTTCACTCCACAACATCTTCAACTCGTCTATCAAAGGCTTGAGGTACACATCTATCTTCTTTTTTGGGTTGGATGGCCCAGGGATCAACGTGTTAAGAAAGAAAAACTCTCTTCTCATGCACATAGAAGGTGGGAGGTTGTACGGAGTCACAATGACAGCCAACAGGGAATAAGTCCTGCCCGTATTGTTGAAAGGAGCGAACCCATCCGAGCATAGACCAAGACGGACATTACGGGGATCCATAGCAAAGAAAGGATTCGCCTCATCAAATTTACTCCAAGCTTCCGCATCGGATGGATGCGTCACAAAGTTTTCATCCCTACGATGCTCCCGTGCCATCTCATGTGGCAGTTGTTTGTTACGATGCATACAATCTCGTAAGTCTTGGCACCGAGAGGAAAGTACCACATCTTGTTTAACGCATGACGGGTCATTTTCCTTCCTTTCCCCACAACTTTATATATGTCATGTCCACATAATTTACAATTGGTCAGTTCAGCATCATCCTTGTAATACAACATACATCCTTTGGGGCAGCAATGGATTTTTTCACATCCAAGCCCAAGCTCTTTCACCTTTTTTTTTGCTTGGTAAAAATCTTTCGGCAAATTATTGTCTCTAGGAACAACCTTACTCATGATCTGCATCATTTCGTTGTAATTCCTCTCACTCATATGGTGATCAGTCTTCAAGCTTAGTGTTGCTAGGGTAGCCGATAGCGATGAATATTCACTATTTTGAAAGTGTTCGCAACCTTCCCATAACGGACGTTGGGCTTCTTGAAGCATTTTGTAGAACCTAGCGGCTTCCGGATGAGGATCCTCACCCATGTATGATGGTTGGGTATGTGTACCGGTCTCCTCTCCCATGTGTGACGACTCAGCATGAGTAACGGGATCAAAATATTGGCCGATCGACGGTCCGCGGCATCCATAACCAATCGCTCATATTGATTAAGGTTTTCTCGATGACTCTTGTCCCCCGTAATAACCACTCGGTGTCTGTCGGACTTCGCCATGACATTCCCAACATTCATAATCTTTCATGAATCCCTTTTGACACAAATGAATTTTGACATTGCTCGTATCCCTAAATCTTAAACACCTACATTTGGCACACGGACACCTGATCTCTCTACTTGAATTATTTGAATTCGCCAAAGCAAATTGGATGAACTCTTCCAAACCCGCCAAGAATGCTTGCGTTAGTTCTCTTCTATCAGTTAGACGATTGTACATCCAACTTCTATCATGATTGCCTTCCATACTTCCTAGCTAGTTCAGTTACTAACATAATTAACATCTCAACATGCCACAAATATGTATATTTATATATTAGTGACCAATTTATAAGAACAAATCAAGATTATATAATATGTAAAATGAATTTTATCTTTTGTATTTATAATTACCTATTTATCTAAATAGTATTTATAATTTAATTTTTTAAATCATCAACATTTATTAATTGTATAATTTGTTAAAGATAGATTGAATAATTAATGTAAATGAGATATTTTTTTCATAAAACTTAATAGTCATTTTTATAAAACAATAACTCAACTAGCTAATTTAACTAATTTTCATAAAACATGTAAATTTCATTATTCCCTAAACCGACATCTTCTTTATACTTTATGTTAATTCCCTTAACCCTCAATCTCACTTTTTACAAATTATCTTTCTCATATTTAGGCTATCAAATATCCATAACAACTACATTTTAATCTACATACACAAATCAATATCCATAACAACTACATTTTAATCTACATACACAAATCAATATCCATAACAACTACATTTTAATCTACATACACAAATCAAATCAATATCCATAATAACTACATTTTAATCTACATACACAAATCAATCTTCATAACCACAACATTTTAATCTACTAACACAAATCAATGTTCATAACAACAACATTTTAATCTATATACACAAATCAATATTTATAACAACTACATTTTAATCTACATACAATAATCTACATCAAACATTTAAACATACCTAGACCGTGAACAAAGGCAAGGGAAGAAGAAAGAACATTGGAAGGAACCACCACCGAAACCGACGAACAAGGGAAGAACCACCACCGGCACCAACAAGCAAGGGGAGGACGTTGGACCTCTTGAAAGAAACACCCACCAGACCAGAGCAATGAGAGGAGGAAATGGTGGAGGGGGGTGGGGGGTCGCCGGAAATCGCAGAGGGGGAGGGGGGTCACCGGAAATGGTGGATGGGGGAGGGGGTCGCCGGAAATCGCTGAGGGGGAGGGGGAATGTCGGAAATCGCAGGGGGAGGGGGGCTGGAAATGAAGCTCGTGGAGAAAAAAACGGGGGTAATTAATGAAATTTGCGGCGGGCGCGTTCCGTCGCAAAACGTGAATTTGCGACGGACACGGTCCGTCGCAATTTGCGATGGACCTCGGGTCCGTCGCAAAAATTATGCGACCGACCCTCAGGTCCGTCGCAAACATTATGCGACGGACCGACGTGTCCGTCGCAAAGTGCGACGGCCCTGTCGATCAGTCGCAAAGGGCGGACAGTAGTCCCGCCCTTTTGGGGTCCGCCCTTTTGCGACAGACCTTCGTGTCCGTCGCAAAATTTTTGCGACGGAACTATTATCCGTCGCAATTTGCAATGGATCATAGGTCCGTCGCAAAATTTTTTTCGCAATTTGCGACGGATTTTAGTTCCGTCGTAAATTTTGTCGAAATTGCTATGGATTACATTCCGTCGCAAAATTGAGTTTTTCTAGTAGTGGAATGAGATAGATGCCGGATGCTCCTCGTCGCTACCGCTGCCACGGGCAATTGCTAGGACACAACCAGACGGAGGGATAGGAGAGGTGAGAGGGATTGGAGAGTGATGACAGGGGTAGAGTGAGGGAAAATTATAAAATCTTTAATATTTTTTATTTTTTTAATATGGTGGGCCCCACACAAAACTAACAGAGGTTAATGGCTCTTAACGGAGATGGTAAATTTGCTCCAGTTTTGAAAGTTCATGTGTATTTTTGCTCCAAAAAAAAAAGCATATGGTGTTGTGCACTCTTGAAGGTAAATCACATGTGTATTTTTGCTCATTTACCCTAGTATAAATGCAAATAACAAAATATTATGGTGGGATTAACTTAGATTTATTTTCTTTGGTAAACTCTAAATATGGAACTGATAATTTTACTTATTACATAGGGAGAAATAGGAGAAGGACCAAGGAAACAAAATATTTATTGATAAGGATCTTAAAACTTGTAATTATTTTCAAAGACCAAAAATTAAAATATAAATTTTAAATTACGAAATTAACTTCCTTACCTTTTCGCTGTTGGTTATCAAATTTGATGATATCACAATATAAATTTTGTTAATAAAAACTTATGCAACTCAATATTTTTATGATATTTTTTCTAATATATATCAGATTAGAAATAGTTTTTAAAATCTATAAATTATTAGAAATCTACCTATCTCTAGATCTTGATTATTTTTAAAAACTTAAAATCACCAAAAAAAAAATTATATATTTCTTTTAAAAATATGTACTTTTTCATTAAAAAAATTAAACAAACTGGAATGTTATAAAAATACTAAATTTAAATTTCTTAAAAAAATAAATCCCTAAATAAATCATCAATATCACATGAATCACAATATCTAAATAAAATCCAATTCATTGATAACTAACCATCAATAATTGAGATGGCGTTAAAAAAATACACTTTTTAATGTCCTTATTAATAAAAAAAAATTTCATTGGTCTTTCTCCCCATTGTTATCAAACTCGCGAGTTGACTCTCCGAGTTTACCGTTTTTACGTTTCTAGTTTACCAAATCGAGTCGAGTCACTGGTAAACTCGGTTAAACTTACGAGTTTATACACCGAGTTTATCGTTTTTATGTTTCTAACTTACAAAATCGTGTTAACTCATCCTTAAACTCGTGTTTACCTTTTTAATTTGATCATGCTCCATGGCTTTATAGATGAGTTTTATAGAAATTTCTTTGTTAAATATGGTAAATTTTGAATATTGATGGATTTAATTTAAATTATTTAAATTTTAAATATATTTAAATCAAATTGTTATCATTTTTTTATATTTTAATTATTTATTATACACTATTAATACCTATTTAATAGTGAAAGTAAACTCTTACGAGTTTACGTCATTGTCACGAGTTTACTTAAACTCGTGAGTTTGAAAACCTTGCTTCTCCCTAATTTTCCCTATTACATATATAAGGAGGGCTTAAATCATAATTTTTACTAACCTTACCACTTAAGCCAGCCTAAGTGAGCCGGGAGAGGAATGTCTCCATTGAAAGTAAACCATCATTGATTATTTGGTATTGAGTTTATGTGAATTTAAGAGACTTCTATGAATGAATATCGGAAAAGATAAATAAATAAATTTAAAATCATACTTAAAGATAAAAAATAATAATTTAAATTTAGAATAAATTCATGTTAGGATATATTTATTAAGCTAAAGTATAATTTTAGTTGTTTAAGTTTTAGGTGAGGTATACTTTTGATCCCTTCAATTTAAAAAGTATAATAAATTACTACAAATAAAATTAAGGTTTTTCTATTTAGATTATTAAAGTAAAATATTTTTAATATAATTGAGATTTTGATATTTACTGCTCCATTAGGTATTTAGATATTTTTTAATTTACACAAATTTTAAATTTAAGATTAATAGCATTTAATTATACAATAACCCCTTGAGCTTATTGCGTCAACATTTTCTGTTAGCAACATTAACCGTTTTAGAATTATAGGACCAAAACTATACTTTGTATAGTTAAAGAACTAAAAGTATACTTTAGCCTATTTATTTTTTTCATTAATGATTTTCCCGGTAACTTGTTATTCTATTAATATTTTTATTTTTAAAAACACGTAAAATCTATTTGTTATAATTTAATTAAAAAAAATTATTAAGTCTATTTACATAATCATAAAGTACTATGACTTTCAATCCTGCGATCCATAAAACGTATAGACAAACTATCATTTTTTAAAGTGATTTAAATGTCAATATTTATTTTTTTAGCTATTATAATTTTTAAATTACAGATAAAATATTGTGTTGATTTTACATTATAATTTTTTGAACAAACATATAGGAAAATTAATATATGTGTGTGTAAACCATTACATGCTAAAGTTGATAAATAAATCTAACTATTTATAGAATTTAAATAATATATAAAATTTATTATATATATACACTTACCTATTGATAAATTGATAGCCGGAATATGAAAGATAAGCACATCATCGTTGTCAAATTCATGAGTTTAGCCTCCAAATTTACGGATTTTGTTATGGACTCAAATAATGGGCCTGATAGATATAAGGCCCAGTGGGAGTGCTTTATGCTGGAATCTCCCTCTAATCAGATAAATTGCCAATTACCCCTTGAGTATTTCTATAATCCAGGAACGTACAAGTAGTGGAGCAAGCACTCACAGGATGTGGGAGGTGCACATCGCTGGAGGATATGACTCAAGGCAATGGGAACGAAACCCTAGGCAATCTCTATAAATAAGAGGTTACCCACCAGGTGCGTGACAAGTTCACTATTCCATTTTTACCATTCAGTCTCACTGTGCACACACCCCACCCCTATGGTGAAACGCCTCATCCGTGTAGCACAATGATTTGAAAGCGTTCTCTGATATCTCCCTCATAGATATCAGTGAACGATCATCTCCCCTTAGGTGTTGAATCCATAGACATCTCTGAGGAGTCATTTGATCCTATATTAACATCACCTAGTCCATTGAGGCTAGACATTTGTGTTCTATACTAGAACAGATTTTATGTTTATAGCTTACAAAATTGAGTCTGATTGTATTTAAACTCGTGCTGGCCATAAATTTGGTTAAACTCACGAGTTTACCGATTTTACATATTTACCATATAAAATTGTATTAACTCGCTCTTAAACTTATGTTATTTTGTTTGTTTTGATCATCGCTACTACAAAAAATCGGGAATGGCATCCCCAAAAAAGTCTCTTTTTCAAAAAGGGAAGTAAAAACTAAAAACGATGACATTTTTGTAATTATGTGGAGGAATTTTGAAATATTGGGTGTTCCCTTAACAATACTTTTGGCGTCCCGATTAGGAAAGGAACAACAAAAGTAGAGCTTTTGGTGTCCCAATTTAGAAAAGTCTGATGCCAAAAATACTACTTTTGGCATACCTTTTATATAATTGAGATGCCAAAAATGGGCTTTCCGCATCCCCAATTTAAAATTGGAATGCCAAAAGCTTGCTGATAGAAAAAGACAATCGAAACTAAGAGAAAAGTTGTAACAACTAAACATGAGCCCCTACAACAACTTTTGAAAAGACAGTACAAGTAAAGCAAGACATGGTGGTGCAGGAAAAAGGAGTAGATGATTCAAATGCACGCGACCCATCATTTTATCTTTATAAATTTGATATATGTGGTCGCTGGCCTTTTCCTACCTATCCTTCCCTAAAAAACCCCTTTCCACCACCTCCCTCATCGTCTCATCGTCGGAATCCTCCACTATCCGCTCTATTAGTTCCATCTGTTAGGATCCGTACATGCAGCGGAAGGCTTTCATCCATTTAAAACTTACAAATCCCATAGGAGGATCTATCAATGACGTTTAAATCAAGTTCATTAGGAACAGTACCTTTGTGAACTCGTGTACGTCCTACGTTCGATCAAACAGGAGCCGACTCTGTGAATCCACTCCCTCTACTACTGGTATCCACACCGAATAGCACTCCAACACGGACGGCAGTGTGCTAGCGCCTTCAAACTTTGCGTTTCACGTCTCTCCTCTAGGTTTTTCGTGACTCATCAGTTTATTCGTTATTTTAATACGACTAGATCAATATCTCTTATAGAGTTTCTAAAACCCTAATTGGGCCGTATTAAAATATTTAAAATTAATCTTGAATTCGAATTTTAGATTAAAATAACATTAACTGAATATGTCCAACAGATCTAATCTAATCTATTTATTTTAATCTAAAATAAAAGCCTGCTGATTTAATTTATCTTTATAAATTAAATCTAAGATAAGATATCTATTTATTTAATTAAATCTGAAATACTATATCTTAATTTAAATTAAATCTAAAATACTATATCTCTTTCGAAAATTAAATCTAAGATACAATATCTCTATTTGTTTTAGATATTTAATTTATCAAATAAATTAAATACAAAACAAATATTATATAATAATATTATAATCTATATTAAATAATATTATTATATTATTTTCGAATTTAATAATACACACACACACACACACACACACACATATATATATATATATATATCCATCATAGATTAAATGTTGTATTCATTAAATCTTAGACATATCTAAGATTCAATGAATCTGGACACTATTGCTCGTGTTGGGCTATTCTTGTGTGCGACCCTGTAGGCCCACATGAGATTGGCAGCGAGCCAATACTGTACCCGCCCACAAGTCGAAAGCGGCCTCTAGTAAGACATTGCGACTACCCAACTCATATGGGGATCGATGATACGATACTACCTATTATACAACCATGTCACGTCCCTTTTGTCACGCGATAATTTGGTCAAGGATGAAGCATGGAAAGTGTCATCCTCCTGTTCCTGACCATTACTTTCTCGATTCTTGAGTAGTCTAACAATTGAAATAAAAACTCTTTTCCATCGTAGTATGGCCATACATTTCTCAGACTCATTCATCGAGGGGCCCAGTATTATCTCTCTACAAATGTGAGGGACCAATTCCATCTTGACCATTCACATTCCTCTACATGAAAACCACTGATCCCGATCAAAGACTTTATCATCACCCGGTCAAAGGTGACTTTTGACTAGGTCAAAGATCAACGACTCTCATGTAGGAATCCATGATGATCTCAGGTCAAAGGGCATTGTGACGTGGTTATACATGAGATAAGCTTATGACTTAATCCATGCAGCTTTCTCATAGTGGGTCGGTCCAGCACCTTGTACTCTTACAAGTGCATATGACTTTGATTCATATCTTCATACTCATCAAAGTCATACTGGTCTTATTTCATCTTTGCTCCCTCATAGATGATCGACCAGGGACATTTAGGATAATCTATAAGATACATCTAAGGATACAGTTATCACTATAAACATGAAATGAAATGATAACTAAACGGAGAAATACTTTCAATAACATAAGCGTTTAAAGTACAATGACTTGCCCCTAGGGCATAATTTCCAACACCATCCCCAACTACGCCTTTAGATATGGAATTTCGGATATGTTTTTCTTTCTAGTTTTATTGTGATCTAGATTTTGTTTTTCCTTTTCTTATAATTGTTTGGTCGTTTGATATATGTTTTTGTTTTAAGCGTGTGTACATAGATCTTAAAAGTTGGCTCCCTAGCGCTACTCATTGCTCCTCCCTCTCTCCCTCTCTATCTATTTGTATCTTCTAATCACAAATTAATTGATGGAATTTTTCTCACAACGTTCGACACCATTGACGATAAGGTATGAGTTCTGAAACTGCCATGTATGGAATGAACGAAAGCTTTTTTCTTTTTCTAGGGAATATTTGGCCACAAAGTTCTGAAATTGCTATTTGTTTTGCTCACAAATGGCATTACAGCTTTACAACCTTCTAGGTTTTGGGGGGTTTTTTTTTAAGCTTTAAAAAATGGACGCCATAAGTCTTATACTGCGTCCTTTTTTAAGGGACGTTGTTCCCAAATTTAATACATCGCTCACATAGGCATCCCCTGAAAAGGATGTAAAATGACCTAAAAATAGATGTTAAAAGTGTTTTCTGAGTTTCTCCATCACTTAACCATTACCTCTCGTCACCTCCACTGTTGTTTCTCCGTTCCTTCAATTCCTCCATTAATATCACTCTTCCATCGTGATTCTTCCTTGGTTGGTGTATCAAATTCGAAGGTGGCTTCTCCTTTGATAGTTGACCGTAGCTAGACTTCCATTTCTCTGAGGCAGGGAGCAATGGCTGGAGCTTGAAGCTTCATAGGGGATTTTAGCTCTACCTTTCTTCTTTCCTTCTTTGTATTTTTTATTTCTAAGTCTTAGGATGATTTTGTATGGCATTGGGTGTGCTGTTCCATTACTATTTTGAAGATTGGTCATGGCTTATGACCCTTTGATTTGTATTTTGACTTTGAGCTGTTAGTATATTTAATTTTGATTACATTATTCCAGTGGCAATTAATGTATTAAGATTATTGACAATATTTTGTGGTAATTCAAGGTGGCTTGATTATTGGATTATGAGTTCGAATGCATTTCTTGGTTTTTATTGTTAGTTATGCTTAATCCGGTTAATTTAGAGTAATTGGTATTGTTCAAGATGGCTTGGTACTGAACTAATTGAAGTTAAAACGAGTCCAAGGGTGGCTTTGGACAACTCATTTAAAGCTAGCCAACTCCTTAATTTTAAAAAGCAAGGAAGGCCATTAATCACTTGCCAAGAAGTAGTCTCCAATTCATTGTTATCTCTTCTTTAATCTTTCTATTTCTTTCATCCATATCCATTCATACCATTTTATAAATTAAAAATCCCAAAAAGAGGTAACTTAGGATAATTTAATTCCAATTGCAAAAGTAGTATTATAGATAAGAGAACAAACCATTTTCTCCATTTTTTAGTCATTTTTTATACTTAGTTTACTTAGGAATCATTTTCATGTTATACTCCATAAAGTTAACATGACTTGTTTTTTAAACAAATCTACTTAAGTTCATTACTGAGAACGTAGCAATTACAACCAAATGAAAGCACAAAGGCGGTCAGCCTTACACAAGGGAAAAAACAACAAGGAAAAAGACAAAAGCCATAAACAAACACCAAAGGAAACTACTGGGAAAGAACCGCAAAGAGGACTAAAACGAGTGTGTCAAGCACAACGGTTCTACTAGATCAATCAGGATCTAAGACTATGGGCTGCTCAGAGGCAACACTTTGGTAACACCTGATTCTATCCTCCTCCAGCACCTGAGACAAAGAAGGTAAGGATATTCCTACCCACCCTACTAGGCTCACCTCCTTATTGGTAGATACAGCAAGCCTATCTGATGCTCGGTTCCCCTGACGAGGAGTAAAACGAACTGAAAAACTGGGTTCAGATTTAAGAGCAAGAAGGATATCATCAATGATGCCACTGGATTGCCATTCACACAAATCCTGTTGAATATGCATCACATGTCGTTGCAGAGATTGGTTATCAGTTTCAAACACAACATTTTTATTACCTAGATCATGTGCAATCATCAAGGCTCTCTTTAGTGCTAGAGCTTCGGTCATAAAAGCAGAAATTGATTTGACCTTGTCAGTAAAAGCCCATTGAACATACCCCCAATGGTCTCAACAAACCAGCCCGATTGCAGCAGAAGCTTCGCGGAAGGAGCCATCAAGGTTGACTTTTAAGGAATGCACATCCGGGGGGTCCCACCTGATTGCTGGTTTAGTCGGTTTACTCACTGCTTCTCCTTGGGACTTCAGGTAGTTTGCATTCCAGTGAGAGAGCAGAGCCTGGTTCGCTTTTTCAATCACGGCTCTAGGGTCCGGTTGCACACCATTAAAGACCTGATCATTTCTTGCCTTCCAGATGGCCCAGAGAAGCCAGCTGATAGACGCAATATCATATTCAGAAAAGGGGCATGGCTATTGCATAATGAAGACCCACCGCTGTTTGAAGCTACGGATGTTGCTAAGATCACTTTTGATTGATAGGTGACTTCCAAACCATACACAGCGTACCCATTGGCAATGGAAGAACAGGTGTTCCAGAGTTTCACACATAACGTGGCATCTTCCATACTTCACATGGGATCAGGGCAGATGTACCAGTTGGTTGAGGGAGTGCCGTGGGGCAGGTAAGCGTCGGTGGTATCCCAGCCTCACACTATACGCCTGTTAGTTGCCGGCGTCCACCGTAAACGATCTTCATGTGGCTTCCTGTAATAGGATCCTAGTAATAGCAATGCTGGCATGGTCATCAATATTTCATCTGATAGGATTGAGGTCCCAACATCTCCCATCTGCAGCTATTAAAGACGCATCTTGCTGATCTGATTTTTTAAGACTCTCGATCTCAGTGGTCAATTTCAAGTTGGGGAGAGAGGGGATCCAGTTGTCCTTCCAAATTCGGGCAGACTCCCCATTACCAATTTGCCAGCATAAATCTTTTTTTGATGAAGTCTCTCCCTACTAAAATACTTGACCAGCACCATGAAGCTCTATGACCTTTTTTAGCATCTAGGAAAACGCCATTAGGAAAGTAGAGTCCTTTAAGGACTTGCACCCATAGATCATTGGGATTCTGAGTTAGTCGCCAAGCTGTCTTTGCTAGAAGAGCATTATTGAATTTGATGAAATCACGAAAGCCCATACCCCGTACAGCTTTAAGGAGTGTAAGTTTACTCCATGCCACCTAGTGAGTCTTATGTTGACCTTCCCACCAGAAGTCTGCCACCAAACTATTGAGAGTTTTACAGGTTTTGACTGGGAATTTAAAGCATGTCATAGGAAATATGAGAATAGCGTTTGTGACAGCCTTAATCATGACCTGTCTGCCAGCAAAAGATAAGTGTTTACTGCTCCAGCCAAGAGCCTTTTTTCCAATCTTCTCTCGAACATAGGCAAGTGCTTGATGTTTGGTCTTCCCCCATACACTTGGGATGCCCAGATATTTTCCTTGGTCCATGCTTTCACCGATGCCGAGAGTATCACACACATCCTTCCTAACAGGTTGCGGAGTGTTAACTGAGAACACAATGCTGGATTTTTCAAGGTTTGCTGATTGACCTGATGCTAAGAAAAAATTGTTGTAGGATATCCACCAGGACCTAACAATTCTGAATGTCTGCATTCATAAAAAACAAAGCATCATCCGCGAAGAAACTATGCAAAAGTATGGGGCAATTATTACTCAGTTTAATTCCAGTTAGGCATCCTCAGTAACATAGCTTTGTGTATCATACATGAAAGCACCTCCAGGGGAAAAAATAAACAAATAAGGAGATAAAGGGTCTCCCCGACGCAATCTTCTACCTAGACTAATTGAGGATATTTTCTCCCCGCAATACACAAATTAAGGTGAACAGTTCCACACAATTCATAACCAGGTTAACCCACTTTTGTGAAAAACCAAATTTTAGTAAGACGCTCCGCAGAAAATCCCACTCAACCCTATCATAGGCCTTGCTCATGTCCATTTTCAAGGCGAATTCAAACTTGTTTCCAGTTTTCCTTCATCTTAAATAATGGAACACTTCATGGGCTATGATAATGTTGTCCTGAATAAACGGCCCGGAACAAAGGCACCCTGGTTGGGGGAGATGCACTTATCTAGGCAACATTTCATTCTATTGGCCAGAACTTTAGAAATAATTTTGTATGAAAAATCACATAGGCCAATGGGACGAAAATGGGCAACTGATTCAGGTTTATCAATCTTTGGGATCAGAGTAATGTTTGTTCCATTTATTTCATTCAGCGGGAGGCTCATTTCAAAGAATTCTTTTACCATCCTAACCATAGAATCACCCACCTTATCCCATGAGAATTGGTAGAATTTACCTGAGAAACCGTCAGGCCCAGGGGCTTTTGATCCTCCCAGTTCAAAGGCTGCTATGCGGACTTCCTCACGTGTAACATTACGAAGGAGAAATTCATTAGTGGCTTCATCCACTCTTGTGTCTATTGAATCCAAAGCTGGTAAGAAGTGTCTCGGACCTGAAGGAGAAAACAAATTAGTGAAATATTCAGTGAACATGACTTTGATCATGCTGCTATATATTACAGTATAATCCGGTTTATTTGGACCCTTAGGCGACTAAAAAGGGACTTTTGCACTGGTACATAGTGTGACTTGTAGCACGTTTGGTTGGATTATAGAGATAAGGAATATTATATATAATCTTAATATAAAATGTTGATTCAAATGTTTAGTGTAGCTTCTGTAAAATAAAGGAGATTACATTTTACGTGCTAATTCACTGAATTACATAGCTAGACCCTATGAATGGGGATTACGTTAATAGAAATAAATTATTTCCCTTAAATAAATCGAACCATCATCCTGCATTTCCACTACCACCATCGTTCTACATCTTCATGGGTGCCTTAACTTCGTGGATGACACTACTACAAAAAGTATTTTTTTTTACATGAATTACGTACATCTATTTTGAAAAAGTAGATGTTGTAAATATAGACGATGGCATTTTTATATTTTTTGGATGTTTCAATGTCTGTTTTTAGAAAACAGATGTTAAAAACATAATTATTAAAGGACAAGTAACTTAATTTTATCTATTTATACATATATTGTTTGTTAAGAGTAATCATGTAATGTAACTTTATTTTAATCTACATATGTTACTACCTCCAGTCCTAAATATAGGATATAGTTTATAATGTAATTTTCACTACAAACTATTACCTATATTTAGGACCAGATAGAGTATTATAGTTATCATTGGAATATATGTGTTGTTTGCCCTATCAGCGTCATCTGTTGGTTCGAATCCTTGGGCCATAAGTCAATCGATGAGATAAAAAAACATCTTCATATGTAAGTTAATTTGTTTGTAAATCATTGGTTTTTGAGTTGAATAAATTGTTTGAATATCTTGTGATTTTCATTTTAATGATAGTGCACTTAAGATATATAAAATAATGGATGGGATCGGAGGTGCGAATTCAATGTAAAAGTGGTCAAATGAAGTAATTTAAATTCAAATTCTTTCATTGACAATCATTTTATACATGCATTTATTCATTTTTACCATTTTCTTTATTTAAAGTGTCCTCAGCAACAAGAAAAAAATGAGTATGGATACTATGTTCTATTTTATATGTATAATATATTATATATTCACAATGGAGTTACTAGATATTTGGAAGATTTAATTACTTCTTGACAACAACCTTAGCTTTGACTTCACCACGTGCTTCAGCACCATTAGACTCCTCCCTACTCATCAACATCACCACCACCATTGACCTCCCTGCACGGAGACTGCCACCTCTACTCCATTCACCTCCACGATTCCACTTGCTCCATATATTTGACTCCTCTTTAATTTCATCTTCTCCATCTTCTACTAAATGATTCCACGATTCCATTTTTGCTTTTGATTTTGCCTTGGACTTTGTTTGTTGACATTGATTATGGGGACTAGAGAGAAAGGATGAGGAGAAGTATCAATATTTAAAATAAAATAAAATAAAAACAGCTAATTACCTACAGAATTAGCAACCAAAAGTTATTCCCTTGCTAATTTCTAACGGATTCCGAAAGGAAATTATGTCACTATATTTACTGACGAATTAGTGACAGAATGGCGATGACATGGAAGCAAAGGAAGCTGCTGATGTGGCAAACAGCCGACGGTGAGGTGGCGGCAGTCAGAGGGGACTGCTGGCAGTCAATGGAGGGGCCACATGGTGGCTTCCGAGAGATTCCACATTACAATTTGAAAGTTTTAAGAAAATAACTTAGCGATAAACTTTTTTATCGATAATTAGTGACTGGATATTCCGTCAATAATTAGTGATGAAATTTCCTTTAATAATTACTGATAGAAATGAAATTTCGTCACCAAGGTAATTAGCCACAAAAAATTAGTTATGAAACAAATTTCATTGCTAATTTGTTTATGTCAATCATTTTATTAGCCACGAAAGTTCCTTCAATAATCAGCTGTTTTTTTTAATGGAGGACGGAAAAGGTCATGGAAGGGAAGGACCTGGGAAAAACTATGATGAGGATATTTTAGTCATTTCATTTTTAGAATCATTAAAATTAATATAAAATTTATTATCCCTTTTAACATTCCCAAGATGAAACAAACAAACTCCTTATTTACATCACATTACCTATCAATTATTAATGAACCAAATGGGCCATTGTTAACCACATGTTTCCTGTGGAACATTAATCATTAAGAATTTCACATTTCATAATATATGGAATAATACCACTTTTGATCCTATTTATAAGTTTCTTTAGATCAAAAAATTTGGTTCTATTTACAAGTCCCCTTTCAGGGTAATAAATGAGACCGTGACAATTTTGCCGATATTAATTGTACCAATGAAAATAGAGAGAGAATACAATGTTGAAAGATACTCATTCATAAATGAGGGTAAAGTTGAAAATTTACCACATAATTATTGAGCTAATTACCTCTCCTTGATATGTATGATTTATTTAAAATGGACTTATAAATAAGATCAGAATGGTACGGTTTTTAGTATCAAGTGTACAATGTATAGGGCCCGCCTAGATTTGGTTTATCAAGAGATTGTTTGCTAGTAGAAATTGAAGAGGTGGTAAAATTAGATATAACAGCTATGTTGCTATGCTGCATAGCTTAAAATAGAAGGATTGTTTGGCCTGCTCGTAATCCAAGGACTCTCTTAATTCCTCATTTTTGGAAATGCTTCCATGGTTGGGATTATATTGTGAATATCTATTTTCTTTGCTTGTCTAATCTTCTTTCTATGCCCAACCACTTCATTATTAGTGAATGTTGAATTATGCCTTCCATATATTGTACCTTATAATTGGTCCACAATGTTCCTATACATCCCCCCTAAACATAATTTTGTACAATATGGCTTTAATAATTATTTGTTTTTATTTTGTCTCTTACTGAAATGGTTAGCCTGCATTATAAGATTTATTAATCAAGAATCAATATGCTAAAACAAATAATTAATTCTTCATGGAAAAAATGTGCCATGTCAAATCACATGGAGACCTTCTTTTTTTATTTTTTTTTTTCCACGCCTTTCTCGTGAAAAATTCTTTAGAATGATTGTTTTTTGTTTTTTTAATAAGAAGTTCTGTAAGAATATTTCTAAAACTTTTATTGTGAGAATTTTCCAGAGGAAATTATTTTTTTTCTTATTGTGGATCACATTTAATTTGTTTATTTCAAAGTAAATATTATATGAATACCAAAAAATAAAATAAACAATACTTTGTGGTTAAAAAGTTTATTACATTTTGAATAATAAAAGATAATCACTGTTTGGTTATAGGTAATAATAATAGAAGTATAATATTTTGTGTAAAATGATAAAAGGAATATGTGAAATTCTTGCAACCCCAACATCAGATAAGAAAAAGAAGAAGAAGAAGAAACCAGTGGAAGTTGGCCTGAGTGGAAGGGGCTTTGGTCGCTTAAACAAAAGGTCTCGATTTTGAATTCTTATGAATGCAAAAACATTTCCTGGGAGAGGTCCCCACTTCAGCGCCTGACAGAATTTCGGAGTGGTTGCATACTTTGCCACCATTTTTATTATTAAAAGAAGAAGAAGAAGAAAACAATACTTTCTTACTCATAAAATTCAAATTTAAAATTATTTATTGATTAAAACTTTTTCATTGTATTGAATTATGAGATATTGATTATTTATTGGCTTGGAAGCTTTTTTCATTTTTGTGATGCTTAATTCGTGGTCTGAACACACGTGGAAGAGCGCAGTACCTGAATTCAGGCCACGTTAACATTACTTTTTAATTTTCTTTTTCTTTTCTCTTCCTTTTCTGAACTTCCTAACAAATTGCGCAGAAAATGGTGTCTTCATCATTGCTTATTTCTTTTTTTTCCCTATCCATGACTATCTTCCATTAGAAGTAATCATATTCGAGGCATAATCAGATATTAAATGTAGATATCTCTTATAAAAGAATTTGAACTTTTATTTGCCCGTTATAAGAAACCAACCATTTCCTAATAGACCAAACCCCAGTGGTATGGTAGCTCTCTACACTTAGTTTGTTGTAAGGCATTCTTTTTATAGACTTTGGCTCTCCAATTTCGTCTTGACCCAGATCAGTTGGTGGTTTTATAGGTATCTTTAATAATATTATTCAATAAATTGACTCCTTACGGGTTAAAGGGTAATTTTGTCTCAGAAATTTTCACTAAGGGAAAATTTTGTATTGGAAATATCAAAAAGGGAGTAATTTTGCCCTTGTCATTACCCCAATTAACTTTGACCGCTAGTTGACCAAATATGCTGAACTAACAATTCACATGTCATCCACACCATTTTTTGTAAGGTGTAAATTTGACCAGAAGTCTATATGTCATCTATTTCATCTTTTTTCAAAGTTAGATCGAAAACTTCGAACTCAAATTTACACTTTAACAAAAATAATGATATGAATAACATGTGGACGGCCTTAGTATATTTGATTAACCAACAATCAAAATTAATTGAGATAATGGCCAGGGTAAAATTGCTCCATTTTTTTATACTTCCGGGACAAAATTGCCCCCAAAAAACTTCTGGGTGGAAAATACCCTTTCCCCAAAAAAAAAAGAAAAAGAAAAAGAACTCTCTATACACTTCACACATTTGAGAACTTATAATTATTAGGAGACACTCTTTTCCTCGGTTAAAGTTCCACGCATATTGCTCTTTTTGCCTAACTCCTCGTCCCCATTAATTTTCATTTCCCTATTTCACTTCTTTATTCTTTTTTAATTTTTACTTGTAAAATTAGTTAAATCTATCCCAAATTTTGTTGAACAACCTTAGTGCAATCCCCCCCTTTAAGCCATTTTCTCAGTTGAAAATCAATCATGACAATTCATATGTGTGTGTGTTTGAAAATTAACATATTGAGCCGTACCATTGATAGGCAGGTTTATTCGTGTATATGAAAATTACATTATAAACTAGATCTTATATTAAGAACGGGAGGAAATGTAAAGGAGGAGTTATATATGTGGTAGTTTTTGACTGTGATCTCAATCATACCATGTGGAGTAGAAGATTCGAAACAATCTGATAAACAATGAAGAATTCAGTAGATTATTTCTGTCAAATACGTATGCACTTTCTTCTCATACACAAAATCCAATAATGTATACATATGGATATACTTTGAGATGAGCACCAAATCTAGATGGTACAAATTTAATCTGGATTGGGCAACAATTTGAATTTTTTTACTTTCATTTTTAAAAAATATTTAAAAATCATTAATTTTAAATTTTAAACATAACCCCATTGAAACTATATTTGGATGGGGTAGAGGTGTTCATCACTGCAATGAGCAATAAAACTGGTTAAATATATATAGACACAGACATGCTAAATCTCATTAAATACAATTTACTAAATATATAGCGTTATGAATATATTTTACATATTAATTGATAAATAATTTATTATTTATACAAATTCAATTTTTTTCAAGAGTTATTAAATTCTAAAACTTGAAATAATTTATATATGACTGGCCTGGTAAAAAAATTGTTGAAAAAGTATTATAATTCATACTTGATATTTCACCAAATAATTGGCGATGAGACTACATCATAAACACATAAATAATTCAATATAGAAGAATATAATGAAAAATGCATCTTTTTAACCTAATCGAATAACAAAAGTACCTGTTGGCATGATACATATAGAAGGATGAAAACTGTTGGCCAAAAAAAATATAGGAGGATGAAAATATTACCTGAAATAATGAGAATTTATTTAATAACTATAATGATTATGAAAATTAAAGAGTTCAACGGGTTTGCATGGATTTGGCGTCTTCTGGTAGAGAGACGTGTTTTGACCGTAAAATCGCATTTCATTCAAATCTCTCAAATCATTTCATGTGGTACACACACACACAAAAAACAACAACAACAACTAATTCATATATATCGAGAGAGTATTTCCTTCTAACTCACCAAATAGCACAAAATAAAAACACTTTACCAGTGCTCTCATTACATTAGAATTTGACTAATTATACCAACATAGAGTTAGAGTTGGTTTAACGGTGTAAAGCCCCGTTAGATCCTTCTAGGTCTCGAGTTTGAGTCCCTGAGGAATCACTTTATTGGGAGGGGCAACCACGAATCCCGAACCGGATACCGGATAATAATATTTAAAAAATTGAATTAGACTAATTATATTAATTACCAATAAATTAAGTAGAATAAACTTGATTATTCTCGAATTTAACATGATAATACCGAATCATAAATAGTTATATCAAAAGAAGGAAACACATTAGGTTAATTATATATATACTCACACTTGTCTGCATCAATTCTTTGGTAAATTTGAGCGTTTATATATGCACTTGGACATCTTGCATTCCCATTCGTATTTTACGACAAAATAATTGCCAGCCAATGTTAGTTGCTTCAATGGCTAATTATTCATAATATGATTATCACCGAATTCATTCCTATACACATATACGGACATATCCATCTGGAATTTCATATTTTTTATAATGCTTTGAGAGACAAAATTCGTACATTAATGTATACCTGATACAGTGTATCAATAAGGAGATGAATAGTGTGAATGACCATTTTGCATGATAATTAAGACTAAAATTGTGTATTCGCTCACTAAACTAGTTGATAAAGAATCGATTCATAACTAATTAGGTTGTGAGTTCAAATCCAATTGCCAATGTAAGGGTTTTATTAGTGGGTGAATTAATGAAGAGTGTTTTGGTAATTTTAGGTGAACTAATGAAGGGTGTTTCGGTAAAATTTATATGATTAAAAAATAAACAAAATTACAGAAACGCCCTTCATCAATCCAAAACGACGTAGTCACTGGAGATAACTCTATCTCCAGTGACTGGAAAAATCCTTTACCTATATATATATATATATATATATATATATAGGGTTAAAGTCCTAATTTGCCACGGAAGTTTTGTTAAGGGGGCGCCCAGTACTCGAAAGTATTTTTGGTATCATTTTTGCCCTGGAAGATTACAAACATAGCAATTTTGCCCATCAATTGATCTTGACCCTTGGATTGGTATCATTTTTTCCCAGGAAGTTTACAAAAATTTGCTCCTAAACAAAACTTCCGGGGCAAATTTGCTCCTAAAAAAAACTTTTGGGGCATATTTGCTCCATTTTGTAAACTTCCGGGGCAAATTTGGTACTCAAAATACTTCCGGGTGCTGGCCGCTCCCTTAACATGAGAAGTATATATATATATATATATATATATATAGTTTATCGTTTGTCATGTTACTTGACATGAAGTTATGTCAAATCACCCCAAAACTACGTCGTTTTGGGAGTTAAGGAATTAATAAAGAGTGTTTTGGTAATATTTATATAATAAATACAAAAACAAAAATATCAAAAGACTTTCATTAATTCCCTTAACTCCCAAAACAGCGTAGTTTTGGGGTTAGAAGAACAAATGAAGGGTCTTTTGGTAAAATTCATATAATAAATACAAAAACAAAAATACCAAAACGCCTTTTATTAATTCCTCAAACTCCCAAAGCGATGTAGTTTTGGGGTGACATGATGATATAACATTATATCAAGTGACATGACAAATGATAAACCATATATATATCACCCTTCATTAATTCTCCAAGCTCCTAAAACGACATAGTTTTGGGGTGACTTGACATAACCTTATATCAAGTAACATGACAAACGATAAACCATATATATATATATATATATACTTCTCATGTTATAGGAGAAGTGTATCCTTATGTTATAGTTACTTTAATTTCCGTGCTAGGGTTTTTTATTTTTTTAAAAAGATATGGGTCCTACCATTTCATGTGTGTGTATGAATCTTCTTCTTCTCATGCAACATAAGAAGTGTAAACCCCACACACACACACACACACATACATATACACACACATGTATGTTGTAAAACCCTAAAAATCTTAGTAAATAATGCCTAGTAAAAATAGGTGAATATGAGGTCTCAAACACCTTGTATTGAATTTATCTTGTTATTAGGGTAGTTTATCTTGAAACTAGATAATGTGCAGATAGGTCCCTAAAATATTTGTGGGTTATAAAATACCCTGAAAATATTATAAAGAGGCAAATAAATATTTATTTGAAATAGGGAAGAATATTGTCCCTAATTTAGGTAATTTATTAAATTATTACATTGGAAAAATTAAAGGAGAAAAATCAAAAAGTATTGTGGGGCCATAATTGACCCCATGATTTTCAATATTTTACATGGAGCGTAAAATACAAATGTCGATAAAAATTTTGTGAGATAATAATTATTCTTAAAAGAGAAAATTATCAACAATTAGTGGGTAATTAATTTAATAATTATTGGCTAATTATGTGGGCTTAAACAAAGGAAAATTCAAAGATAATTGTGTAGAACCCTATAAATAGTGGTTTATGGCTAAAAATTAGCATAAATATATTTTCTAATTAATTGGAAAATATGAAGGAAAATTGGTGAGATTAGGTAATTTTTAGCCTAAATGCAAGTATGGGCCAATAGGAAATTTTGTGAAAAAGTTATGAAAAATAATTATTAAATAATTATAAAAAATATAATATTAATTAAATAATTAATCAATAAATTAAATATATATATGTGGCAGCCGAAATTCTCAAGAAAATATGGATAAAAATAAAGCCAAAAATATCTAGATATTAATGTGCAACTTGTATTATTTAATAATATAATTTATGTGTAAAAAATAAATAAACACCGATAGGAATTGGATCCTATCTAGAGAACCAGGAACAGGATTTTTCAAGTCAGGACATAATATTGATAAGTGGATTTTTATCTCAAATTGAGTAGTTCCCGTGGTCATTTCCGAGATCGGTAGAAGAAGTTAGTAATAAGACGAAATAGGGAAAATATGATAAAAAGGCAGATAGTCATAGAATTAGAATTTGAACAAAATAAATTGTAACTCAACATTTGGAGATATGTTTATGATTATCTGGACATATTTGGAGTCAGTGAATTTTTGTCCAGAAAGTGACAATTCCAGAAGTGAATTCCGTAAACGGGCACGTCTTTCGAGAAACTTCAGCAGGACCGTTGGAACCCTGTATGGAGTCAGAAATTTATTTAGCCCGGACATTTCTAATAAGTGAGAAAATGTCTTCAAAGTTGTGATTCCAGAATTTTGGGATTTTACGCGAATCGGACACCGATCGGTGAATTCTACCGGCTTAAGCTTCAGGAAGGTGACACATAGCACCACTCCATTGGCTCTTCCCTTGACTTTTTGGAGCAAGAAGGACGAATGCCAAGTGGCCCGGTGAGGATCGTGACACCTCGCGAAAGTGCGATCCGACGGCCGATATCCGGTCTGGTAAAGCATGAATAGTGTCACAGATTTTCACTATAAATACCCCCCTTTCATTCATTCTTCACACCACTTCTCACTAGCTTGGCCGAAATCTAGAGAGAGGAAGAGAGAAGAAGAAAGCCGGGGAAATTTGCAGCGAAGCTCTGAGTAATTTTTTCGGTACTCAGTTTCAGTAGTTTTAGTAGAATTGTTAGTTAGATCTAGGAAGTAGGAGATGAAATTCCTATTCTTGTTTTTAGACCTCATTGCATCGAAAGATGTTTGACGAGGTAAAAACATAGTAGGGATTGAGTTTCTGAAAGTTGGGAGTTAAAGTAACGAAGTGCTGGCGAAATTTTGCCGATTAGGGGGTCAGGGGTAAAATAGTCATTTTTGACTAAAATGTGTCAAAAGTTAATAAATGTGATATTATCCTTATAGGATATCTCGTGAGCACGTACCGTCATAACGCTTGTCAATTTTCCGTTTTCCGTCAGAAATACCGACGACCGTCAACGAAGGTACGTTCGCGTACTGTAACACTAACTCTGATGTTTATGGTATGCATATATGTGGTATGTGTGTGGTATAGATGTTATACTGTTGAAATGCATATAGTGGTTAGAGGATATGTCGGTATGGTGGGGGCAATATGTCTGTATGCTGGGGGCAATATGTCTGCATGCTGGGGGCAATACATATGCATGGGTTGTGATAGAGTGATTGTATGTGCTGAGGATATTGTGGATATCTGTGGTTTGTATGTGTATACATAAACATGAGGTTAACTGTTACTCCGAGATCCGTGCTGTTGTAAAAGCCAGCTAGACTTATGGCATTTTGGAATATGAATATCAGTTACTCAATTGCCCCGTTGCTCTACTCTGATGATTTTGAAATGATGTTTTATAAAAAAAAAATTTATACTGCTTGTGAAAACGGGATGTTACATTTTTGGTATCAAAGCAGTAGTCCTGGCATGAATTTAACTATGTTATTACGGACAGTTTGGTGCCGAAGGCAAGGCTAGTCTACGTGGGTGTGCCAATCAGTCGCCGTGAACTCGGTGAGGCCCCCATGGTAGACACTTACCTGGCCATTCTGTTCGGATAATGGAGTTATGTTCAAAAACCTTTTAACTTGGAGCATGTTTTGAAAATGAGTACTGATATAAGCCTAGGTCGGTGTACCACTTCATCTGGGTATACCAGCCTGAACCGATATACCATCCTGAACCGATGTACCACCCTTTGTCGGTGCATCGCTCTGATAGCACTGATAACCCTGATATCAGTCTTCGATAGCTTTGATAATCCTAATAACTCTGATATCAGTCTTTGATAACTCCGATAACCTCCAGTTTGTACTGGACGATCATTCTATCCTAGCCAGAGCTCATATACGGAGCTGGGCCATGCCGGATGAAACTCCGAGACCAATAAAGATAAGTACATGTAGTATTTGACTCATGTAGCAAAACTTCCGATACGTATCTCCGTACCCGTTTCTACGTAGGACGAATTAACGAAAATTCTGAACAAGGGAAATATTGCGGGTGTGTATTCGTTTGTAGTGAGTGCTATAAAGGCTGGGAGCAGTGTGAATACTAGAGTGATAAAAGCTAGGAGCAGTGTAAATGCTAAGCGCGATAGAGTCTAGAGACTAGTGTGATAAAGTCTGCGTTATGCGAAATGTCTTCCCTGTATCTAACGTTTCCCTTAATAAAGGAAAAAGAACGCGACATGGCGAATGTAAGAGGAGCCGGAGCTCCCAGAGGCCGAGGCAGAGGCCGAGGTAGGGGTCGAGGTGGAGGACGAGGTAGAGGACCCCGAGTACGACCAATACCTAAACTTGAAATACCAAATCAACCAGAACAAAATGAAATGCAAGAACTGATGGCTCTTGTAGATGTACTACTAGAGGAAAGGCGAGAAAGGCAAGAAAGAAGACAATTGCATAATCGACAAGCTGAGGAAGAACAACATTCAGAAGAAGAAGAAAACGAGCAGAGAGACGATCACGATGAGGAAGCTGAGGGATCTGATAGGTCCCAGTCACCTCCACGACGAGGAAGAGATGTGCAGACTACACAAAATTGGGTCACTCAATTTTGTAAGCTCAAACCACCTGCTTTCCATGGGAAAAATGATTTGGCTGAGGATTGGTTGCAGAGAAGATATTTGAAGTCATGGAGTGCCCAAATAGTCGGAAGGCTCAACTCGCAATTTACAAGTTCGAAGGTGATGCGCATAGATGGTGGAAGAGCATCGCTACCACATTACGAACACGTTTTTGCCCTGTCACTTGGGAGAAGTTCTTGGAAAAGTTCAATGAACAATATTTTCCTCCCTCGACACAAGTGATCAAGGAGGCGGAGTTTCTTAGCATCCAACAAGGTTCCGAGGAATCCTTCGATGACTACTATGCCCAGTTTATTAATCTATCGTGATACTCGTCGTATCTGAAGAGTAATGATAACGAAACCTGGAAAGCGAATAGGTTGATACACGGGCTAAAATATGAGAAAAAGAAGAGGCTGGTATCTCAGCAGTTTCCTGAACTAGCCCAAGCTGTAGAGTCTTGCCGGTTGATTGAACGAAACATGAAGGAGCTGCGTAAACCCCGGCACTTAAGCAGTAGCAGTGCAGATCATAGCGAGGTCAGCCGTGGGAATTCCTCGCGGAAGAGAGAGGCACCATGGAGTGACTCGTAAAGGGAAAACAAGAGACCATTCCAGATGAGCAACAGAGCAACCCGAGAATGCCGGTAACCCGACCGTGCCCCGATCGCGGAAGTACCATTCGGTAGCCGTAGTGGTAGACGGGTTTGCTACGGATGCCGAAAGGCGGGACACATTATTTCGAACTGTCCCGAAAACTACGGAGAGAGTGCACTCTGAGATGTGGAAGCTGGACACATCGCACTAACCGTCCCGAGGTAGCTGCCAAGTTAAGGCCACCGAGCTCGAGCCGAATGTACGCAATAACCAGTGCGGGGGACAGAGAACTTCCGGAGATGGTCCAAGGTACTATCTCTCTTAAACGGAATTTTCTCTAGACAATATACGAAATAGATGTTAGACACGTGTTCCATGTTTTCTTCGTTATTACAATTCGACCATGATCGTGTCATTGAGTAGGAGGTACCTTGTGTTACCATGGTGTGTAGGCGCCATGGAAACATTTGAAGTATCTTGTGTTGCCATGGTGTATTCCATGGAGACATTTTGGTATCTGTGGTGTTGACCGCGGTGTATGGGAGCCACGGGAGACACCATATATCAAAGTACGAAGTGACAAGATCTTTATGGTCAAACCAAAGCGAATTCTCGATCACAAGGAGGAGCAGCTGACAGATAAAGTGAAGATCCGACGCGTGGAGTCCAAAGTCTGAATAGGACGGAGTTTAGATAGTACGAAGTATAGATGGTGAAGTGCAAATTTCGAGGACGAAATTTTATTTAACGGGGGGAAATGTAAAACCCTAAAAATCTTAGTAAATAATGCCTAGTAAAAATAGGTGAATTTGATGTCTCAAACACCTTGTATTGAATTTATCTTGTTATTAGGGTAATTTATCTTGAAACTAGATAATGTGCAGATAGGTCCCTAAAATATTTGTGGGTTATAAAATACCCTGAAAATATTATAAAGAGGAAAATAAATATTTATTTGAAATAGGGAAGAATATTGTCCCTAATTTAGGTAATTTATTAAATTATTACATTGGAAAAATTAAAGGAGAAAAATCAAAAAGTATTGTGGGGCCATAATTGACCCCATGATTTTTAATATTTTACATGGAGCATAAAATACAAATGTCAGTAAAAATTTTGTGAGATAATAATTATTCTTAAAAGAGAAAATATCAACAATTAGTGGGTAATTAATTTAATAATTATTGGCTAATTATGTGGGCTTAAACAAAGGAAAATTCAAAGATAATTGTGTAGAACCCTATAAATAGTGGTTTATGGCTAAAAATTAGCATAAATATATTTTCTAATTAATTGGAAAATATGAAGAAAAATTGGTGAGATTAGGTAATTTTTAGACTAAATGCAAGTATGGGCCAATAGGAAATTTTGTGAAAAAGTTATGAAAAATAATTATTAAATAATTATAAAAATAAAATATAATAATTAATTAAATAATTAATATAATAAATATAATATATATATATAAATATATATATGTGGCAGCCGAAATTCTCAAGAAAATATGGATAAAAATAAAGCCAAAAATATCTAGATATTAATGTGCAACTTGTATTATTTAATAATATAATTTATGTGTAAAAATAAATAAACACCGATAGGAATTGAATCCTATCTAGAGAACCAGGAACAAGATTTTTAAAGTCAGGATATAATATTGATAAGTGGATTTTTATCTCACATTGAGTT
The DNA here is from genome assembly GCA_025563575.1 of Acacia pycnantha. Lineage (NCBI taxonomy): Eukaryota > Viridiplantae > Streptophyta > Magnoliopsida > Fabales > Fabaceae > Acacia > Acacia pycnantha. The sequence goes on along the minus strand of JAMWYP010000178.1, from coordinate 981,912 downwards.
GTTCCCGGGGTCATTTTCGAGATCGGTAGAAGAAGTTAGTAATAAGACGAAATAGGGAAAATATGATAAAAAGGAAGATAGTCATAGAATTAGAATTTGAACAAAATAAATTGTAACTCAACATTTGGAGATAATTTTATGATTATCTGGACATATTTGGAGTCAGTGAATTTTTGTCCAGAAAGTGACAATTCCAGAAGTGAATTCCGTGAACGGGCACGTCTTTCGAGAAACTTCAGCAGGACCGTTGGAACCCTGTATGGAGTCAGAAATTTATTTAGCCCGGACATTTCTAATAAGTGAGAAAATGTCTTCAAAGTTGTGATTCCGAATTTTGGGATTTTACGCGATTACGCGTGATCGGACACCGATCGGTGAATTCTACCGGCTTAAGCTTCTGGAAGGTGACACATGGCACCACTCCATTGGCTCTTCCCTTGAATTTTTGGAGCAAGAAGGATGAATGCCAAGTGGCCCGGTGAGGATCGTGACACCTCGTGAAAGTGCGATCCAACGGCCGATATCCGGTCTGGTAAAGCATGAATAGTGTCACAGATTTTCACTATAAATACCCCCTTCATTCATTCTTCACACCACTTCTCACTAGCTTGGCCGAAATCTAGAGAGAGGAAGAGAGAAGAAGAAAGCCGGGGAAATTTGCAGCAAAGCTCTGAGTAAGTTTTTCGGTACTCAGTCTTAAGTTTCAGTAGTTTTAGTAGAATTGTTAGTTAGATCTAGGAAGTAGGAGATGAAATTCCTATTCTTGTTTTTAGGCCTCATTGCATCGAAAGATGTTTGACGAGGTAAAAACATAGTAGGGATTGAGTTTCTGAAAGTTGGGAGTTAAAGTAACGAAGTGCTGGCGAAATTCCGCCGATTAGGGGGTCAGGGGTAAAATAGTCATTTTTGACTAAAATGTGTCAAAAGTTAATAAATGTGATATTATCCTTATAGGATATCTGTGAGCACGTTTCGCTGTCATAACGCTGTCAATTTTCCGTTTTCCGTCAGAAATACCGACGACCGTCAATGAAGGTACGTTCGCGTACTGTAACACTAACTCTAATGTTTATGGTATGCATATATGTGGTATGTGTGTGGTATAAATGTTATACTGTTGAAATGCATATAGTGGTTAGAGGATATGTCGGTATGCTAGGGGCAATATGTCTCGTATGCCGGGGCAATCTATCTCGTATGCTTGGGGCAATATGTCTCGCATGCTGGGGGCAATACATATGCATGGGTTGTGATAGAGTGATTTTATGTGCTGAGGATATTGTGGATGTCTATGGTTTGTATGTGTATACATAAACATGAGGTTAACCGTTACCTGAGATCCGGTACGCTGGATCTCAGCCCTTAACATAGCGTCAGGTTCCGGAGGACCGAGGACCGAGGAGAAAGACAAGCAGTCCGCATAGAAGTTCCGGCTGAAGACTTCTTTTGTTGATCTGGCGGAAGCCTTTTGTTGTTATACTTCACTTTTGAAACACTCGGTTACTGTACCGCTGTTGTAAAAGCCAGCCAGACTTATGGCATTTTGGAATATGAATATCAGTTACTCAATTGCCCCGTTGCTCTACTCTGATGATTTTGAAATGATGTTTTATAAAAAGAAAAAATTTATACTGCTTGTGAAAACGGGATGTTACATATGTATGTGTGTGTGCGCGCGCGTGTTTATATAGACACACACACACGCGCGCGCGCGTGTGTGTGTGTATGTATATGTACAACGGCGGAACTATGTTATGATCAGTTGGGGCCTTGGCTCCAGCTGGCCTTCTCTTATCTTATGTATTTATATATATGAATCATATAATATTTTATTTTGGCCAATAATTTTATCCCATGAAGTATTTTATTCTACGTGTTTTGCTCTTTCTAATGTGGGTAATATTGTACGATTAGTGAGAATTTTGGGGTTATGATTTTGGGAGTCTTGAGTTTTGACAATAGATGACTATATATCTAGAGGATGATTAATGAGTTATATTATATTTGTTTTATTTTCTCCAATTATTTTGTTTTGAGGTAGGTGGAATATGCATTTAAATGTTAATTTTATTAAATTTCAATATACATATAATTATTATGATTGTGTTTGTGATATCTTTGGAATAATATTTGGTTCATTACTCATTGAGCTGTAAAAGGAAAGTAAAATTTTTGTTTAGGATACCTACTGAAAATATTAGTATCATCTTACATCTTGTTTTGATTTATAATTGTCGGTTATTGTTTATTTATATTTTCAATATTATGTGATATTATTTAGTAAATAATTTAATATGTTTATTTTTGGCCCGGACTAAAAATATTCCTGGTTCCGCCACTGTATATGTATATGTATGCACACACATATGTACATACATACATATACATATATACATACATACATACAGACACACACACACACATATATGTGAGTGTGTGCACACGCGCACAGACATACATACAGGCGGAATTAGGAGGGGCTAGGGTGGGCCGCCGGCCTCCCTAAAATAGAAAAAAAAAACAAAAAAAAAACATGGGAATAATAGCTTGAGAATAAGAATGTTCATTACGAGTATATTGAAGAACATGAAGACAACTTTTTATTTAACAGGGGGGCTAGCGTAATGTTAATTACAGGGATTCTGCGTAATATGGACTAGAATGTTCTTATCCAAGTCACTTAATAGTTTATGTACACTATGTTCATTACGAGCCATTTGTCCTCTCGAAATACACTGTATAATGAGAAAATTATTTGGCTTTATGGCACAAATGTAATTTGGCTTTAGAAATTCAGTGTTTCAAGCAAATATTGTAGTTTTTACTCTGTAAAATTGTAAAATGCATTAAGAATGAAAATAATAAAACAAAAATCAGATTAATTTTTTTCTTATTAATGGTATTATACATTTCAATCTCCGAAAAATTTAATATCAACTAAAAAGTACATTTAATGTTTGTTATTAACTTTATGAAAGTTCATATTGAGCGACTTTATTGTCATAAATTGTTTGTCCAAGAATTTCACATCTCCATAAAATTTTTATTCGACTCCTATACCCTTTACTTTATAATCTCACCCCCTCGTCTATAAATCCTGGCTCCGCCCCTGGTATGTATGTGTCACTAGTGGAAAAAAGGCTTTTAAGACCGGACAAAAAAGGTACATTAGGACCGGACCCGCGAGCAGTCTTGTTCCAGGCGGTATTAAAAGTCGACCTTTAAGACCGGACTTTTACACGGTCTTAAAGATTTTCTTTAAGACCGGACATTTTAAACCTTCTGGTTTAAAAGTCGTACTAAATAAATCTGAAATATTTTGGTTCGGTCCTAAAACTCAAACTTTAAGACCTGGACAAAAAGTCGACCGCTCTTAAAAGATCCAAATATTAAGACCGGACAAATATCAATCCGGTCCTAAAGATAGCGGACTCTAAGACCGGAGGAATAATTACCCGGTCTTAAAAGACTGACTTTCAAGACCGGATTGTTTCAATGGACCGGTCTTAAAAGACCAACTTTTAAGACCGGCTTAACACCTTTAAGAGCGGTGTTATATATACATCCGGTCTTAATATTTGAACATTTAAGACCGTATTTTTTATTTGCGGTCTAAATTTTCCCGTATTTTTTAGTCTAAAACAACTAAAGTAATTTATAAAATAAGCTAACATATAACTAATTACAAAGGCAATGAGTTACAATACATGCAAAGACGTAATTCAACATACAAATGTAGTCCAATATATTATTCACCATGCCTTCATTTGATTCCCACCCAACAACGTAACATGCATCCTCTTTTATAACATGCCCCTTTGAAACGGATCCCACCACAAAACAAAACAAGAACAAATTCATATTCAATGATGACATTGTTTAATTAAGAACATAGAAAGCAGATATAATAATTGTTAAAACCTTAAAGTTTTCTAAGAATACTGCATATGAATATTAATTACCTTATGAATTGACACTTTTATAAAGTGATATCCTCCCATATCCCTTCTTGATGATCATTTCTTATGCCGGTTCATTATCCGCTTCATCTTCTTCGCTCATGTCCCAGACCCCTTGTAAAAGGAGTACTCTCAGAAGATCACCATAATTTGAATGACTTTCCTCATCAATATCAATGACCCTCTTTCCTTGGAGAGCTGCTGCACCACATTTTATTTTCTTGATCGGTGATATAGAACACTTGTTTTGCATGATCTCGCCATAATAAAAGGTTCATCTCCAAAACTTCTACTATTGACATCGACTAAAGTGAATCCTAGTCGATCGATCTCGAACACCATTATTGACATTAACCTACTTGCATTTGAAGATGGGAAATCTAACTTTGACATAGTCCACCTCCCAAATCTCTTCAATAACCCCATAATATGGCATGACCGCCAATTTAGGCCTCTTGTCTTTCGAACTCGGAGAAGTGCATAGATTCACCTCTAACATAACACCACCGTTTCGGACCGTGCTCCTATCATCTAGGGACTTCGTAAAATGTATAACCATTGATCACATACGAATTCCAACTTATGACATCAAACTCAGACCACGTGCTAACCATTTCATTGTCTCGAAACACATTCAGATCCCTCGACCTTTTGTTTGAACCAGCTTTGCAAAAGTTCATTATGCTCCCTAATCAACCTTTGTTCGGTCATTCGATGGTTCTCTTTCCTTACAAACCTCTTTATGTGCATATGCCGGCTTGAACTTCATCAACATTATTCAAGATGTATAAGTGGACTTGTGACAATTCATCACGATCCACACTCTTACCGAAGCCCCACGTCTACCCCCTTCAAGATGCCGACGTTTTGGAAGCCCAATATGTCTTACTTTGGCCAAATAATTTTGACAAAATTCCATGGCCTCTTCGAAACATATTTCGAACAATTGATGCTTCGCCGCTCAGACGCGTTCTTCACATACCCTTTTAGGAATTTCATAGATCTTTCAATAGGGTACATCCACCGTAAATGGATAGGCCGCACAACTTTATCTCCTCACTAGATGAACAATGAGATGAACCATGATGTCAAAAAAATGAAGGAACAAAAAGCTTTTCAAGGTGGCACAAGATAAGATATCCTTCATTCTCCAATTCATCCAACTTTTCAATCTTGAAAACTTTACTACAAACCGCATTGAAGAAGAAACAAAGTCTAGTCAAAACGACCCGAAGATCATATTCGGCGATCCTCGAATAGCTACTCGGGAGTAGCCGTTGCATCAAGACATGACAAACCGTGAGACTTTTGGCCTACTAATTTCAAGTCCTTCATCGAGACAAGCCTCTTAAAATTTGAAGAATACCCCGAGGGAACTTTTGTGCCATGTAAACACTCACAAAAGCTTCGTTTCTCATCCTTAGACAAAGTATGAGAAGCCGTGGGACAATAAGTTCTCTTCCCATATGGCCTTGGATGCAAGTCTTCGCCACATCGGACAACTCGCTTCTCTTCAAACTCTTTTCTATATAATACACAATCATTCGGGCATGCATGGATCTTTTGTACTCCATCCCCAAAGGACAAAGTATCTTCTTAGCATCATAGTAGCTGATGCGGCAACACGTTATCATCCTAAGCATGTCCTTCAAAGCCTCGAAGCAATTCTGAAAAACTCTTGTCGCTCCATCCATGACGTGCCTTCAAGCTTACCAATTTCAATACAACGCTCAACAATTGGTATTTTTACACCCACGGTATAGCGCGTGTCTCGCATCACCGCACATATTACCATATGCATGTGATCGCTCAAAAGCCTCTTCTCTACATCACGGATAATGTCCTCTATGCGATCATCCATATCCGTGTCATTATCATCAAAGGCCACTTCCCATGTTGTTTCCCACTTGATGGCACTTGTTCACCATGCCATACCCATACCGTATAAGTCTTACAAAATCCGTGACAAATTAAATGTGTGCGTATAACTTCGTGACATAGTCGACACTCATTCAAACATTTTACACAAGGGCAATAATACTTCCCCCATCATCATGGGCATTTTTTTAGCAAATTCTATAAATTCCCTAACCCCATTCGATATTCAATACTCGTTCGTAAAGCATCTATCCAACTCGTGATCCATAGTAGAATTCCTATATATTATTTAGACGAATTAAGAATTACTTTTGGTCATAAATGCATCACGGTGAATCGAAGAACCAAAATAAATGCAAGACGAGGAAATTAAATGCGAGGGATGAAGGTCTTGTGGACTAACCCGTAGCATATGCGTTCTGCCGAGTCGTCTTACTTCTCCGCTCACGAACGTTGATGTTGTGCATAAGACAAAGCAAAGAGTAACCTAAAAACACTTGTTGGTCAGTTGGGTAGGTCTAAAGTGCAAATATAATCTTCAAAAAACAATATTCGTTAACAACGAGAGAATACCCATAACAACATTACACCGATTTCGTTAAACCCATGAAAAACCAAGAACGATAAGCTGGAAAGTAATAAAGTTTTAACCGAAACATCTCTTAAAGCTTCGTCTATAGACGTTTAGCTAAGGAACCAGAGAGTGATTGTCGAGAAAGGTACGCGAAGCAGCGACGAAGCTGAGAGGGAAATTTCGAGTCGGAACCTGAGTATTCACTTTCGGCGCGACAAGAGTTCAGAGAGGGAAATTTAATTTTTCCGCGCGACAAAGATACCTTATTTAGCTTTTTGGATTTTATTAATACCGGTTATTAATTAAATGTCCGGTCCTAAAGATACAACTAACATTTTAAGACCGGAGTTTTAAAATTATCCGGTCCTAAAATTTTATTAGATTTTTAAGTTTTAAGACCGGAGGTTTATAAAACATCCGGTCCTAAAATTCAAATTATCTTTAGATCCGTTACTTATAAAATAAAATGTCCTGGTCTTAATGGCCTTCGTGATTGGTATATTAAATCAATAAAATAAATGATATTTTTGGACAAAAATAAAGCAAAATTGGAGAATAAGTTTCTTTAATGAATTACCGGAGAAGAGCAAAAAATTCATACAGTGTTCTTAATGTTTCTTACATTACTTCAGAATATATACACAACAACAAAAACACAAATGAAAAACAAGCTGAATATTATCATCCACAAGAATCTGACTGAACAACCTCGGCGATTTCGGCGTGAAGAGCATTAATTTCCCACGGAGATCGCAAGTTGTTGTCTTATTCTCTCCACCCGCAATATGAATGGATCATTACAGAGAGCGGAGAGGGGCCGAGGTAGGCGCGCTGGGCCAACAGTGTTGGAGAGGGGATTACGAACATCTCGCATGGCCGCCTTCAAGATGACGGTTGAACTCGGCAAGAAAAGGATCGGCGAAGGATCGAGGGGGTGCGGCATGAGCAATCTCTTCATCATCCGAAGAAATAACAATGGGTCCAACGACCCGAGAGTCTTCTAAACAATACGACGCACCGTCGCATTTGGAGGAGGCGCACCATATAATGATCTAGCCATGGCACGAGAGAGGCGTGTATGCACCCCTACGAGCGGTTTGCTTGTATCTAACCATGGTTTGAGGATTTTGAGAAGTTGGGGCAGAGCTAGGAAGTGAGGAGTTAACAAGGACAAAGAGGAGGTAGTGTGTGGAGTATATAAAGACAGATGGCGGAGAGATAAACGTCGATGATGAATTCGTCAATTTACTTTTATACAAACTTTTAAGACCTAGACTTTTATCTTATATCCGGTCCTAATTTTAATTCAATTACTTTTAAGACCGTCCTTTTATCAAATATCCGGTCCTAAAACTCATTTAAGACCGATATATTACTTGGTATCCGGTCCTAAAACTAATTTTTAATTCAATTACTTTTAAGACCGTCCTTTTATCAAATATCCTGGTCCTAAAACTCATTGTTGAAATGAAAGTTCATTCTTTTCAAGAGTCCCTTCCCCATTGTTGAAATGAATTCGAGTCTCTTCGGCTTCCACATAAACTTCCCAACTAGGCGTCTCCTCGTATTCGAGCAAATATGCGTCTCCTCGTTAATGTTTCCTGTTTCACATTCTTCGTGATGGGTTCTCTATTTAAACCCGTTGTTACTTTCTTAACATTCATCTCCATCTCCTCCTAGAACCTCCACCGTAATGGCTTCTCCACCACGACGAGGTCCTCCTTCGGCGAAATCACGAGGCACCTCCATATCCTCCTCCGCTGCCTCCGAAACCGAACTTCGGCATGCCGGAGCACTGATAGCCCGCGTCGATCATATAGACCGAAGCTTGGGCAAGCTGCTTCAGGTCTATCACGCCGTCAACAACAAAGTGAAGCGGTACTCGACGCCAATGACGTTGAGTACCATACCTCGATGACGACGTCTCCGACCATTCCCTCCCCTCCGACAACGATGGGGAGGATTAGAATTTTTAAGTTTTTTTTGTGTATCGCTATTACGAGGCAGCAAAAAAAAATTATTAAATAAAATTTTTATTTCCCAATCGCCTTCCTTGTTTGTCTTTAACTTTATGTTCTTTTTCTCCGACAACAAGAACAAACAAAACATTGTCCTATTCGTGGTGATCAATCTTAAAAATTTGCGTAATAAAGTTAACAGATTGCGACCATACAAAACAAAACAAAAAAACATTATTTACCTTTTTCGAATAAAAACAAACAGAGTGACGACTATTCTCAAGTTTGGACCATCGTTGTCTTCCCCTCAACTTTTCCGGATGTGATGAAAATTTTCGTGTCGTTTTCGTTATCTTCTTTCTTTTTCCAACAAAAGAAAAGGGACACCGATGACGTTCTTCACATCCGGAAAAGTTGAAACGAGACAACGAAGCACAAAACTTGAGAAGAACGCTAGAAACATGGTTGCCTTGAACCCTAACGATATGTCTAAAAATCGAGTCACCAACTCTATTTAAATGAAGAATATTAGGACCGGACGTTTAATAAATCCTCTGGTCCTAAAAATTAAGCCTTATTTTAAAATTTAAAGTTAGGAGCGGACAACTAATAAATATACGGTCCTAAAGGTTTCGCAATCTATTAAATAAAATGAAGACTTTTAAGACTCGACTACTAACAAATAAACGGTCCTAATAATTTTAGCCGTATATTTTCTATACTTTTAGGATCGTATTTTTAACAAATATACGGTCCTAAAGTCTCTACCCAAATTTTTTAGAATTAGACGAAGACTTTTAGGACCGGATATTTGTTAAATATACGGTCTTAAAATGGACGAAGATTTAGGACCGTACTTTTAACAAATATACGGTCCTAAAAGTCTCTACCCAAATTTTTTAGAATTAGACGAAGACTTTTAGGACCGGATATTTGTTAAATATACGGTCTTAAAATGGACGAAGACCTTTAGGACCGCACTTTTAAAAAATATACGGTCCTAAAAGTCGCGAATACTTTTCGAGCCTCATCTCGGCTCATTTTCAACATCCGCCTGTACCTCAAATTTCAAGCACTAAATAGCTTTATCCACCATCCCATTCATTCAGAAACCCAAAATGGACACACACAAATTGTTCGAAAAAATAAACAAATTTATTATTGAATTACATTGCTATATTTACAAATGAATTAATTAGCTAGTCGAAAAAATAAACAAATGTATGAAGGCTATTGTTGCTACAAAGATCATATATTATTTACAAATGAATTAATTTAGGACATTAATTATTGTCTTGACTTGGATTTTCTAAGACTAGTTTATACGAGATATTCACAAAAACCTCGCGTATGTGCTCGATTTCATCATCATCAAATGGCTCTTCACAGGCAAACCTCTCGTAACATCAAAGACAATAAATGTAATTAACATATTATGTGCATATTTCATATGTAACATTAAGCCATCGGTGATCGAATTCAGCCATAACATCTTACCCTTAAAGTGACTTTAGTGTTTCCTCCGTCACAATATCATATAAGTGTTTCATGACGTACGGGCCACATAAGTTCGATCGTCTCGGCTTCTTGACGGGTCTAAAAATAACAATAAATATATATAAGAGCATATATAGCTTATCGACCAACTTCGAAGGCAATTATGTCATGTCCAATTATGTACTAACCTTAATTTTGTGCCATTTAGGATCTCGTGTAGCCGAGCACCACGCTTTTTTTTTTTACCTCAACACTAAGGTCTTCATGGCACTATCATCAAAATCAAAATTTATCGGTAATGTTCACTGAAAATTCACAACAGAGATTTCGACAAGACAATCAAAATGACATTCTTACTTGGTGATCATCGCTTCAACGTAGTCGATGGATCGCCGTGAGTGGAGCATAAGAAGATAACATAATGCAACTCCATGTTCATGACGACCAACCGCCGCCAAGTTGCTGAAAATTCACAAGCAAGAAAGTACTCATGATATATATATATGTAGCATAATTATATTAAGTGAATTGCATAAGTATATATGTATACCCGAGCCAAATGTGAAACAAGTACACCTTTCTTTGCACTTTACACAACCTATTTGATATGTACTCCTGTCTCAATTCCAGAGGTAGTGTTGTGCTTGCATACACCGGGCACAAGAATCCAAAATCCGAAATTCTGCCTCTTGAACCGGTTTCCGTGCATGCACCTACAAGAATGACATCGATGAGGGAATTAGTATATATGTATATATGTGTGTCTAAACGGTGCATTTCAATTATGTAATCAAGGAAGAAGATACTTACTTCATAAATAGTTGAACACATGCACTAGTAACCTCTTACCCGTGAAGCGGCATGGACTCTACATCTTCATTATCAACTAAAAGCGGTTGAGGATGAGGGAGGCCTACTACTTCATTGACAAAGCCACGATTTATCTTTAAACCATTTTTTGGCTACCAAATCTTTTATTTTTCCTTGGCCGTCAAGTTAGCAATAGGGGTGGAGCTTGAGGAGGTGGAGCTTGAGGAGGGTGGAGCTTGACGAGGGGGAAGCTGATGAGAGTAGAGACATCTACAAGCTTCACCGGCCAAGAGATGAAGGTTCCCTTGACATCACTCACAACCTTCACTCATCGGTTGGGAGAGGGACAGTGCATCAAAGATCACCTCTTCAACCGACACTCGACTTCATCATCAGCCATTTGTTCGTGGTGTACAGCTTGATCCCAAGTTGTGGATACAGTCCCTTTAGCAACCAATTGTCTATGACCATCACGATCCTCCACATACGTATGACAAGGTTGCTCGACTCGACCGTCCAACAATGCAACTCCCTCCCTAGTGCTCTGCTTGCCGCGTAGGTTCACTGAAGGTGTCAAGGGATCCACACTTGGTCTCTCGCCGAGAGCTCGGGAGGAACTTCATTTTCTCCATCTCCTCCTTCATCTTGCTCATCTCGCATTGAAACATCCTCAATGTAGCATCTTTCGCCGCCGATTCCTCACTTAATTTGGCCGCCGTCGATCCATCTCCTCAGGGTAACCATACTTTGTCTCGTGGCGTTTGGATTTACCAAAGTATTGCTTTAGGCCTACCCGTCCTCCAATCCCCCTTACACTACTCCGCGTGATACGGTTTTCCTCTGGTCGCAAATGCCGAACATCATTCCTCCCTGTCCGACGCAAAGATCCTCTCGCCTCTTTCTTTTTAAGATCTTCCTGTAAGATACGGATAACGAGAAGCTTAGTGATGAAACATGTTTAGTAAGTAAAAATAACAATATCGATACTTACAATTGTTCAAGAACTACACGAGTTTTTTCACTCGTAGGCGCCGCTGGCTTTTTGCCGAATATACAACCGGAGCTCTCGCGACGTATTGGAGATGGCGGGTCAACTACCGTAGAAGGATTGGATTCAGCTTCATCTTCTAATCTCTTCCGTTTGGTTGCCATCAAATCTTTTCGGCCTTTTCATATCCGCCGCGAGAAGCCCCGTGTGGGCAATCATTCTTTCTCCCAATCTCTCCGATATTTTCCCTTATTTTCGTGAATCGAGATTGAAAACAACTATATATCAATTATGAATAATCCGACCATGTCACTAACAGAAATTAGAGAACTTCGCTTGATATGAACGTCAAACATTAGTCAAATTCACTTCATCAAGTTTCAACATTTTACTTAAGGAAGATGTAGCATTGTAGAAGAAATTGGGAAAACCAAAGGAAAGGGAGTTGCGTAAATGCCGCCAACTCAGTCAATTCATTCATTCATCATAAATGGTTCCTACACATATTAGAATAACTAACTAACTAACGAGCAACGCCTAACCATGGCCATTACACGCTTTACATATCAAACTTGCATGGAACTAGGACATGCTCCTCTCATGCAGGACAAAGGCAGCAAATGTATACTTCTATTCACACACCAAACCATTTAACTAACGCAGATTAGATGTACACAATAACATTCACATATCCTCACAAAGTTAATAAGCAAACAAAAGTGCAAACAAAACTAAATATAACTCACTGTGAGCTTGAGGAGTGGTCCGCCACGAACAAATTGTTGCCAAGTTTGTTCATCAATAAATTTGTACTTGTCCCGGGGGTTGATGGTCGCTTCTCCTCGGCAAAAATATAAGTGTTAGCCCGAAAGGTCTTAAACTTCCCGAACCAGCTCGGACAATAAGACAATGTTGAGTCTTTGAACTTCTCGGACTGTGGGACGGTGAATGTAAGCCGGATAGTGTCCCACATAGGATCCTTTATTGTTTTTGGTCCACATTTTCCACTCATCACCAAAATGCTAACCTTGCTGCAGTCTTAAGCGCCGACAAAACTAGTATATGTGCTTTTATTAGGACCAGAAAGGTTGCAAATTTTCATCAAAATGAATCTCGAGCTTCGTCCCAATATTCGACTAAGGGATACTTCCATCATTCGTGTGTCGCTTCTACCATGGCGTGTAATAATACTCCGAAATTTGAATTAGGGAATTTAAGGGCCAAAGTGCCAAATGACCAAAATACCCACAGGAGGAGTAAATAACTTAGGAAAAAGGTGAATATGAGGTTTCAAACACCTTGTATTGAGTTTACCTTATTGTTAAGGTAATTTCTCTTGAAATTGGATAATTTGCAATTAGGTCCCTAAAACGTTTGGGAATTTGCAAATAGGTCCCTAAATACATTGTGGGTTATAAATACCTGTGAAAGCTATAAAAGAAGCAAGTAAAAATCTATTTAAAATAGGGAAGGATATTGTCCCTAATTTAGGTAATTTATTAAGTTACAAACTTGGAGAAATTATAGAAGAATACTCAAAAAGTAAGGAAATGACCATAATACCCTTGCGATTATGGAAAAATGCAGAATAATGCAGAATGCATGAAAAATCTCATGTTAAAGTAAAGGTTAAGAGGTAATGTGGTATTCTAATTAAGAAAATTACTAAGCAGTGATAACTGAGTGATTAAGTATTTATTAGCAAATTACTTAAGCACAAGTATAGAAAATTCGGAGATAATTATGTAAAGCTCCAAAATTAGTGATAAATGGCTAAAAATTAGCATAAATATATTGGTTAATTAATTGGAAAATTTGAAGGAAAAAGGATGAGTTTAGGTATTTTTTAAGCCTAAATGCAAGAATTGACCAATAGGAAAATGTTGTGAGAGATTATGTAAAAATAATTATTTAATGAGTAAATACCCTTTTTGGTCCCTGGAAAAACACATTTGACCCTTTTTCGTCCCTGAGTAAAAGAAATGTCATTTTGGTCCTTTTTAAGGACTAAAAAGGACGTTTTTGGGATTTCTGAGGGATTAAAATGTGCAAAAAAAATGATCAAAAGGACTAAAAGGGACCTTATTTTTCCATTTTAGGGACTAAAAGTGACTTATTTTTTTCAAGGACCAAAAGGGCATCCGTGTTTTTTCCAGGGACCAAAAAGGGTATTTACTCTTATTTAATTAATTAATTAATTAATTAATTAATTAATTAAAAAAGAAAGTGCAGAAAATAAAAGAAAAAAAAACGAAAAAAATAAATAAATAAGAAATAAAAATAGAAAACTTAGTTGATAAGTTAAGTTTATTATTTTATTAATATAATTAATTAAAGTAAAATTATGTGAATAGTAAAATGGGAAATAGGAAACGGATCCTATCTAGAGATCTAGGAATGGGATTCCCAAAGTCAAGGTAAAATATTAATCAGTGGGTTTTTATCTTAGTTAGACTCTTGCGGAAGTTAATTCGGCCGTTTGTGCTTTTTCCTAATAAGACGAAATAGGAAATTCGAGAAAAGGCCGAGATAGCCAAAAGGACGAAAAGGTTATGTTGTGAAATTTGGAAAAGAATTGGGAATTTTCATGAACATATTTGGATTGATGAATTTTTCGAAGAGATGGGTGTTTAGAAAACAAGTTTCGACACCGGACGCGTTTGGACACGTTTTTCGAGAAAGACTCAACTGGACTGTTGGAGCCCTATATGGAATCAAAATATAGGTTAACCGTTACCTGAGATCCGGTGCGGATCTCAGCTCTCAATATAGCGTCAGGGTCGGAAGGACCGAGGAACGAGGAGAGAGGGAAGCAGCAGGTTCGAGGATCCGGCTGAAGACTTTCCATTATTATCCTTTACTTTTTGGAACTCTCGGTTACTATACCGTTTATGTAATTAGCCGTGGGCATTTTGAATATATATATCGAGTTACTTTTCCGCTCAAATGCTCTACTCTGATGATTTTGAAATGATGTTTGACAAAAAAAAAAAAAAAAATTACTGCTTTTGAAAAGTCGGGTTGTTACAGCGTGCACGGCGCTGAGGAGGCTCAATGTGAGATGAAGAGGGTTCGTTTGTCCGACCCTCCCCAGTCAAACCAGTATCTGGAGTTTCAAGAACACGAGTGGAATCGTTTTCACCGTTCATTTTCAAGACAGTAAGAGAGGAATGCGAGAAAATGAGGGAGTAATGAGAGGCTAGCAGACGCGGGCGAGAAGAGAGGTAATGGAGCAGGGAAGGGTTTCGCAACGTGAGCAGGGTTCTTCGGTGAGAGTGTGAGAGTGACAAAAGCGTCATGCGAAGTTAACGTTTGGCGCTTCATTTTAAGGACCGGACAAATACACATATACGGTCTTAAAAGATAACCTTTAAGACCGATCTCTATATATGTCCGGTCTTAAAATTAATTAATTTTTATTCAAACTTTAGTACTAGGCCAAATTTTTGTCCGGTCTTAAAAGTCTTACTTTTAAGACCTGGTCATTCTCAGTAACAATGGTCTTAACATTTATTACTTTTTTATTTAAACTTTAGTACGGACAAATTTTAAGTTCGGTCTTAAAAATCAAAGTTTTAAGACCAGAAGCTTTTATATATGTTCGGTCTTAAAACTTTAATACCTTTATATTTATATTTTTCCGTATTATTTTGGAGTGTAGAAAATATAAGTATGCCTTGATGAGATTTCTACATAAAAGTATTTGATATTTCAATTTTTTTATTAACATTTTTAAGGCCTAGTTGTTATTTTAACGAGTGCTGGATAAGATCTATGAAAAATTGATCGAGAATAAGAAGTTCTTTATATTTACAAATATGCCACCTGGTCACATATTTAGGACCGGTCGATAATTAGTCCGGTCTTAATGTGGCGTCCTTCATTGTGTAAGAAGTTCTTTTTATTTACAAAACTGCACGGTCACACCATTAAGACCGTGCTTCGATTATCCGCTCTAAATGAGGCGGTCTTATAGCCCTTCATTGTTTAAGAAGTTCTTTTTATTTACAAAACTGCCACCGGTCACACCTTTAAGACCGGTGCGTCGATTATCCGCTCCAAATGAGGCAGTCTTAAAGCCCTTTTTTACACTAGTGTGTGTGTGTTAGTATTTCTATAAGCTCTATTTGAACCTAAAGATACATCTTAACCCTAATGCCCGTGACCGAGCTCTTCAAGAATTCCTTTTATATGCATAGGGTTCCCACTCTAAATGAGAATCATAGAAATCTATTATTATAATTCGGTTGTAAATGTAGATGTTAGTGAAGAGTTTTGCTTTGATTATAATGTAAGATGCTAATACACTTTATTTCTTAAATTTATTATTTACTCTTCAAATTATTTTTGCCCTTAGTTTTAAATAAATCAAAAAAAAAAACCCCCTCCAACCCCCGTCACGGCCCATGGCAGTGGTGACCGGCGGTGGGGGTTGAAGGGTATTTTATTTTATTTTTTGATTTATTTAAAACTAAGGGCAAAAGGATAATATAATTTCACCTGAATTTGCATATCTCTCATAGGTCTTTTGTACCTCTCAGTCTTTTTACAAATTCGGAAGACTTCTGAGGGTTTTACAATTTCAAACGGCATTTATTTGGAATTTTCCCTATTTTTTAAAAACAATTAATTTAACTAATTTTTTAATCTCCCCAAATTACCAAAAACAAGTATTCATTATGGCTTCATTATGTCTGGTAGCTGGAACAAACAAGGATTCCGATGGCCAAAAAAGCTAGGACAAGGATTCCTTTGTAATTCCGACCATTTTATTTATATACCCTCAAATACAAAAAAAAAAAAATAATAAAACAAATAAAAAACACTCGTGGACCTCATCCACCACGTACACACTAGTTGTTACCTCCTTTGTGTTCGTACCTTTTTATCTTTTTATTCTATACTCCAAGTTAATCCATACTATTCATCCACATGTAACTTAATTGACCCTTAGTCCCTCGCATATTCTGTAGATATTTTTCACCACACTTAGCCTTCCTTAAATAATTAATCAAATTAATTATGAGTTAATCCTAGTTATGCTCGTAAGCTTAACCCAAATCATCACACGCAAACATCGCCATGTCGGTATGCAGAATATAAAAACAAAAACAAAAATAAAAGTAAATAAAAATTAAAGAGGCAACTTGGCTGCTTTATAGCTTCGTCTAGTTCTAAAAACTCAATTCAAAAATGATCTCTCTGTTTTCTCCATCCTTCTTCTCTCTCTTTCTCTAATAAACACCGACGAATTCTTCAGAGACCTGCCAAACTTTGCTTTACCATCTTCAGTTTTTAATTTCAGAGCCAAAAGCCCTCTTCAAGTGTGAACGTGTAAACCCCAAAATCCGGACAGGCGGCACTGCCCCCATATTTATTATATTTATTTATATATTTATTTGAGGTAGTGATTTTCTATTTATTATCCCGTAAAATAAGATTCTTGAAAAAAGGAAAAGGAAGAATATTAATGGAGAATTTTAGTGAAGGAGTTGGTGTTTTGCATGGTGGATGATGGATGGTTCGTGTCAACTTAAGACAGTACTATTTTAACGGAGGCGCACACTCGTGCTTGAATTCTCCTTCCTCGTGTATATATAAGCGTGTGTGTATATAAAAGCGTCGTTGTTCTCTCTTATTGGTGATATTTCGAAACGGGTCTCCAGAAAAGGACGAGATAAATTCTGGGCTTGATCTTGAATTTTCCCTGGGTTTGTTTTCTGATCTGAAAAAGAACAGAGGGATATTTCAATTGCATGATTTAACTAACGGTGGCGCACCAACGGGGGTCAGCCGAGTTCTCGAAATTCACGGGCCATGACGGCGCCGCAGATGAGGAAGAAGCACTGAACCCAACTGCGGCCGCGGAGGCGGCGGCCGGTGAGGAGAAGGAGGAGGACGAAGGTGTGTTATCTGGATATAGCATCAACAGAGAAGGTGAGTTGACGGCGATCGTTTCGGCGCTGACGCATTTGGTATCTGGATCTGGTGGTCAGGGTCGCACCGAATGGATACCTGTGACGTCGTCTCTTGGCCAGCCTTCTCCTTCTTCTTCTGTTTTGTCGCCATACTTGTCGTCTTCTTCTTCTTCTTTATCCTCCGCTTCAGGCTCTGTTTTGAGCTCTGCCTCTGGTTCTACAGTCTCCTGGGTTGGCCAAAAACGAGCACGTGACCAACACAGCCCTGTCTATGGATCTTTCTCTGACTTCAGAGTTCCTTCTCAGGGACAATCATCTTCAGGTACAATTCCTTCCACATCACATAACTCTCAAATCAAGAACACGACAGAAAAAAGAATTTTGAAATGGCATTTGAACATTTAAGAATTTGTGTTTTTTCAATTTTCAGTGGCAGAGGAGGGACCGAATGTTTCCGCCAGTGCGGTGGCAGAGACGGTGGCAGTTGCAGCTGAGGAAAGCGGAGAGAGGAGGAGGAGGTACAGAGGAGTGAGGCAGAGGCCGTGGGGGAAATGGGCGGCGGAAATTCGCGATCCTCACAAGGCGGCGAGAGTCTGGCTTGGGACATTCGACACGGCAGAGGCGGCCGCCAAAGCTTACGATGATGCCGCATTGAGATTTCGTGGTAATAGAGCCAAACTAAATTTCCCTGAAAATGTCAGAGCTGTGCCCCCTGTTCACAACTTTCCGGCCACTCGCCTTACCGTAACCGATTCCCCAGCCACTCATTTTCAGCAACACACTCCTAGTCTTCCTCCTCCTCCACCACCACCTCCTCCTCTGCAGCCACCGTTCTTGCAGTCGCCGTCTTTTCAGTCGCCCTCGGACATGATCAGAGACTACTGGGAATACTCTCAACTGCTTCAAAGCTCCGGTGATTTCCAACAGCAACAGCAACAGCAACAGCAATATCAACTTCAGCAACAGCAACAACAGAATTCAAATTTATTGCAACAATGGCTCTATAATTCACAATTGGCTTCTCTTCAATCGTCTTCTATGTTATTGTCATCCTCACCTCTGTCTTCATCTTCTTCACCAACAGCATTCTCACCATCGAGCCAGCTATCCTCTGCTTCATATCCCCTGTTTTCTAGCCAGCAAGGAGGCTATTACCGACCACCACCGGGAAACCAACAGCGTGGCGGCAGTGGCGGAAACATCGGCAGTAGTTCAGACTTTCCGGCAACAACTTGGTCAGATACCAGTGGCTACCCCCCTCCTCCATCCGGTTCTGGCTGATCGATCATACAGGAGAATTTCTTTTCTTTTCTTTTCGTTTTTTGCTTTTTAACCAAATACATAGTATTAATTTTTAATTTTGATCTCTTGCAAAACTCAAACAAAATATTCTCATTGTGATAAAAATTATTGATTTTAGGAAACATCTGGAATTCCTTAAACTTTGTAAGTAGATGCAGGTTTCAGTTTTAGCAGTATTTACTATGTATTATTAGTTAATTAATTAATAATATAATAACATAGTTATTATACAAAGCTGTTGAAAATAGAGGAAAGGACAAAGCAGCCATTAAGGTTTAAAGTTTGAAGGGTTTAGTGAGATGTTTACTCATTCTACGGACGAAGCATTCGGTTTTTACCCAAGTGGTCTGATTTCGGCTTTACAGCCACAGATTTTATTTTAACTATTATAATAATAATAATAACGGATTGCATCCCCCACTTAATTTTTCTTAATTATCATATCTTCTTTTTCTTTTTCTTTTTTAATTGTCATGTAATAAATTATAACGATGAGGACCATGAGAATGACGACGACCCTTCATCTTTCTACAGTTCCATTCTGTTAAGTGTTAACCATATATCATAGTGTTTCACTGGTTTTATCACAATAGCTTGCTGCATGAAAACTCGTCATATATTCTAGCTAAAGTAATTAATTCGCATGTCCTTATAATTTATCTTGATTTTGAATCAAGTTCTTATTTAATTATTTTACTTGAATTGGATCCTTATTATTATTTGATCCGATAATTCTATTATACCATGATACCATATATTTAAAAGGGTTGGTCTACCGGAATGAGTTATTTTCTTTCATCAAAAGAAAAAAAGGATGAGTTATTCTCACAAGAAGGTGCATCAAATATCGGGTCCACATTGCATGCTTAGACTTAGGTGCTTATACATCTAATTAGAGGTATAAGCATATTTTTTTAATTTTTTTAATTTTTTTATATATTATATTTATTTAGATTTAAATTATATGCTGTTTTCTGATATGTTTTTTGCACCCAGTATCTCAAATTAATTAATTTCCAATTCTGCATTTGTCTGTAACACCAGTATTGTGAAAATTAATTAATTTGAGATATTGGATGTAAAAACATCTCAGAAAGTAGCATATAATTTAAATCTAAATAAATACAATATAAAAAAAAATAAAAAAAAAAATATGCTTATACGTCTAATAAGAGGTATAAGCACCTAATAAGCACCTAAGTTCTAAGCATGTAATTTGGATTCATCAAATATCTAATAAAAACAAGGGAAAATTTCACCTACCGCCTCTATAGTAAAATATTCTCAACTAGCCCTTAAAACTTTCTGAAAATTAATTTTGTTGTACCCAAGACTAAATTGAAATAAGTTTTTAGCTTAAAAGACATTTATGCCTTTGTCTTATATATAGCCTAGACGGTCTTGTGAATTCTCACATCTGTCTTATAAATACACATATTTGACTTGTAAATTCTCAAATGTGTCTTGTAAATAATATGCATTATATTGTGAATATGCTCATTGTTTAGTACATGGCCGAAATGGTCTTGTAATTTCACTTTTTTATCTTATAATATATTTGATTTGTAAATTCTCACTAGTATTTTGTAAATAATCATATTTGACTTGTAAAATAATGACATAATTGGTTTTTCACTTGCAAATTTTATTTTTAGTTTAGCTCTAGAGGATGCAGTGAAGTTTCAGAAAGCTTTAAGGGTTGTTTGAGAATAATTTGCTACAAATGGGGTGTAATGAAATTTTCCCTAAAAACAACTCAACTTATGACACTTTTATATATTTTTGATAAAAATATTGAGCATAAAAGGAGGATAAAGAATGGATGGTAGATAAAATATTTATTTTTTATTATATACTTAAATAAAACTTATAGAACATCAAATAAAAATTACAAGAATATAATAAATTATTAAATACAATGTAAATTAAAATTAAAATACCTAATTTATCACCTTTTTGTGAATTAGATATGAATTTTATTTTCCTTTGCATACTAACACCAAACAAGTCACGGGTATGGTGGGTAGTTAAAATTCCCTAGGACATCCAATTCCTTGTGGTTTTTTTCTTCCTAAACTTGGAAAATTGAGTGGATCAGTCAAAGCATTTTGAATGATTCTCTGGTTTTTGTTTCTAGATAGGAATTATTGAAGAAGGTAGCTGGATTGATTAATATAGATAAATTTCAACTCGATCGTCAAAAAGATAAGTTTTGAATGTAACATTTTAAAATGAATGTTTTGCTCATATATTTCAAAAGCATCTTTAATTTTTGAGTTGATCAATTTTGAAACTCTATGTAAAGTTCTGAGTTGAAAACTTTTTCTCTTGGAATATTAAACCAAAAGTTGCACATACACTTAATTTGCTTAGTTATATTTAAATCATAAATAGTTTCTTCTTAATCTCTTGGATAGAGATTTTAATGTTTTCAGAATAGTGTTACGCCGTAAAATGATTTTCCTTCTTTTAGTTATAAAAGTGGTTCAGGGTGATTTCCTCGGGAAGGAGATCATATCCTTGTCTTTTTTCTGCCCATCCTCATCCTGACCGTCAAAATCTTGATATAAGGGACCAGAATGATTTTTGAAAAAACCACGCGCGGTTTTTTCAAAAACAAATCTGGCCCCTTGGATCAAGATTTTGACGGTCAGGATGAGGATGAGGAGGGATAGGCAGAAAAAAGGGAGGGGAGAGAAACTGGACTCGATTTCCTCGTGAAACTGAGATGGTGTCTTGTCAGCCTATAGCTTAGATTTTCATGTGAACATGAGATGGCGTCTTCTTACTTCATCTCTTGGAGAGATTTTTGGAAAAATTTATTTTCAAAAAATTGTTAAAAAAGTCTTAAGAAAAATTCAGATATCAAAAAAATCTTATTAACAACTCTTTCTATGATATTAACAACTTCATCCGTTCGATTTACAACTCTTTAGAACTTTTCTGACATCTGAATTTATCTTGAGACTTTTTATTTTATATTTTTAAAGTCTCTTAGAATCTGAAAAGAATTTTTCCTAAATTTTTAATGTTTTCAGAATAATGTTATGGTGTAACAAGATTTTCCTTTTCTTTTGAGTATAAATGCGGTCCGTATTTGTGTTTTAGTACTTACATTATGTATCTCTATCTAGCTTGCTTACTCATCATGACTCAAAGCATGAAAACATGTCTCTCTGTATATTCATTGTGAAATGAATATATATACACACACACACACAATTTTAACTAACTATTATAAATTATAAATTGTTCATAACGAAAAATGAGTGTCTACACTGATCTCTTTCTCTACTTTTTCTCTACATAATTTCTCCACTATTAGATTGTCGATTGAGATTTATTATATAAAAATATTATTATCATTTAATATTTAATATTATAATAATATTTTTAATGTAATATTAAATCTCAACCATTAAAATCCAATCCAATGGTGGAGAAATTAAGTAGAGAGAGAAAGTGAAAAGAGGGGTTAGTGCACACATTCTTTTACCATTGATTAATAAAACGTGCCAAATCTCTTGAGTTAATTATCTTAATCATGATATCCGTCTTTGTTGTGTTGTTGGTAGTGATTTGTGTGCGCCCCATTTTGTGTTCAAATTGGTGATGTGCATGTTTCAAAACCCTAGAGTTTCCATTTAAAGCAATTATTTTTTGGCTCGTGTATTATATTGCTGACTAGCCACCTTTGAATATAACCAAAATTAAAAACCTTATTTTGTATTTAGACCTAAGAGAAAATAAACAAGAATAATCGCAGGAGCCAGTTTTCTATAAATTATAAAAAAGAAAAAGAAAACTTCGGTTAGGTACACAAACATATGTCTATTCATGTATTTGTGTGTGTTTGTACGTTTTTATTTAAATTATTAATAATTAATAATATATTAGAGAAGAGTATAGTAGAATCCAAGTATCCAACACATACCTGTGTGCGTAATTTAATATTGTCGATGCATGTGAAAGGTCGAGAATAATGTATATTAAAATAATTTATTGATTTGCTTTGTGGCTTTGTGCTTCTCTTTAATATTATTAATTAAATTAATATTAATGTTTAATTAGAATGGATTGCGTGAGATTAATGTTCACGTCTCATCAAATCTATCTATCAAACGTCGTTTTCTTTTCTCCTCTACAACGTAACTTCACCTCGAAAATTAAAAGCATAAATATTTTTTTTTTGGGAAAATTACACCTAGGTCCTAGGTAAGGGAAAACATTATAAAATAGTCTCTTAAAATTTCAAATTTGTGGTGAAGTACTGTGATACATTTTTACAATATTTTTTATATGTGAAAAAACACAAATACCTCCAATGAATAACTAGTGGGAAGAAACAAGATTAAGTGAAAAATAGAGCAGAAAAATGGCGTGAAAAAAACGTTGAGATACGGTAAGCTGGCTCATCACAAAAGCTTAAAGACGAAGGTACGGAATTGATGTCAACACCTCTATTATCTTCGTTTATCCATTTCATTGATGTTTTCAATGGACCATGTGAATGGATTTTGAGTTTTGGCATAAAATATGAAAAATCTGTCTGTTTTTTAAAAAAAATATTTTAAAGTGATCACCTTTATTCTCAGCCATAGTTAAATGCAATGTATATGATGTGATTGTGGTTTAAATGTGTCTGGGTAGGGTTTAGTATGCTCTGTTTTCTAGTTTAGTATGCTCTATTTCTGCATTGCAGGGCTACGGATTGAAGATGAGGGTGAAAATTTTGTCTTTACAACACCTAATATGCGAAGGGAAAAATGTGTTGTTAATTGGTGTAGCGATAGTTGTTAATATGTGTGATGAACTTGTTAATGACAATTGTAGGTCGTATTTAAATGTTTTAGTTGTGGTTTATGGTGTTTGGGAAGAGTTTCAAATATTTTCTATGTTTTTGGGTATTTTTACTCATTAAAAGTGGGAATTAATCAAGGTGGGGGGTGGAAGTTGTGTGGTTGGAAGTGCTTATGTATGAAGTGGGAATGTTAATGATAGTTGTTAATATAGGTGGTAAACTTGTTATTGACAATTATATTGTGCAGGTGGACAGTAGTGATGGCTTGTACGTATGAGAAGAATCTACCATCTTTCCTTTATAGAGGGGGAAGGTTTATAGTTAGTGGAGTCAGTGATATAACACATGTTGGGGGAATAGTGAGATCAAGAACTATTACGGAATGCACTAGTTATGAAGAGTTCAAAATAATAATATCCTCCATTGGGGGAAAAAAGAGTAGCCAACTTGTTATGAAGTTCACACTAACATTTGATACAACGACATTTATGGACCTACTAGATGATGAAGCAATCAAACATTTAATTAATTTCAATAGAGAAAGTAGGCATGTATATGTAGATGAAGGAGAAATTGATGATGATAATACAGCATGGCGGTAAGGGATGAGCAATATGT
Organism: Acacia pycnantha; assembly: GCA_025563575.1. Lineage (NCBI taxonomy): Eukaryota > Viridiplantae > Streptophyta > Magnoliopsida > Fabales > Fabaceae > Acacia > Acacia pycnantha. The sequence goes on along the minus strand of JAMWYP010000178.1, from coordinate 957,609 downwards.
GTAAGTTGTACTTCATTATGGAAATTAATCGATGAAGGAGATGTTGTTAACTTATCACTACTAACATATTGTACATCTCATTTTTGTGCATGTTTGATAACTTGTCAGAAGTTTGGGATGGACTATCAGGCACTATGGATAATGAAGATTCACCTTCATTGGCATGCGCTGTCCAAATGATGCCAATAGGAAGACCTGAAATGAACTCCATAAAGTGGAAAGATTTGATAATTGGAGAAGGAAAAGTTTTTCCCAATGCAAACGCCCTTTGACAAACATTATACAAGTATAGCATTGCCAAGAAGTTTGCATACAAATATGTTAAAAAGAAAATAAAAAAATCATTATCAAATGCATAGTGGATGGTTGTCCATGGTACTTAGGAGCGTACTCAATGGGAGAACGACAAGATGCTGAATTCCTAACTATAAGAACATTGAAAGGTGAGCATGTACATCATGCACAGGATAACCTAGTTGTAGCTCACTCGAAGAGATCTTAATTGACATCATCAATCATGGTAGACAGTTTGAGGTGTAACATAGAAAAGAATATAAATGAGATTATGAGAGACATGTATAAAGATTATGTGGTGCGTCTAAATTATACTCAAGCATACATGGGAAAAGAAAGAGCATTGAGGGAAATACATGGTCGTGTAGAGGATTCATACATGGATATTCCTTAGATATGTGATAGGATAGTCAAGACCCATCCATACATGGTTGGCCGATGTGAATTCTCAGGTAGTGATAGATTTGAAAGGGTATTCATTGCTTATGGATGCTCAATCAAATGCTTTTTACAAGGGTGTCGTCCCATACTTCATATAGATTGATGTCATCTAAGTGGTCTTTAAAAGGGAACATTGGTTTTAACTAATGTATATGATGCTGATGATAAATTGTTTCCCTTGGCATATGCTATAGTTAGTGGGAAACACATGATGATTGGAGTTGGTTTCTTCAGAATCAAGGATACCATTGGCACAAGGGATATTACAATAGTCTCATATAGGAATCTTGCCATCATTAGTGTTGTATGTGCTATATTTGTAGGTGAGAGACATGCGTTTTGTATTGGGGAGGAATAACAAGAAAGATGTATTGAAGATGCTCAATGCAATTGCTTATACAAGGCATGAACATAATATAATGTTGTATTGGGGAGACTGAAATTGTTTTGTCTACATTAGCTCGGTGGGTTGAGACCAAAAGAGATATGGAAATATAGGCTCAAAGCAAGTTTCCTCATAAAAGATGAGATACAATAATAAAAAATGTTGTAGAGTCATTCAACATGTGGACTTTGAAAGAGAAGAAGTGCAATGTTGATGTTTTCATTCATAAGCATCAAGGAAAATTAGCTAAGAAGATGGTTGTATGCAAAGCAGTAATAAGAAATTGGAAAAATGGTATTGGGCATAATATTGAGTCCAAGTTGATGGAAGAAGTCGGGGGGTTAAAAATATGGAGTGTGAATATTATGGTGATGATCAGATTTTAGTTGCAAGAATGTGTAACAATCAAGTTATCCATCTAACTGTTGATCTCATAGCACCTAAATGTATGTACTTCTCATGGAAGATGATAAGAATACCTTATTCACATGCATGTGTAGCAATCAAGTTAATTCATCATAGTGTGTACTCATTTGTCGATGATTTCTACAAATTATCTACCTAAGAAAAGATATATGCAACTCCCATGAGGCTTGTAGCAACACATGATTGCCCACATCCTGAAGTCCTTACAATGATACAAATGATGACACAAACTTTGTTACAACCACCAATTACTAGAAGGCATCTGGGAAGGCCAAAGAAAAGAAGGATTGAATCATAGTCTCAAAACAAAAGGGTTTAGTATTGTGAGCGAGTAATGAGGCTATCCACATTGCCAAGACTTGCAAAAAATCCTAATACAAGCGAATAAGTGATGGTGGCTTGGGTTCTTCATTTTTGGAAAATGCATCTCATACTATTTTGTTGTAAATGTCATTAGATAGAAATCCACCATATGATTTTTTGTGGATGGTGTGTGAATTTGTAATTAGCACATTGTAGATGCCTCTATAGATGTAAATGAAGGTTGGATATAATAGGGAATTGTATCCAAGTTTATTGTATCCAAGTTTCATTTATGAACATCTGTATTTTGATGTAAACTCAGTTGTCAATTTATGGGACATGATGTTGTAAGTAGACGCACTGGACTTGTCATTGGACGCCCAAGGAATTGTCAGTGCAATTTCCTGCACTTGTTAACACACACACACACATATGTGTATACATATAAATTCCCTACACTTGTTAATACACACACACGCGCACGTGCATGCATGCATGCATGCATACATACATACATACATACATACATACATACATACATACATACATACATACATACATACATACATACATACATACATACATACATACATACATACATACATACATACATACATACATACATACATACATACATACATACATACATACATACATACATACATACATACATACATACATACATACATACATACATACATACATACATACATACATACATACATACATACATACATACATACATACACACACACACACACACACACACACACACACACACACACACACATCACACACACACACACACACACACACACACACACACACACACACACACACACACACACACACACACACACACACACACACACACACACACACACACACACACACACACACACACACACACACACACACACACACACACACACACACACACACACACACACACACACACACACACACACACACACACACACACACACACACACACACACACACACACACACACACACACACACACACACACACACACACACACACACACACACACACACACACACACACACACACACACACACACACACACACACACACACACACACACACACACACACACACACACACACACACACACACACACACACACACACACACACACACACACACACACACACACACACACACACACACACACACACACACACACATACATACACTGTATGTATATACATGTACACACACACACATATACACACACACACATACATACATTTATACATATACATATATATATATATAGACACACACACACACACAAATATACACATATATATGTTGACATGATGTGAAGATAGTGCAATCAAGTTATGAACAACTTTGAAATTCATAATTTTTGTGGACATGTTTATAGAATTCCCATGTTATTGTAACTTAATATATATTAGGAAGGCATATTATTTGGAATTGATGATGGACCTCCATGGACTTGTCAATAGAAGCCACATGAGTTGTCAGTGCAATCCCCTACACTTGTCAACGTTTGCATATGGACTTGTCAATAGACGACCAAGGACTTGTCAACTCATGCACATGGACTTGACTATGGACTCCCAAGGATTTGTCAACGCATACACATGGATTTGTCAACGCATACACATGGATTTGTCAACATAGGCACATGGACTTGTCAATTGACTCCCAAGGATTTGACAGTGCAATCCCGTACTCTTGTCAACATATTTGCTTACCTATGCTTACATAACAAGCCAAAGTGCAATCAGGCACATAAATTGTGCATAATCTTATAGAAACATTAATATTAAGTCAATACAATCGGTCTTGATGTAATAATTGCAAGAAATATGTCATAAATACAATCACTCTGTATACAAATGCAATTGCAAAAAATATGTGGTTAATTTAATCAGTCGTACTTGATCTAACTTCATAACTAATCCTACCTACAATCCAACTTATCAGCCTATTTGGTTTTCTTCCTCTACCGATTCTCTTACACTAAAGACATAACTTTGTCTCAATGCATGTTATTAGGATGAGTGACAAGCCACCACAAAAACCCAACTTTAATTTTATTGAGTTCTTCCATCAAATAGTAAGGCATGGGGCAACCAACATCACCTTTGTTAGATTTGATTAGTTTTGATGATGTCTTATATAGATGTCATTATTAAGAGCAAAAAGCTTGTATGATATATTTATCTCCTACATTGACAAACTACTATATTTAATGTAGATTAGTCCAAGTTGAATTATAGATCAAGAAGGAGATAAGAGATTTCAGAAAGAATGTCAAATTCAAGAAGAATAGGAGATATTAAAGAAGGTAGAACTTGCTGAGAATGATGAGTCCAAGTTGAATGATGGAGAATGATCAAGAGAAGAAAGAAAGATTTGAATTATATAGAATGATCAAGATGGTAGATGAAAGAAGGAAGAACTTGCTGAATGAAATGAGAATATCATTATAAAAGTTGTAAGATTGATTCTAGAAGTCTCCACGATCAAATGGAAGTTGGAATGTCTCAATTCAGAGTTAAAAGAAGCAAATATGAGGTTCTGAATGAGCAAACTCGAGTTTACTACATTGCTGCAGTGATTTGCTCCTTGGATACGAGCAAACTCAAGTTTGGGACTCAAAACTCGAGTTTTCCACTATCTAACTCGAGTTAGTAATGTCTTTAGCATCTCTGGATGAGTTAAACTCGAGTTAGTTAGCACAAGCTCGAGTTTACAGCACTCTTCAGCAACTCTGTTAAACTCTGTTTCACGTTTCACTTGGGCGACGTCCGTAATTTGATGATATTTCCTAAACCAAAAATCGGATTGAAGTGAAACCAATTTTGTATGAAACTAGACTTCCAATGCGTCATTATGAAAAAATTTCAAGCCTTAAGGAGGTCATATGAAGGAGTTATAAATTGTAGAAGTTGACAGTGAAATTCACGCCATACAACAAACCAATCTTCAATGTTTTGAGTGTATCTCACAAACTAAAAATCCAATTGAGCTGAAATTGGTGGCATATGAACGTAGACTCAAAATGAGTTCCATCAAGAGTTGAATAAACCAAAACGGAGTTCATACCAAGGAGATATGGCCCTCAAGAGTTGACTCAAGAAATTCTGGAACCATTTCAGATAGGTTCGGTTTTCTAGATATAGTTCACATTACACACAACCAAATGAAGTGAAACCAATTTCATATGAATCTAGACTCATCAAGTGTTTCACAGAATTTGGAAGTGCTCAAGTTATTTAAACTTAGCCAAAATCGAGTTAGTTTTCACAAACTCGAGTTTCTGTCAAACAGAGAGTTTAAGTTTTCCTAACTTGAGCAAACTTGAGTTTGGATTTGCAAACTCAAATTTGCTCTTGGCAGAGAGTTTTCCAAGTTTCCAATCTTTTGAAGAAACTCAAGTTTAAGTGAGCAAACTCGATTTTGTGTTAAGCAGAGAGCTTCTAACTATTTTGATCTTTTGAAAACTCAAGTTTGTTTTTGGAAACTTCAGTTTGAGCTTTTATGAACTTAAACTCATTTTCAGTATGAATAGAGTCAAACTTAAGTTTGTCACTTAATGACTCGAGTTTGCTCCTATTTCAAAGTGTTCTTCAAAGCTCAATCGTGACGTTTACCTAAGAAAGAACAAAACTCCAGTTTGTGTTTCTAAACTCGAGTTTGCACTTGAGTGAATAGTTACAAACTCCAATTTGCTTGAACAAACTCCAGTTTTCAGCGCTCTGTTTGAAAATCAGTTTTTCTCGAATTTGCGAAATCTTCATATATGATCTAGATACTTCATATCATCACTCCTTATTATTCCTAGCTATGTTTAATCAATTTGTTAGTGAGTTTCAAATGATTAAACGAAGGATTAGATGCAAATCTCAAAATGTCAGATTTATGTCAGAACATCAAAAGCAGTGACAGAAGCTTCAAACAACTAGATTTCTGCCTTTCATTAAAGGCATTTTTGTCATTTCACATATGAAAAATATTGCAAAAGAAGTCCCACGAGACTTCACCGCAAATTTGAGATTTCAAGGGACTATTTTGTTGTATTTTCTTTTGCTTGGGGCCTATGTGCAATTTTCCCTATTTTTTTCTTACCTCTCGTTCCCTCTAGATATGTTTGTATTATACGTAAAATCATTTACTTAAGTTTGGGTAAATCAAAATTTGGTTAGGAACTGGGGTACATGGTGTTTTTTAAATTTGTTCCTTTTTTCCAACTTTTTTCATTTGTTCTCAATAAACAAAAGAATTTGTGCAATTCACAAGAGTATATATATAAAAATTATTACTAACTAAATATATTAATTAATTATATTATATTAATATTTATATAATATATATATATATATATATATATATATATATATATATATATATATATATATTCTAATAAAACACATTTCATGTTATCTTAAATAAATGAGCCAGTTGAAGGGTTTGAATCATCTCAGTGTAAAACGTTAATTAACTTTATCTCATAAGTATATAATTAATTATATATATATATATATATATAGGGGTTATCATTTGTCATGTCACTTGACATAAGGTTATGTCAAGTCACTCCAAAACTACGTCGTTTTGGGTTAAAAGAATTAATGAAATCTCAAAACGACGTAGTCTTGGGTCAGGGGAATTAATGAATGATCTTTTAGCAAAATTCATATAATAAATACTAAAACAAAAATACAAAAACACCCTTCATTAATTTTCTTAACCCCAAAACGACGTAGTTTTGGGCTCACTTGACATAATTTTATGTCAAATGACATGACAAACGATAAACCATATGTGAGGTTATCATTTATCATGTCACTTGACATAAGGTTATGTCAAGTCACTCTATATATATATAATTCATTGAAAGAAAATCCTATTAATTACACATATTGAAAGGAGCAAATGATGAATATAGATTTATTACTAATAATTAATTTAATTTTTTTTTAAAATATTTAATATTGGTACGACATAGATAACCGACCCTAATGTAATTTAAAAATTACTATATATGATCCTAACATCATAGATATCTTCCAATTTCTTTTTTTTTACAGAAAAAATGTATTATATGTGGTGAGGTGCTTATCCACGTGGAAGCATATTTAAAGCTGTACCCAGAAGATCAGCTCGGAGACTTACATGGGGCCCACAGAATACGTGGCAGATAACGACAAAAATGATGACGCAATGATAAAATATTCAATATTAAAATAACATGGTCTTTTTTTTTCCTCAAATAACATGGTCTTATCATCCTAAGTGGATTATTTATTTATTTATTTATTAGTGGATTAAGTGTATGATCAAACTAGATTATTGTACTAAATTAATGATATAATCTTTTCACCAAAAAAAAAGTAACGATATAGTCTGTAAATAAATTGTTAAACAAAAGTGTTATGTTTAATTTTTTTCATTAAGTGTTCTCTTTAGTTTCTTTTATATTGTTAAACAACTTTAAATTGTTTTATCTTATTTTATTGGCACCTTTAATATATTCTTTTACATGAACGAACAACTTAAACGATTTTCTATTTCAATATATGTCACCTCTACTCTTCCATACAATATTAAACTTGAGATAAAGTTGTTTTTTAAAATAAGAAAGAAAGAAAACGGGGCAGAAAGAAGGAAGAAGAATGGTGACATTGATGACGATGAATAAAAATAGAATGGACATAGTAATTGGTAGGAATGGACTGGGGAGGCACGTGCGAAGGATAGAGACAACGAGGAGAAGACACGTGCACAAAAGCCTAAGCAAAGATAGGATAACTATAATAATAATAATAATAACAATGTTTCAGTGGCAAAGGTGAAACCTAACATTGGGAAAAGTAAAAGGGACAAGTGGTGAGTTTGGAGAGTGATTGGTTGTTTACCTACCATTTCCGGTAAAGAGCTTTACTACGGGGTTTCAAAGTGTTCATTCACACGTGTTTGTTCCTATCCCCATGACAAAGATCATAGGTGATTATAGGTACGTACGTAATAGAGAAGATTTCAATTGCTCTGCGGGATCAACAATATAATATCAGGAATGTTGGAGGGTTCTTAGCTTAGACTCTGCTGAAGTGTTTGTTATGGGTCCACGTCAAGAGGGTTATTTTGAGAGAGGATCGGAGTACATAATGTTTTAGATTGTTCAATTCTAATGTTTAGCTTTATAGAGTGTGGTTTTTTCATTAATGACTTATACTTATTGTTATATTGGTACATTCATTAAGAGCCATCTAACTAGAGAGGACGAATTGTGAATGGGGTTGTGACTAGCGCGCAGGAGGCATAATGAAACAATGAGGGAAGTGTTGTAATATAGAGTATAAATAGAAACTTCTCAAAAAAGCTCATAATATAAGTTTTGTAGGGATAAATCCTCTTTTAAAAAATTAATTGAAAAATAGGACATAGGATTTAAAGAACCTCATGGCTTCACTTTTTTCTTGATACCATTCTCAATTAATGTTGTAAATTAAATGGGGATATTTATCCCCAATTTTATTTTAAAAAATATTAGAGAAGTAGTGTTAAAAAAAATTAATTATTTTTTCTTATCATTTTATTTTAAATATTCTCTTTATTCAATTTTCACAACCCCACTTGTCCATTTTATTTTTATTCCCTCCTCTCTCCTCCAAATCGCTCATGCTAAACAGTACTTAGGGTCAAGATCTAAGGTGTCTCATCGATTTAGCCAGAGACATGTTAGTTTCTAGAAGTTAATATATTAACCTTCTTTTTAATAAGGCTTTTCTCTCTATTGTATCAAAAATATTTTCGTGTGTTTGTATTTACTAGTTCGTGTTCCATTTTGTAAAGTTGGGATAAGCTAGCAAGGCAAATTAATTTTTTATTTTGAAAGGAAAAAGGTTTTGGATATAGTGACATTAACGTGAGATGGGAATAAAACTTGCACAAGTGGACAACTGTCTTGCAAAAATGACATGATATATCTTAATTAAGTAAGGTGTTTGGATAATTGGTGTTTATATAATTAGATTGGGAATGTTAGGGAAAAGCACCAAAATAAAATAAAAATTAAAAAATTTACCTAATTAAATCAGATTGAAAACATTTTACCAAAGTAATGCAGTTGGTGACGTAAGGACAGTCCACACCACTAGTAGCGTAAAGAGGTTCACGCCACTGACACAAAATGTGTCAGTGACGTGAAGAAGGTTCACGCCACTAGTGGCGTGGAGAAGGTTCACGGCACTAGGTGGCATGAATATTAAATATGGAATCAAACCCACTCAATTATTGTAGTGGGTCTGATTCCATTTTTTTTAAAATTAAATCAGATTGAAAACATTTTACCAAAGTAATGCAGTTGGTGACGTAAGGACAATTCACGTCACTACGGCGTAAATGGGGTTCACGCCACTGACAAAAAAAAAAAAAAAGTGTCAGTGGCGTGAAGAAGATTCATGCCACTAGGTGGCGTGAATATTAAATATGGAATCAAACCCACTCAATTGTAGTGGGTCTGATTCCATATATTAAAAAATATATATATATAATATAATAATAATAATAATAAATGATAAAAAAAGTGGAATAATTTAAAGCTCTACTTCATTTAATTTGAAGTCAAAGAAAGAAAACATGGAGCTGAAACAATTCATTAAGAACGCCTTTTAAAAGATTACGCGATATAATTTGGTTATAACAATAGATCCCAATACAGGGGATCTATATATTTGTTATACACCAAATATTTGTATAACAACAGTATTGATTTTGGGATCTGTATAAAAAAGCACAAATATTTGGTGTATAACAAAATCAATACTATTGTTATACAAATATTTGGTGTATAACAAATATATAAATCCCTTGTATTGAGATCTGTTGTTATAGTCAAATTGTACCGCATAATCTTTTAAAAGGCTTTCTTAATGAGTTATTTCATCTCCATGCTTTCTTTCTTTTGACTTCAAATTAAATGAAGTAGAGCTTTAAATTATTCCACTTTTTTATCATTTATTATTATTATTATTATTATTATATTTATTATTAATTTTATATATATATATGGAATCAGACCCACTACAATTGAGTGGGTCTGATTCCATATTTAATATTCACGCCACCTAGTGGCGTGAACCCTTTTTACGCCACTAGTGGCGTAAACATTAGTCTGGTAAATAGTTTCCAATGTGCTTTAATTAAGTAAATTTTTAAAAGGGTTAAGGAGCAATTTTACACATGAGCTTTTCCCCCAGGAGCGCCCAGCACCACGTGCTTTTTTCTGGAGAAAAAGTATACACGTGGTTACGTTTTAGAGCGCCAAAGACCACGGCAGTTAGTTGACCGTTAGTCAACCGTTAACTTGGATGGAACGCTGACGTGGCGTGACGTGGCGCTTATTTGGACTGACACGCTGACATGGACTCTGACGTGGACGCTGATGGTAGGAAAAAAAATAAAATTACCATTTTGCCCCTTAGTTTTAAATGAAAATTACCTTTTTGCCCTTGGTTTTAAATGAAAATTACCTTTTTGCCCTTGGTTTTAAATGAAAATTACCCTTTTGCCCTTAGTTTTAAATAATAATAAAAACTAAAAACACCCATAAACCACCGGCCCCACCACCGCCGGCCGACCACCACCATCGCCGGCTGGCGGCGGCCGACCACCACCACCGGCCGGCGGCGGCCGGCAGTGGTCGGCCGCCGGTGGTGGGGCCCACCAAGGAGGGGGTATTTTTAGTTTTTTTTTTTAAAAAAAAAACTTAGGGTAAAAGGGTAATTTTTATTTAAAACTAAGGGCAAAAGTGTAATTTTACCCGAGTTACTGTTCATTTCCATCCAACTTAACGGTTGACTAACGGTCAACTAACTGCCGTGGTCTTTGGGCGCTCCAAAACGTAACCACGTGTGTACTTTTGCTTGAAAAAGCACGTGGTCTTTGGGCGCTCCTGGGAAAAGCTCATGTGTAAAATTGCTCCTTAACCCTTTTTAAAAACAAATTATTTTGGTGTTTTTCCCGGAATGTTATGTGTAAAAGGGATCTATTTATAAATAACTTTGTACAACTGAATGTTTAGATAGAGGACTTTATTATTACTTCTTTTTTTTTCTTTTTTCTTTTTTAAACTTCTCTACAAAAACTAAAATTTATGAAAAAGGCAGTTTAAAAAACATAAGCGGAAGTTAATTACTCTTACCATTTTGAAAGTTTGTTTGACAAGGTACTTTTGACATAATGTGAACCAAATACACCCAATGAATCTTTAATTTAGATTTTTATTTAAATTTTTGAATTTCTTAATTTTTTGAATGGTTGAGTTGTTTTTTTATAAGAAAAATGCCTATTAGAATATTGTCTCCAATTTTTTTTTTTTTGAATATTTTCTTTGTAAATAAAACTCTAATACAAAAAAAAAATATATATATATATATATATTTTTCTTACTAATTAAGTGGAGTTAGCTATATGAATTGTATAATGACATTATATATGTTGTATTTGCAAACAACTCTTTTGATATATTATTCACCAATAGATTTCAATTGTTAATTTTCTTAAGTGTCCTTCTTAGTTGCCTCTACATTTTTTTATAATGATAAAGGTCATCTTCTCAATTATTTTTATTGGTGTTTTTAGTGGCCTTCTTTCCATTTATTCGTATTTCAAACCATTTTAAACAAATCTAACATTTTCTTGCCACACCAATTTTTGTTGTTAAACAATCATTACAAATCTTTTTTTTTGATGATTATATATTTATCTCAATTCTCTATTCTTTTGTTGCCCTTTCAACACCTAATATTTATTATTATCACATAACATTACTGGTAGCATTAGTTTGATAAAACTTCCCTTTCAAGCTTAGTAAAAAAAAAAAAAAAACTTTGCCATTATACGAAAAACACTTTTCTTTTTTGACCTGTCTACGAATAACACTTGTATTTTCCTCCATTTGATCCACCAAAAATTTGTATCATATATGTATATTCATCAATTTCTAGCAATCCCACAATCATATCTTAGATTTTGTCACTTGTGGTATGGTTTACTTTGGCTTCCAATTTTTATCACCAAATTAATCTAAACTACTTATTAAATTTGTAATACATGTAAGTAATTATATAACCACTTTTTGAGTTCGGGAGGCATGGCTTGACTTTAATAAGCCACCAGGACCCAACTTACCTAAAATTTTGTGTATAAAAAATAGTTCGGAGGCATGCTTTGACTTTGGTGAGTCCCCAAAACCCAACTCACCTAAACTTTTGTGTATAAAAAGTTTCTCCTTGACCTTATAGTGTACAAAGTGACAGTCAAATTCAATGTGTTTTTTTTCATACGTTCATGATTCATGAAACATAGAGTTAGAGGCTCTGTGTAGAGCAGCTTTATTATCACACCACAATTTTGTAGGCGGTGACATGGCAAGACCAACCTCCTTCATTAACTCGGTGAATCCACACAATTTTCTCGTATTGACAGCGCCATGGCTCTATACACAGCTTCTGCACAAGACCAAGAAACCACATCGTACTTCTTGCTCCTCCAAGACACTAAATTTCCACGTCCACAAACATTCAATATCTTGTGGTGGATCTTCTGGTAGGCTTTGACCGCCCATGATCTGCATCACAAAAGCATTTAATATTGATATGGCCATGATTTATATAGAGTATACCACGACTTGGTGAGCCCTTCAAGTAATGTAAGACATGCTTTAAAGTTTCCCATTGAGCAACGATCAGTGCTATCATGAATTGGCTAAGCACACTAACTGAAAGGTCACATCAGGGTGAGTCATCATGAGATAGTTCAATTTCCCAATCAGTCTATATGGGTACAAATGGTTTGATCTTCTCAGGATCAACCCTTATTCTCACATACTCAAGTAGATTGTCAAACGGTGCAGCTGTCAACAATGTCCAAAAAAGGATTAGGAATCATGGGAAAGCTACTTGGTGTTACTTCAAGTTTCTTGATTTCTTTTAGCAGATCAAGAATATACTTCCTCTGTGTCATGAGCATGCCCTTCTTGCTTCTCATAACCTTGATCCCAGGAAAGTACTTTAATGACCCAAATCCTTTGTTTCAAATGAGAAAGGAGAAAGGCCTTGAGTGACAAGATTCCCAAAGTATTCTACTCGTAACAACAATGTCATCAACATATACCACTAAGAGAATCATGTCGCATCTCTCTGCTGATAAAACACAGAATGATCACACGTACTCTGAGTTAGACCAAACTTCTTAGCCACATAGCTAAACCTGTCAAACCAAGCATGATGGCTCTGCTTCAAATCATACAAAGACTTTTGAAGATGACATACCTTCCCATGCTCCCCTGAGCAACAAAACCAAGTGATTGCTCCATGTAAACTTCCTCAAGAAGATCATCATTCAAGAAAGAATTTTTAATATACAACTGATGATGATCCCAAACATAGGTGGCTTCCATAGAAATGAAGAGGCGAACAAAGGATAGTTTTGCCATAGGAGAGAAGGTTTTCGAATAGTCAACATCATCGTAGGTTTAAGCATATCCCTTGGCAACTAGTTGAACCTTCGAACGTTCCAAGGTGGCATCAGCTTTTTTTTTTTGTACTGTGAACACCCACTTACACCTGATGGCCTTCTTTCCATGAGGTAAATCAACGAGAGTCCAGGTACTTTACTTATTAAGGGCCACTTACAAGTACATTTACCTTTTACGTAAGGCAATGCGCAAGTCATTAAAAGTATCAAGAACTGATTTGAGTTCAGGGGCAGGTTCAATAATAGGAGTGGGGACAACTAGCTCTGGATCAAACGTTGAAGTGGGCACTAGTGGTCAATGAACACGATCAACTACATTACTGTCCCTGAGACTTTTCTGATACACATGATGGAAAGGTGGTTTAGTAGATGTCGGAACAAACACTTGCACTAGTGGTAAATGGACCTCATACACCAAGATATCATCAATATCTTATGTTTTTCAATAGGAAACAAGAGGTTTGAAGGAAACAGAGTCATAAACGGAGTGTTGCTATTGAGAACAGGAAATGTCATACGATTAATAAGAAAACATGTAGTTGACATAACATCAGCCTAAGAAGGTTTGGGAACCTTCATTTGAAAAACTAGAGCCCGAATGACTTCTAATAAGTGCCGGTTCTTACATTTTGTAACACCATTTTGAGCCGGAGTGTCTGCACAGGAGGACTGACAAAGCATGCCATACTGCAACATATAGTTTTGAAATTGGGCGAGAGAATATTTGGTTTTCATAGATACATCAAATAAGTTTTGATTACAGCACAAAAGTTGCAAAAGTGAGTGAATAACTCAAGGAGATTTTTCATTTAATAGAGCCAGGTGATACGATAGAAATCATCAACAAAAGTAACAAAATACATAAAACCAAGCTTGGACTCGACATGACACGGACCCCAAACATCATAATGGACTAAATCAAAGGGAGATGTAGCCCGTTTATTGAATCAAGGTGTTAAATAAACACAATGATGTTTAGCAAACTGACACGACTCACATTGTAAAGATGAAAAATGATGGAACTAAGGATACATCCTCTTCAAGGAAGACAAAGACACATGACCTAAATGACAATGAATATCAAAAAGGGACGAACCATTAGAGCAAGCAACTGAACTGGAAACCTGATCATTAAGGACGTAATGGTCGTCAGATTCATAGGCCCTACCAATAGCTTGCTTCATTCGATATCATAAATCAAACAATGGTCAGGAAATGTTGTGGTAAAACAGTTTCATTATCGAGTAAGCTTGTTGGGAGATAGAAGGTTAAAGGCAAGGTCAAGGACATTAAGGACCGAGGATAAGGAAATAGATGGAGTAGGTTGAACAATGCCGATCTAAGAACACGAGAAGTAGAACCATTGGCAATTGTTGTACTAGAAGGATTGGAATAAGGAGGTACAAGCATAACAAATGATGGTTACTTATCATATGGTCAATAGAACTAGAATCTATAATCCATTTGACGGAAGAGGAGACAAGACACGTCTCAATATTCCCTTTTGCTACAAGGCCACTAATAGATCCGAGGGCGTACTTCTGCAACGCATGATACTCCGTAATAGAAATCAAAATCATGTAATCACCACAGCAATCATCCACAAAATACCTTAAGAGAAGATTTAGAGATCCAAACATGATACAAAAAGCCTAAAAAACTTCCTAGAGTGTCCAACCAAGGACAACTAGCCAATGAGCATCCAAACTATAATAACTTGACCGAGAATCCTAGCAGCCACCCCAAGGACTTAAAGACTATAAAAACCAAGAAGCACTGCGTAAGCCATTAGGTGAGAGCAAGTACCTAGAAGGATAACAACAACTCAGGATCACACCAGTAACCAACCAAACGACACCCAAGCAGCTATAGAGGTGCCAAACAAAAGGAAAATGCCAATAGATCTCACACAGATTAGTAACCGAAAGTAAGTTCACAAGGTAACAAGGTGAAAGACAACACCTCAAATCTTGCTTCATAACACAACAAAAACATGCAATAGACAACAAGAAAGCAGGTCACATTAGGAACAAATTAGTGACCCAACAACAAAGACAATTGTCTCAACCCACAATCCGAAGACAGAAATATCCACTCAATTCAAGCCAAAGAACACTCAAAACATGCCGGAAAACGTGAAAGGAGGTGAACCCAGTTACTAAACCTTCATATATGAGTATGAAAACACTACAGTCATGCTGGAAATGAGGAGTCAACATCAAAAGCAAGAAATCATGCTAGAAAAGGTCGCAAGAGACAGGCCCACTCACCGGTGGGTGGATAGATGGCGAGAATCAAAGTGGCACATGAGCCTCATGTCGCTCAAAAGCCGATTGGACCATCGAGGATATGCCAATCGGAACCTCTTGGTGCTCCCGTAATACCCTAATTTTCATAATTCATATAAACATAATATTTTGGCTAATTATTAGCAAAATAACAAAGGTGAATATGTGTCTCAAAGAAATATAATCTATTGATTATATTTTTATCCAAATTTTATTTTGGAATTAATTAACCAATGGTTAATTATGAGACTACATTTAGGGGCTATTAAATGTGATAAAATACCATATGAAATAAATAGCTATTTTAAATGCTCATAAGACAAGAAAAGGAAATGAATGACACTTAGTTAAATTACTATCAAATGATAACAAATCCTTGTGTAATGAAATTACCTTAATTGAAATTAAGGTTAAGCACTTGTTAGGAAAGGGATGAATATTTAAATCCTTAAATAACCAATAGTGTATATGTGATTAATCTAAGAGAAGCAATTAAGACTTCTAATAGGGGGCCAATATTTTCGAAATAATTAAGGGCCAAAGATAAAGGGATTAAACTTGTTAATTAAAACACTAATGACATATGAAGAGGGAATGACAATTAAATTCTTGATTAGCATGATAATTAATGATTTCTAATTAGTGTTGAAAAGTCAACAATTGCAACTAGGATCCAATGGTCAAGATTAAAGCTAATAAAGTTGAATCTAATGGTCCTAATTAATAAATAAGCTTAATCCTCTTGTAATTGAGTTAGCCAATGAGAAACCAATATAATGATCTAAATCCTTGTGAAATTAATTAGACCAATGGGAGACTTGAGCAATGGAAGGTGAGGATTAAATATAATAAAGCTAAATCCAATGGTGTTAATTAATCATCAAATTAAGCTAAATCGTTGTGAAAAGGGATGAACCAATAGGAGGCCTAGTATATTAATTATTAGACACATAAGGAAACAAATTCTTGAGCCATATAGAGAGGGGGACGGATTGCATAAAGAAGAAGGAAAAAAAAGCGGATAGAGTACTTGAAGATAAGATAATTAATGGAAAATGGAAGAAGATAAGGAGAGAGAAGAGGAGCACGTTTTTGAGAGAGAGAAATATGAGATTTAACCATGGTTTCCAATGTTACCATGGTTACCATTGAGATTTTCCTATAAATAGGGACCTTGCTCCATTCACAATTCTTCACACCAAAACACAATCACTTCTAATCCTTTGGGATAGGGAGTGAGATATGAGTTCTTTTTGGAGGTGAGGAGCAAGAAGGATGAAGGAGTTATGCTTCAAGAGGTAAGCAAGCTTTTAGTTTCTAGTCTTTAGTTTTTGTAGTTTTTGAAGTTCTAGTTTAAGTTCTTGAGTTTTAGTTTTAGTTCTTAGTATAATTGTAGTTTTAATCTAGGAAATTGTTAGGAAAATTCCTTTAATTGTTTTTAGGCCTCCTTGCATTGATAAATTCCTAATGAGGTAAAAACTTGTGAGGGAATAAGTTTTGGAAAGTTATAGATCAAGATTGTGAAAGTTGTAGGATTTTCGGTTGTTAAGCTATGTGCAGCCAACGAAAAAGAGGAAATTATTTTATGTTCGGAATGATATTCAAAAATCATGAGATTTTACATGAGTATAGTAGACATGTGTGGCTTTCCAAATATATAAAATATGTATCATTTGGAGTTCTACATAAGCAGATAAAAATCCTTGAAGTTAGGCTATTTTTCCAGATGAAATTCTGGGCAGAGGTTGAAGAACATTAAACTGGGAATGATATACTTAATCTGGGTAAAAAAAAGTATTTTTCCTAGAAATTAGACATGATAAGGATTCCAGTAAATTTTACGGAACCTCGTTTCGATTTGTGTAGAATTAATTGTGATTTTTCAAAGTTTTTGGAAAATCTGCCCAGCAAATCTATTAATTCGTTTTTGAGAAAATGTAAGGGCAAAATTGTAATAATGAATACACTAAGGGTAGAAATGTCAAAATGGGTGGAAATAACCTTTTTGATATTATTTTAAGAGATATAATATTAGTTGTGATATTGTGGGAAAAATGAATAATCCGACGATAGCATATAGGATATCTGGGAAAAGCCGGAGTGGGATCAAAAGATCAGGCAAGTTGGCCAATACGCGGTGAAAGGAACGTTCACGGCGTTCTGTAACACTAACTCTAATGCTTATAGTATGTTTATATATGACAGTGATATTCATAAACTAAGATGTCGTCTTAGTTCATTACTTTCACATTCAGCTTTACACGGGTTATAGTCTTATTAATACCGTTGAGTTTTCCTAGCGCTGAGGACACGAATGTACATCGTGGCACTGGTGAATAGTGCAGACCGTGATAACATACATATGCAGGGGTTGTGTATTGTTATTGCCTTACATATGTGATTATGTATTTTCCTACATCTGTTATGGGCTTTTGTAGTGATTATTGCTGAAATGTCATGAATATCTCATATACATATATTGTTTACATAAGCATGAGGTTAATCAGTTACTTGAGGTCCAATGGGCATTGGACCTCGGTCTTAACTAATAGTACAGAAAGGATCAAGGATCGAGAAGGCACCGGTAGATAAAATGCACCAAAGGACGGAGCCGTGAGGAGGCACCTGGCCGAGACAAGAGCCGGAAGAAGTTAACAGAGCCTACTTTCTGGCATGGATCTAATAAAGTTACTTTGAACAGTTTGGTGCCGAAGGCAAGGCTAGTCTATGTGGGTCACCAATCGGTCGCGTGAACTCGGTGAGACTCCCATGATAGACACTTACCTGGCCAATCTGTTTGGTTAACTGAGTTAGGTTCATTGCCCCAAGTCTAAGTTAAGGCTTGGTGAAAGTATGTATTGTTACTATTTGAGAATTGTAATTATAAAAGTCCTGTAATATTGTATCACATGAATATTCCTTCGGGTTATTTAATATACCAGATTATGTCAGGCATCATCATATGTCGGGGCATTTTATATCAGTTACTCATTGTCCAATTATTAATGCATGCTCTCCGTTTCCGCGTTACTCTGATGTAGCACCTCAAACTCTGTTGATTTTTCTAAAACCAAGTGTCAACCGACACAATTTGTGGTGTGGAATTTGAGATGTTACATTTTGGTATCAGAGCTAGCTTCATAGCTAGTCTCAAGCATTGTATGGACAACTAGGTTAAGAGTCCGATATAATACCGGTATTGTGATACGAAAGGACGTATGCCCTAAAGGAAAAGGGTTAGGCTTGGGGTAGTTAGGACCCTAAAGATGGAAGAGCGGCACGTAACATGGGTTTTGATGCTAAACTCTAGGACTTCGATATGGAAATCGAAGTCCGAATGAAATTCTGCCTAGTGTTTCAAGGGAAGCGGTACAAAGAAGTCGGATCGCTTAGGTTTTCCTGTAGACAGTAAACCTACTGTTTAGATTTCCCTGTAGAAACAGTGACCTAGTGATTAAAATTCCCTGTAGAAACAGTGACCTAGTGATTAAAATTCCCTGTAGAAATAGTAACTTGCTAAGTTACCCTGAGGGGACAATCCCTGCCTAGTAGAGGCTGGACACCATGCGTGCAACGGGGCATGGCTCCGGGGACGAAGGTCTTTGACTAAATCCTTGACGGTGGTGGTCGATAGATAGATAAGGGAAAGTACTCAATATTTTTGGGGAGGCAGTTTATGTCGTACTAGTACCTGTGAGAGTTGTCGGTACCCAGTGGTATGTGTACCGGTATTAGTACCCAGATCCAATAGACGCTATGAAGTTAAGCGTGCTTAGGCGAGAGAAATCTCGGGATTCTTAACCCACAGGATGTAGCATAAGGATTTGAGATCCTTTAAGCTAAAGCCTGAACACCCTGCAGTATGAAACATGGTGATCCTTTGGGATACCATGAGAGTAGATAGAGTGATGATAGGCTTGAAGAAGAGATAGTTCTTAGGTCAAGATATGACTGAGCATTGCCTAAAGTTCCAGTACCTGAGAGTAGTAACCCTGAGGAAGTATGAGTGAGGTTACCTTAAGTTTCCATACCTGAGAGTTAGTTCCTTAACGGAACCATACAATAGTTAGAACCTTAGTAGCCACGGGTTATGGTTTCAAGGTGAGACCGATAACCATAGTGATGTTAGTGGCCAATAGATTTCCCTGAGAAGTGGGTGGTTACCCGATAGGGAAAGTTGAGATAAAAATGTTGCCTGGAGCTGGACTGATAGTGAAAGTCTGTAAGTAGAATGACCCCAGATGAGATGACAGAAATAGAGACAGCAGATTACGAAACCACTAAAGGGTAGGAACCTGATAAGATCTGAGTTCTCGTTATAATGATTCTGAGACGATCGACTGAAGACAGTACTACTTATGGGAAGTTTGATCGGAAAGGGCTACCTACGGAGGGTTCTGACCGGAGGAGCTGACCAGTCAGAGGGATTGTGTGAAACGCCGAGTGAAGTACCGTGGAGTGCAGCCGCCGTGACAACGAACCATAGAGTAGAGCTACCAGTGTATCGGTTCTCAAGCTTAGTACATTATAACGAATTCCGCATCTAATAGGTTCCCTAGAGAAAAGGTTTATGCAATCTAGTACATTGTCATGGGGTGCTCCGGCGTAGTATAGCATATGTCGTAGTCATGGATCAATTGGATCCGGTAGTTGCAGTTAAAGCTGCACGGGATTAGGATATGTCTTGGTGAAAACAAAGAGATGATGTGTATCTCTCAGATGTTCATGGTGGGCAGTAAGACCTTTGCGACTGGTGTGTCCATAGGTCATTGGACATGTATATATTCGATGAAAAGCCCTAAGTCCTATGAGATGATTGTGTATATAGGCTGGCATAAGCCCAGGGTTGTTCAGCAACAAATATTGGGAACTTAAGGTTTAAAAATTGAAATTTTAAAACTTGCCAATACACCTGTTGTGTTTGTGAAAATATTTGAAATTGAATTTCAAACTTGTGAATTTTTGAAACAATTTTTCAAGTGAAATGTTTCAACAAAATTTGAGATGGTCAGTTTTGAAATGATGTTGTCTTATAAAAGAGGTTTTGTTAGAACCCAGCGTTTGAAACTGAGTTTTCAACTATGTTGTGGTAAAGTCAGTACAGAACTGGAAGGGCAGAAGCTATTGTAGATGTACACGGTTTGCTGGGTCTTGCCAGATGTTTTGAAATATTTGAAATCGGTTGCCTTTGATAAAGGTTCTTTTTGAACAAAGAGTTTTTGAGGGGATTTGTTTTGAGAGAATGAAAACCGCACCAGCAGTAAACGCACCCAATCCATAACATTTCGCTGAGGGCGTATGTTTTATTTAAGTAAAACCTGACTGTCTATGTCTGGACTGAGTTTCCAGTAGATAGGGTTGCTACTTTATGTGCCAGTGTGAACACTGGGTCTCTTATGGGAGGGGCGGAAGTTCTCCCACATTATGTAGAAGTCGAATTTGGGGATTGGGATACAGTGCTCACTGTACCAAGTGGTTGAAGTGGTGATGTGAACTCTCCATTGTTAAATATTTTATGAATTATACTCAAAGATATGTACCGGTAGTAAAATTTTTTGAGACTGATTCGGCAGTGAATGTGTTTTCACGAATTTGTGTTGGTAGCAATTAAGTTTGAAAATGTGATAGCACTATTACTTTTTGGTATAGTGTGGATTGCGAAGTGTACTGAGACCACGAAAAATTTTCATTGTGTGAAATTTGAAAATGAGACAACATAATGGTTTTGGGTAGCGATGAAATGTTGTCAATGCTATTGTGTTGAAAAGCAGTGTAGTTGGAAATTTTGATATAGGAACAGGAACAAATAGAAAGGTCTAGAACACTGAGCTAGTTAAGCCAGATAGTAGTTGTCAGTTATAGTGCTAAGAAAGTAGTCTGAGAGCCTGAATGGGAAAGGCTCAGAAGAAATAGACGAGCAGAGGCTCGAGACAATAAGACCTAATGTGCAAGTGTACACGGGACGGTGTCCCTAGGCCATAAGACTGGTGATGCTTAGCACTGTATAGAACGCTGATTGACATGATGAATTTAGACTAGTAAGTCTATAGTACATCTTGAGTCTAGCAAAACATTCATTGTACCAGTGATAAGTGAGATGCCTAAGGCCTGAGGATGATTTCCTAGGTAGTAAGGCTAGAATCTCCAGTGTTGTGGTAATAGATTGAGCCGAAAGGCCAATATGTGATAAGCCGAAAGGCTGAATAAGTCCTGTAGAGAGGCCTGCGTAACCAAGCACCGTGAGAATGGACATGTGAGTCCTGCATTTAAGTAGTATACCTAGGTACAAGCAGAATGAGAATGTTATGATACATAGACAAGGATTAGACTAGATGTCTAGGTTATTTCGCCGAGGTTATATGTACAAATTTCGAGGACGAAATTTAATTTAACGGGGGGAGAAATGTAATACCCTAATTTTCATAATTCATATAAACATAATATTTTGGCTAATTATTAGCAAAATAACAAAGGTGGATATGTGTCTCAAAGAAATATAATCTATTGATTATATTTTTATCGAAATTTTAATTTGGAATTAATTAACCAATGGTTAATTATGAGACTACATTTAGGGGCTATTAAATGTGATAAAATACCACATGAAATAAATAGCTATTCTAAATGCTCATAAGACAAGAAAAGGAAATGAATGACACTTAGTTAAATTACTATCAAATGATAACAAATCCTTGTGTAATGAAATTACCTTAATTGAGATTAAGGTTAAGCACTTGTTAGGAAAGGGATTAATATTTAAATCCTTAAATAACCAATAGTGCGTATGTGATTAATCTAAGAGAAGCAATTAAGACTTCTAATAGGGGGCCAATATTTTTGAAATAATTAAGGGACAAAGATAAAGGGATTAAACTTGTTAATTAAAACACTAATGACATATGAAGAGGGAATGACAATTAAATTCTTGATTAGCATGATAATTAAGGATTTCTAATTAGTGTTGAAAAGTCAACAACTACAACTAGGATCCAATGGTCAAGATTAAAGGTAATAAAGTTGAATCTAATGGTCCTAATTAATAAATAAGCTTAATCCTCTTGTAATTGAGTTAGCCAATGAGAAACCAAGATAATGATCTAAATCCTTGTGAAATTAATTAGACCAATAGGAGACTTGAGCAATGGAAGGTGAGGATTAAATATAATAAAGCTAAATCCAATGGTGTTAATTAATCATCAAATTAAGCTAAATCGTTGTGAAAAGGGATGAACCAATAGGAGGCCTAGTATATTAATTATTAGACACATAAGGAAACAAATTCTTGAGCCATATAGAGAGGGGGACGGATTGCATAAAGAAGAAGGAAAAAAGTACATTAAACACATGATAATTGGCACATGGGTGCATTAATTGACAAATTGGATGAGGATAAGATAGGGTAATTAATGGTGGAAGAGGATAGGATTTTCATGGAGATTGGAAGAGGATATTTTGTGAGATAAGAGAGCTAAGAGCACATGGGATACTTGGGGAGACAAATTGGAAGCGGATAGAGTACACTACAAAAAAAAAATTCGATTTTTGTAGTGGAAAATGGAAGAAGATAAGGAGAGAGAAGAGGAGCACATTTTTGAGAGAGAGTAATATGAGATTTAACCATGGTTGCCAATGTTACCATGGTTGCCATTGAGATTTTCCTATAAATAGGGACCTTGCTCCATTCACAATTCTTCACACCAAAACACAATCACTTCTAATCCTTTGGGATAAGGAGTGAGATGTGAGTTCTTTTTGGAGGTGAGGAGCAAGAAGGATGAAGGAGTTATGCTTCAAGAGGTAAGCAAGTTTTTAGTTTCTAGTCTTTAGTTTTTGTAGTTTTTGAAGTTCTAGTTTAAGTTCTTGAGTTTTAGTTTTAGTTCTTAGCATAATTGGAGTTTTAATCTAGGAAATTGTAAGGAAAATTCCTTTACTTGTTTTTAGGCCTCCTTGCATTGAGAAATTCATAATGAGGTAAAATATTGTGAGGGAATAAGTTTTGGAAAGTTATAGATCAAGATTGTGAAAGTTGTAGGATTTTCGGTTGTTAAGCTATGTGCAGCCAACGAAAAAGAGGAAATTATTTTATGTTCGAAATGATATTCAAAAATCATGATATTTTACATGAGTATAGTAGACATGTGGGGCTTTCCAAATATATAAAATATGTTTCATTTTGAGTTCTACATATGGGGATACAAATCCTTGAAGTTAGGCTATTTTTCCAGACGAAATGTTGGGCAGAGGTTGAAGAACATTAAACTGGGAATGATATACTTAATCTGGGTAAAAACCAGTGTTTTTCATAAAAATTAGACATGATAAGGATTCCATTAAATTTTACGGAACCTCGTTTCGATTTGTGTAGAATTAATTGTGATTTTTCAAAATGTTTGGAAAATCTGCCCATAAATCAATTAATTCGTTTTTGAGAAAATGTAAGGGCAAAATTGTAATAATGAATACACCAAGGGTAGAAATGTCAAAATGGGTGGAAATAACCTTTTTGATATTATTTTAAGAGATAGAATATTAGTTTTTATATTATGGGAAAAAAGAATAATCCGACGATAACGTATAGGATATCGCCGGAGTCAGATCAAAAAGTCAGGCAAGTTGGCCAATACGCGGTGAAAGGAACGTTCGCGGCGTTCTGTAACACTAACTCTAATGCTTATAGTATGTTTATATATGACAGTGATATTCATAAACTAAGATGTCATCTTAGTTCATTACTTTCACATTCAGCTTTACACGGGTTATAGTCTTGTTAATACCGTTGAGTTTTCCTAGCGCTGAGGACACGAATGTACATCGTGGCACTAGTGAATAGTGCAGACCGTGATAAGATACATATGCAGGGGCTGTGTATTTTTATTGTCTTACATATGTGATTTTGTATTTTCCTACATCTGTTATGGGCTTTTGTAGTGATTATTGCTGAAATGTCATGAATATCTGTCATACATATATTGTTTACATAAGCATGAGGTTAATCAGCACTCGAGGTCCAATGGGCATTGGACCTCAGTCTGAACTAATAGTACAGGAAAGGATCAAGGATCAGAGAAGGCACTGGTAGATAAAATGCACCGAAGGACGGAGCCGTGAGGAGGCACCGGTCGAGACAAGTGCCAGAAGAAGTTAACAGAGCCTACTTTCTGGCATGGATCTAATAAAGTTACTTTGAACAGTTTGGTGCCGAAGGCAAGGCTAGTCAATGTGGGTTAGTCAATCAGTCGCCGTGAACTCGGTGAGACTCCCATGATAGACACTTACCTGGCCAATCTGTTTGGTTAACTGAGTTTGGTTCATTGCCCCAAGTCTAAGTTAAGGCTTGGTGAAAGTATGTATAGTTACTATTTGAGAATTGTAATTATACAAGTCCTGTACTATTGTATCACATGAATATTCCTTCGGGTTATTTAATATACCAGATTATGTCAGGCATCATCATTTGTCGGGGCATTTTATATCAGTTACTCATTGTCCAATTATTAATGCATGCTCTCCGTTTCCGCATACTCTGATGTAGCACCTCAAACTCTTTTAATTTTTCTAAAACCAAGTATCAACCGACACAATTTGTGGTTTGGAATTTGGGATGTTACACTCCCTGTCAGGCGTATGTTCACAAATTTCGCCACCCACCAAAGCCGTAAACATTGATAGGAAATATGACAGTGACCGAAGGGAAAAAGAAATGCCATAAATTTTTTTCAGAGAAGCAAAATAATCTGAATTTCTTGATTATTCATTTATGGAACGGGTATATATATACATGAAGGATGAGCCCTAACATTTATGGCTCTTAACAATAATATCTAATCTAATCCCTGATTTCTAGTGATCTTGATCTTTAGGGATTATATAATAATTACAAATATATATTTCCTAACACATTATACTTAGTGACTTTATGTATAAATTCTAAAGAAATTTCTTTGTTAAATACGAGAAATTATGAATGTCGATTGATTTAATTTCAATTATTTAGATTTAAAATATATTTAAATCAAATTGTTGTCATATTTTATATTTTAACTATTTAATTATACACTATAAATATCTATTTAATGATAAAAGTAAACTCTTATGAGTTTAAAATCCGAAGGGAAAATTATAATAAAGGACCTAAGAAAAATAATATTTATTAAAAAGTACCATAAAAATGGTAATTATTCTGAAGGACCATAAATTAAAACATTAAAATAGAAAGACTAAATTACCCTTAGCCATATTTCCTATATCCTCTCTAACTAAATCAGAATCTAATTTAGAGTAATTGAAAGATAATAACAAATAGAGACGCAACCAATCAACAGATCCCTTCACTCTTCGAGTCTCTTTAAAACATCACTACCAAGTTCACTTCCAAAGGCCTTGACCTCAGGGACCTCGTCATCTTCTCTAGCGGCCACACCATCGGATTCACCTAGCGTTTCACCTTCAAAGGAAGTTCGTAATTGGGTGGCGAGTTCGGTCAATCACTCTAGATTTTGATTTGTCATTATCTATTGTAACATCCCATTTCCAAAAGCCGAATTATTATTTTTCCTTTCATTAAAACATCAGAGTAGAGCATCGGAGCATAAGAGTAACTAATATATATTCAAAATAACAACCATAGCGTAATATGATAACGGTACATTCATCCGAGTGTTTTCAAAAGTAAATACTAATCGAAAGGGAAACTCCAGCCGGGTTCCTTAAGCGTGCTGCTTGTCTTTCTCTTCCGTCCGCTGTTTTCCTGATCCTGACGCTATGTTAAGAGCTGAGGTCCAATGCACCGACCTCGGGTAACGATTAACCTCATGTTTACATGTATAGCATATGGATTACGCTTATTCACAACATCAACGGTATATGAGCACACAACAAATGTGTCGCACACAACAAATGCATCGCACAGCACCTATATCGCACACAACCTAGTCAAAGTTTCGCACACAACATAGCAGATAATTCGCACACAGCATATGCACAGTTATCTTCCAACACACATTTGCATTCAATAAACATACCACTTATACGCATAAAATACACGTAACACATATACGCATACGACAAACATCAGAGTTAGTGTTACTAGTACGCGAACGTACCTTCGTTGACGGAATTTCGGTACGACTGTTGATCAGAGCGTAATCAAGATACCCTATAAGGATAATAACATTTCTATTAATGATCAACATCATAACAGTCATTTTAGTCATAAATGACCATTTTACCCCTGACTTTACTAATCGGCGGAATTTCGCGAGCCGCTACTTTTGACTCTAATCTTCCAAAATTTTGCCATATCTCTATTCCCAACATATTTTCGAAATAAATAGCATATTTAAACCTAAAACATGATGTCAAAATCATACTTGGAAGATTAAAGATCAAACTAACATTTCTACTAAAACTACCGAACTAAAAACTAGAACTTAAGACTAGGGACCGAAGAATTTACCCAGAGCTTTGCTACTTCTTCACAAGAGCTCCTCCTTCTCTCTAACCTCTCTCTATTTTCGAAATATGCAAGAGGAATTGGTGAGGAATGAAGTGCAAATGGGAGGCCTATTTATAGGAAAAAAGTGTGACCAACTTGGTAATTTTCCCTTCAATCTACACCATAGGATCTAGGGTTTTGATCAAGATGAAATCCTCCCCCTCCATTACTCTAGCCGACCTCCCCTCCCCCTTTTTCATCAAAGTGATTGTAACATCCCATTGTTCCAAAAGCAATATTTTTTTTCATCAAAACATCATTTTAAATAACCAGAATAGAGCATCGGAGCGATTGAGTAACTGATATGTATATATAAAATGCCGTAAGTCTGGCTGGATACAACAGCAGTACAAAAACCGTGTGGTTCAAAAGTATACTACAACGAAATAAATCTTCAACCGAATCTTCTACGTGGCTCGCTTGCTTCTCTCCGGCCCCCGGTCCTCCAGACCACGAGCATATAGCCGAGATTTAACTTACCACATTGGATCTCGTGCAACGGTTAACCTCATGCTTATAAACAACATATGCGTAACATATATTTCTAGAATTACAGAATGATCCATATAGGAAACAATACAAGATTATCATGACTATAACCCGTAAAACCGTAATAGTTATCTAAGTACGATTCCTTAATCACAAAGGCATCTAAGTACGGTTCCATAGACACAGTGCATCTATGTACGATTCCATAGACACGGTGCATCTATGTATGATTCCATAGACACGGTGCATATAGCACCGAATAGAATGGCCAGGTAAGTGTCTATCATGGGGGCCTCACCGACTTTACGGTGACTAATTGGCACACCCACATAGACTAGCCTTGCCTTCGGCACCAAACTATTCACACAACATATCATCACATATATGCATTCAATAATCATCAGAGCTAGTGTTACAGTACGCGAACGTACCTCCGTTGACGATATACGGTACTTCTGGTACGTTTTGACGGAAACTGTACTTTTGACTAAACAATGAATGACAGCGCACGTCGGACAGCGTAACGACAGCAGATCAAGATTACTGATATCCTATAATGATAATATCATATTTATCAATACTTGACATCATAACGGGCATTTTAGGCACAAATTACTATTTTGCCCCTAGTTGCTTAATCGGCGGAATTTCGCCAGCGCTTCGCTACTTTGACTCTAATCTTCCAAAATTTTGCTAGAACTTCGACCCTACCATGATTTTCAAAATAATAACTAAAATACCCCTATCATATGATATCTAATCATACTTGGAAGATTTAAAGACTAATCTAACATTTCTACTCTAACTACCGAAAGAACTACGGAAGCTTAAGACTAAGGACTGAAAAACTTACCCGTTGAAGAACTTCACTACAACTTCTCCAGAGCTCCTCTCTCTAACTTCTCTCTAAAATGGCTTGTGAATTGGTGAGAAATGAAGGAGAATGTGAAGGCTATTTATAGGGAAAAATTGGGCACAACTTGGTAATTTTCCCCTTCAAACTTGGTAATTTTCCCATCAACCTTAACCATGGAATTTAGGGTTTCTTGAAGGATGATTCTTGGCCACAAAACACACCAAAAACGTCCAGCCCCTCCTCCAAGCAAAGATGAGTCACCAAACTACTTTTGTTTTTTGCCTCCGGCCCGAAAAGTTCCCCGATCGGTATCCTAATCGCGTAATCTTGCAAAATCTCAAAATTCAGAATCACAACTTTGCAGACCTTCTCTTACTCATTAGAAATGTCTAAGTTAACCTAATTTTTGATTCCATATAGGGTTTCAACGGTCCTGCTGAAGTTTTACGGAAAAACGCGTTGGTTACGGAAGAAATTTCCGGAATCATCAATCTCTGGACAAAAATTCACTGATTCCAAATATGTCCAGATAATTCTCAACTCATCCCCAGATGTTGAGTTACAATTTATTTTCTTCAAACTCCAATTCGTGACTATCTGCCTTTTTCACAGATTACCCTATTTCGTCTTATTACCTAAGTATTCTACCGATCACAGAAATGACTTCTGAAACAGTCCAATCCGAGATAAAAATTCACTCATTAATATTCTTCTCTGACTTTAGAAATCTTGTCCATGGTTTTCTAGATAGGATTTAATTTCTATCCGTGGTTATTTATCCTATTTGCTTTTACACTTAATTATACTTTAATCAAGAGTTTCATATTTTTATCCAACCTTTCCTATCCACATTTTTACTTCCAATATGTCGGTCAAAAACAGCTGGTCCTTTATCCTTTTTTTTTTAATTTTCTTTTTCCATTTATTTCATTTATTATATTATAATTACTTTATATAATTATCTTACAAAATTCCTTATTGGTCCATACTTTGTATTTAGGCTTAAAATTACTTAATCTCATTTATTTTCCCTAATCTTTTCCAAATAATTAACAAATATATTTTATGCCAATTTTATCAATTAACATTTAATTAATGAGTTTCTCATAATTTTCTTTGAATATTCTCTTGTTAATGCTTAAGTAATTAGCCAATAATTACTTAATTAATCTCTCAGTAATTGTTGATAATTTTCTTATTTAGAAATAAGTATTTCCTCACAACAATTGGATTTACATTGGTATTTTATGCTTTACATAAAATATTAAAAATCACGGGGTCAGTAGAATACTCTTTAATTTTTCCCTCACTATTTCCCAAGGAAATAAATTCAAAAATGTAATACCCTAAAAATCTGTACCATAATTTGGAAAAATTATACCTATAAGAAGTAGGTGGATATGAGGTCCCGAATATTAAGTTATAATTATCTTATTTTCTAGGGAAAAATCTCTTGAAAATTAGAGAGTTTAAGGGCCAAATGACCAAAATACCCCGGAATGGGTAAATAACTTAGGAAAATTATGAAAAATCCTAAAAGGCAGTAAAATGATCAATTGAATTAAGAGAGTATATTATCTCTAATTTTGGTAATTTAATAAATTATGAACTTGGAGGAATCAAAGAAAAATACTCATAAAGTATTGAAATGACCAAACTATCCTTGTAATTTATAAAATAATGCAAGAGGCATGAAAACACAAGTGTTAATACCAAAGTTTGAAGGTAATAAGGTATTATAATTAAGAAAATTATCAACTAATGATAATTAAGTGATTAAGTAATTTCTAGCTAATTACTTAAGTTTAAGCAAAGAAAATTCAGGAATAATTATGTAAAACCCTAAAATTAGTGGTTTTTGGTTTAAAATTAGTAAAACTATATTTACTAATTAATTGGAAATTTTGAAGAAAAATAGATGAGTTTAGGTATTTTTAAAGCCTAAATGCAAGAATGGACCAATGGGAAAATTTTGTAAAAATTATGTAAAAATAATTATTTAATTAATTAAATAATTAATTAAATAATTAATCAAGATATTAAAAAAAAACGAAATAAAAAAAAGGCAGAAAAAAAAGAAAAAAAAAGAAAAAAAAAGAAAATGAAAAATAATTTTGCAAGTTGCATATTAAAATAATAATATAATTAATTAAAGTAAAAAAATGTGAATAGTAATTTAGAAATTAGGAAACGGATCCTATCTAGAGATCTAGGAATGGGACTTCCAAAGTCAGGATAAAGTATTGATCAGTGAGTTTTTATCTTCCGTTAGACACTTACTAAGTTAATTCTGAAGCCGTTTGTGCTTTTTCCTAATAAGACGAAATAGGGAAATTCTGAGAAAATGCCAGATAGCCAAGAGGACGAAAAGGTTATGTTGTGACATTTGGAAAAGAATTGGGAATTTTCATGGACATATTTGGAATCAATGAATTTTTCTCTAGAGATTGGTGATTCCGAAAACGCGTTTCAGAATCCTGACCCATACGGACACGTTTTTCCGAGAAACTTCTACTGAACACGGAATGCCCTGTATGGAATCAAGATTTAGATTAGAATAGACATTTCTAGTAAGTAAGAGGAGATCTTCAAAGTTAGTTAACCGTAATTTTGAGATTTCTCCGAAAGTACGCGATTCGGACACCGATCGGGAACTTATCGGTAGGAAACTTCTCAAACAAGTAGATGACATCACCACCATGACATCATGGCTTTAAATGATGATGTCAGCTGCCAAGTGGCCCGGTGAGGATCGTGACATGTAGCAAAGTGCGATCCGGCGGCCGATATCCGATATGAAAAAGTAGTGAATAGTGTCACATTTTCTTCTATAAATGGCCAAGTTTCCTCTTCATTTCTCACACCATTTTGAAGAGCAAAACCGATTCTAGAGAGAGGATTTTAGAGAGAGAAGCTCGGGAAAAATTACAAATAAGCTCGGGTAAGTTTTTCTACACCGAGCTTTAAGCTTTCGTAGTTCTTTCAATAGTTAGAGTAGTAATGCTAGAGTAGCCTTTAAATTTTTCAAGTATGATTAGATATCATATGATAGGGCTATTTTAGTCATTATTTCGAAAATCATGATTGGGTCAAGTTCGCAAAATTTTGGAAAATCGAGCCAAAGTAACGAAGTCTGTGGTGAAATTCCGCCGATTAGGGGTATAGGGGCAAAATGGTAATTTTTACCTAAAATGCCAGTCATAATGCCAAATCACTAATGAAAGTGATATTACTCTTATAGGACATCAGAAACCTAGATCTGCTGTCGTTACGCTGTCCGACGTGCCGCTGTCAAACGTTTCGCTGTTTCCGTCAAGAAATACTAATTTCTGTTAGACGTATTGTTTACCGTCAACGAAGGTACGTTCGCGTACTGTAACATTAACGCTGATGATTATTGAATGTATATATGTGTTGATATGTTGTGTAAATAGTTTGATGCCGAAGGCAAGGCTAGTCTATGTGGGTAAGCCAAATAGTCGCCGTAAAGTCGGTGAGGCCCCATGATGTAGACACTTACCTGGTCATGCTATTCAGTGCTATATGAACTGTGTCTATGGAACCGTACTTAGACGCACCGTATCTATGGAACCGTACTTAGATGCATCGTGTCTATGGAACCGAACTTAGATGCACCGTGTCTATGGAACCGTACTTAGACACACTGTGATTAAGGTATCGTACTTAGATCACTATTACAGTTTTTGTGTTGTTATTTAATGATCATGTACCGGCTTGATCGATGTTGTAAAATTTGCAATACCGCTGGACATATACTGTTTATAAGCATGAGGTTAACTGCTTACCCGAGATCCAATGCGCTAAATTGGATCTCACTATAGCTTCAGTGGTTCGGAGGACCCGAGGGGCCGAGAAGAGAAGCAAGCAGTGCCACGTAGAAGATTCGGTTGAAGATCTCTTTCGTTGTATATTACCTTTGAACCACATGGGTTTTTGTACCGTTGTATCCAAATTTACTTTTACGGCATTTTATATGTACATATCAGTTACTCAATGCTCCGATGCTCTACTCTGATTATTTAAAATGATGTCTTAATGAAAAAAAAAAATTATACTGCTTTTGGAAATTGGGTTGTTACAAAAAAATTGTCTAAATTAGATACAACATATTCTCCAAATTTTAATAATCATTCTACTGTCTCTTAGGATTTCTCGTAATTTCCCTAAGTCATTATATGCTCCACAAGGGCATTTTGGTCATTTTTGACTCCTTATTATACTTTTCCTAATTTCCAAGACATCTTCCTTTAGAAAATTAGCTAAAATTAACATACTCTTTGAAACCACATATTCACCTTTCAGAGATGGCTATTTTTTTTATCCGGGTATTACAGTGATGTCATCCCTAATGAGGTCACCCTTGTACTTTATGGATTTACCCGATAAAATCCCCTGTTCGGTGTTCCAATCGCGTAATCTTAAATAATCTCAAATATTCCTTAGCATAACCTTGAAGGTCTAAACTTCCTTTTGAGAAATATTTGGATTTATAAAAATTATGATCTCATTAAGGGTATTTCCTAGCCTGCTAACCATTTTAGGATAAACGCCGTCGGTTACGGAAATGACTCGGCTATAACCAACTTCGGGACAAAAATCCACTTGTCTACAATATGTCCTGATCTTAGAAACCTAATTCAAGGATTTCAAGATAGGATTTAATTTCTATCGGTTCTCATTTATCCTATTTGCTTTTTCAACAAATATCACAAAATATCCTCAAACCACTTATGCATTCACACTACATTCAACATTTTTCCCTCTTCCTCTTTCTAAAATTTCGGCTCCCTCCCCCCTTATCATCTTTTTATTTTGTTATTTTAATTTCCAATATGATCTAATATATCTTATAGTTTAATTAACAAAATTCTCCTATTGGTCCTTACATACTTACATGGATTTAGGCTTCAATTAATTAGAACCATTAGATTAGCTTTAGAAGATTCAATCTTGGCCTTTTATTAGTTACTAATCTTTAATTAAGGTTTGCACCTAATTAACTTCAAACATTTCCTTTACTCATGCTTAAACAATTAGCCATTAATTATTTATTTAATCACTCGCTAATTGTTAATAATTTTCTTAATTAGGATTAATCATTTTCTCACAACTATTGCACTGACATTGGTAATTTATGCACCATGTATTATTTTAAAAATCATGGGACAACTTATGTTCCTCAAAATAATATTTAATTTTGACTCATTATTTTCCAAGGAAAATAATCCAATAAATTATCTAAATTAGAGACAACATACTTTCCTATTTTTAATAAATATTTAATTGCCTCTTAGGATTTATCATAATATTCTCAGGGTATTTTATGACCCACAAACTCACTTAGGGACTTTTGACACTTTATTTCTTTTAATTTCAAGGGAAATTACCCTAGAAAAATCAGATTATTACCTCACAGGATTTGAGATCACATATTCACCTATTTCCAATAGGTATTATTTACTAAATTATGATATTTATCATAAGTGAGATTTTAGGGTATTACATCTATCAATCACTCCAGATTTTGATTTAGTTAGAAAGAATATAAGAAATTTGGCCAAGGTCAATTTAGTTTTTCTATTTTTATGTTTTAGTTTATGGCCCTTTAAAATAATTACTCTTTTTATGGTCCTTCTTAATAAATTTTATTTTTCTTAGGTTCTTTATTATAATTTTCCCTTTGTTCAAACTCATGAGTTTGACAGAAAGAATTAATTTATAGTTAAATTATGCTGTATATGTTGTTCGATTACAATTTGTGGTGTGAAAGTGATGTACGATTTGTATGTCTCATCGTTTTCTATTACCTAATAATAGTGAATTTTGGGATACATAACATCAATTATTACTAATTAATAAAAATAATTATTCCGAATTTAAGTATCATAAATTTGTAAATATGGGATAACTCTTATAACATTTTTCCATCAGAAGGAAGATATATGTTCTCTTAAACATCATTATATTCCTATGATAAAAGCAACTGAAATTGTTAATGGAGGTGTCTACAGGCTAATCGAAAGGATATGATTCCTTTAATGAAGCTTTCACAATCAAGCTGACCGTCAAATTTGCCTCCCTCAAAATCATTACTTGGTATAGTACTGTTGAATTCATAAGAGGTCCAATTGGAATTTGGACATAAATTTACTTTTAATTCCTTTACTTTACCCATTTTTATTAACCAGATAATATTAATTTTGAGAGCATAGAACAAATATCATCCACACAAAAAAGTATATAAGGTCTGTTGTTAATCGATGATGATGTTGTGAGTATTTTCTTACACGTCCAACAATGTTTAACCCTATAATAAAATTTCTTTCATATGAATTGATCCTCCTATATCTCATAAACATTAAAATAAAAACATCATATACAGCTTAATATTTTAACCTGAAAACACTTAATTTTTTACATTTGTTTCATTTTATTTTATCACTACTAACTTTGTACCTATCTTAAAAGAAGATTAATTATTTATTCATCCAATTAATCCAAACTAAGCCAGAAGTGTCAATCAAATAACTAAAAATTAAACTAAATTATTTAATAGACATCACTATAATTGTGAATGTGACATCAATTAACTTGGCTTAAACCCTTTTCTTTTGTCCTGACTTTGGTGATATGTTTCATCACATCTACAGAAACAAAAGGATAGAGATTGATCTAATTCTAAACCTAAGCTCTATATAAGAGCTGCTAGTTCTCTCTCTCTCTCTCTCTCTCTATATATATATATATATATACACACACACACACACTAAAGGTGAATATATGTATATATACATATATCCAACGCATTTTTTTAATTTGTCTCTGTGTCCCTCTTTTGTCGCTTTCTAACATTGTATTGATCTCCTTTATATTCAGTCTAATCCCATGATTAATAAGTAAGAGGACTTCAATTTTCGATATAGTACAAAACTTTTTTTATTTTGTTTTCATGATTCCTTCCTAAATATCTTCTGCTAACATTGAAACTTATTACACTACGCAACAATCATTAACATTTTGTGCTGGATTATGCTATTAATAATTTTGATCTTAATATTAAGTATAAATCTACGCTAAAAAAATTAAAAGACATGCTTTTTATATGTCCTTATGGAATATATGTGTCTTTAGTAGCTGTATTGATGTTTGTTGTTACCAAACTATAGTCCATTCTTAATCCCAAAATATAGCTTTGACGAATATTAGTCCACTCTTAGTCCATTAATACTAAGTTGGCCAAATTCATGTAACTAAAAAAACGTGCCAAACACCCACTAACACATTCAATTTATTGTTTAATTAAAATTCCACTGCTACAAAATAAAGAATTCAAATCGCTAATTAATGCCCATTTTTTAAAAATGGACGTTAAAAAGTAGGCGGTGACATTTTTTAAATTTTAGCCCACACTTTTAATGCCTATTTTCCAATAAACATACATTAAAACATTTAACCAAATTTCCTCCACCAGTGCAACATGCCCTAACTTTCTCTTCTTCACTCCTCGATCCCTTTGCTCTCTTACTTGCAACTTCTTCGTCAGTCACCAACGTCGTCGCTCCTCCTCCTTTGTGAACCCTTCTTCCTCCATCGTGACCCCTTCCTCCTTTGTCGTGAGCCCTTCCTCCCCCGTCATGATCCATTTTCTCCTGTGTTGTGACCCCTTCCCTCTGTCATCATTTTTTCATTAGTTCCACTCATATCGTAGGTTAAGAAAGAGTTTTAACAGCTTATCAGAAAATAGAAAGGCTCAAAGGCATTAACTAGAGAAGAAGTTCATAGTCGGGTAGAATGTATTAATGTCATCTTCGGTAATAACCAGAGGGACTGCAGGTCAATTGTCTTTGATCTTCCATGTTGGTGTAGTCTTGATGTGGACATAATATTGATGTGATGCATGTGGAGAAAAACATTTATGATAGCCTTGTCGATATGCTTTTGCACATACCAAGGAAGATTAAAGATGGAATTAGTGCAAGACTATACTTGGCTGAAATGAGAATAAGAAAACAGTTGCATACACAACTAAACGATAATGGTAAGAGGGCGTACATGGAGCTAGCAACACTTACATTGTCAAAATCCAAGAAAAATGTTTGTGTGGGTGTTTGCTTGGCATTAAGGTGCCACAAGGGTATTCTTCTAATCTTAGAAGGCTTGTCTCAATGAACAATTTGAAGTTAGTGGGAATGAATTCCCATGATTATCATGTATTGATGCAACAACTATTACTAGTAGCTCTTAGAGGCATTATGAAAGAGGACGTGTGATCCATTATAACAAGATTGTGTATTTTCTTTAATGCTATCCGTAGCAAAGTCCTTGACACTAAAAAATGTGATGAATTGAGAAATGAGGGTTATATTATTATGTCGCAACTAGAGATGCATTTTGCTGTTGCATTTTTTGATTTAATGGAACAATTGATAGTTCATTTGGTAAGGGTGATAAGGCTCTATTGTCTAGTTTACCTAAGGTGGATATACTCTTTCGAGTGATACATTGAAAACTTAAAAGGGTATTCTAAAATCCTTATTGACCTAAATCCTCAATCGTTGAAAGATATGTAGTTCATCAAGAGTTTGATGTGCAAATTTTCCAATCGCTCTAATAAGACCTATTGCACAAGCTACGTTATGAGATGAGATCTATGGTGATGTCTAGCATTGAAATGGGAGTGGGTCAAGAGGAATGTAGAACTAAAATATGTAAATAATTTAAATTAAGTTAATATTGTGTTTTGCCTTCAGTTAGTTTATTTAATTTTTTCTTTTATCTTACCCAGGATTCGCAACCTTCTCCAGCAGCAAAGGAAGTCATAATCCCCCAAAGATACTACTTGGCGGCCCTTCTCCCACTCCAGAGGCTAGAGATCCTAGCACCCCTATATAGATGTCCACTACTACGTGTTGTTGAGGATCCTCTCGTACACAAACAAGCTTGCACCTGCCATCATATGCAAATTCTGGGTGATCAACTTAGGGTCACTGTGACATGTGTTCGAGAGGGGGAGGATGATACAAACATCTTAATCCCTGATGATGAGGTTTCCAAACTAGGTCAGGTGAAATGATATTTCATCCTTTGTGAAAGACTTGGCTATCACCCAAGAGGGGGGGGGGGTGAATTGGGTGTTTGATTAAAAACTTAGAACTTTAAAAACTTTCGCAAATTACTGAAGGTAGTTTGAATGACAATAATAATTTAGAAGGAGATAAGCAATCATTCAAACATATATGCTGGAATGTAAGAGATAAGGAAGAGAGTATACAAACTGTGATTTATCCTGGTTCGGCCCAATCCTTGACCTACGTCCAGTCCTCAAGTTCCACTTGAGATTTTCAATCCACTATCCTTTTGAGAACAATTACACACTTTGTAAACGAAGGATGGTCCTCTCACTTTCAATAAGCACTGAAGAACAAGTTGTGACACGCCTCGTAAAGTATTCAAAGTATTGCGAAAGTATTTCAGAAAGTATCACTGAAGAGATTGGCGAAACCAAGCTCAGAAGAGTATCTTTCTTTGATCGTTTGTTCTGCTGCATGTGTGTGTCATTTTGATCAGCCAAGTCTTCTTCTATTTATACTGTTCTGATTTGTGACCGTTGTAGCTGTAGCTTCTGTGTTTAGATTCAAATGTCGAACATTCCTTTTCGTTCTTCGCTGTATTAAGTCTCATTCATTTGAAATCATTCCTCTTTAATGATAGTCCGATTCTCAGCCCATGATTCAAGCTAGTCGAATGGATGTTTCTTCGTTGCTTCTCGTTTGCGCGTTTTTCCCTTCTCGCTTTGTATCGAGTGTATATGCGGTATTTCGTTATCCATAATGATCTTGTATTATAACTCGAATATTTGACCACTATGAGCGTAATTGGTTAGAATCAAGTATTAAAGATCATCATTAATAATAATTAATAACGGAATCGAAATCTGCAATCTCGTCAGCGCAGAAGCATTTTTACCGATCATACTCGAGTATCAAATACTCATACTCGAGTATCATGTGGTTCAGATTTCTGTTGCTTCCAGTATTTTGAGTGTCCACTTTCGAAGATCATAACTTTCTGGTATGAACTCCGATTTGACTGGTTCAAGTCTTGCTGGAAATACCTTTGAGTCTACTTTCAAATGGCACCGATTTCAGCTTCATTGGATTTCTAGTTTGTGAGATATACTCAAAACATTGAGGCATGGTCAGCAGTGTGATGGTGATGTAACTTTCATCTTAAACAATTCATAGCTCTCTCATATGACCTAAGTTGGACTTGAATATTGTGCGACTAAAACCGTTTGGATGTCTAGTTTCCAAAAAAAATTGGTTGCACCTTAATCCGATCTCTAGTTTGGGAGATATTGTCGAATTACTAGAGGTCGCCCGAAGCTGAACGTAGAACAGAGCTGAACAGAGTGATGTACTCGAGTATTGACCTTGCATACTCGGGTATTGTCGGGATTTAAGCACAGAAGCACTGTTTATGTACCATACTCGAGTATATAAGTGACATACTCGGGTATTGAAGTCTCATACTCAACAATTGAAGCCCGATACTCGAGTATTGACGGAAGTTCGAGACAATTCATCCGAAGCTCGTATTTGATCATTTTAACTCCGAATTGAGCCATTCCAACTTCCATCTTCTTCATATCAACATTACATCTACATTAAATATAAGAATCACCAAAGTATAAGATAAATATATCATTCAAACTTTTGCTCTTAATAATGACATCTACATAAGACATCATCAAAACTAATCAAAGCCAACATTCTCCCCTTTTTGATGATGGCAAATACTTCAAGAAAAATATGTATGAATATGAAGAAACTAATAAACCCAACATATTTTATTTTTCTTGCTATTCTCTCCCCCTTATTTGTCATTAGCAAAAAGTTGAGTTTAAAAAAAGATATGCTTGTAGAGAGTCAAATATGAAAGCAAATTAGAATTGATTTTCTCTCCCCGATTTGAAAGCAAGTTTGAGAGAATTTGGAGAGTTTTTCAAAACATCTTTCACAATTAAAGCATATAGATACCAAACATGTGCAAAATTTCTACTGAATATAAAAGATAGAGATTAGAAATACTCATGTTGATTTTGCAAATTGATGAATGATCAATGAAGTCCATTTGCTTGCTTTCTTCTTGTATGAGATGATTTCCATCCTTTTCTTTTCCTTCATACAACTCTTCTGCAGAACATGTCAGCTGCCTTTAAGAAGTTTTCTTCTTCTTTATAGAGCAAATCACAACTTCAAAGGTGATTGAGATATCTTTCCTCAATGTAATAGTTTCTCCTTGTAGTATGTTGAGGAATGTCCTAGCACATAACGTAATCTCCTGCTACAAATTGAACACTTTCTTTGCCAAAGACATTTGTTAGTGTAGCATGATATCAAAATATCCCTTTCTATATGATATTTTCAAATTAAGACAATGAAGGGAAAATATAATTCATCATCAAAACTAATACAACATAGTAGATGTAGATGAGAATGTTTAATAGGGTTTTCTTCAAATAAAGGAGATGAGCTTTTAAGATATAAAACACATGAGAATGTGAAGCTCCCCTTAATGAATGCATGACTAAGGGTAACAACTCTTATGCTCTTATGCAATTAAATCATATGAAACTTGAGCAAAGAACATACAACACTTGTAAACAATTAACCATTTTCAAAAATTTGAGCTTTTGAGAACCGTAAATAATATGATGACCAACCGCCGAAAAATAACCAAGTTCGAATTTGAGCTTTTGAGAAATTTCAGACTTGAACTGTTGTCACAGAATGAATAGCAAAAAGTTAAAAATAGTGATTCAACATGTGATTCAATAGATAAGATTAAGCTTTGAAATGCAATCAGAATCAATGTTGGAATCAGAAATAGAATTAATATCGAAGCGAATTTGAATCGAGTTTGCAGCAAAATAGAATGAAGCAATAAGCACACCGCATAACTTAGATATGAAGCATAAATCACACCGCCATACCGCATAACTTAGAGTATTCAAAATATTACGAATTGCAGTAGATATCAATAAAGTTATTTCTCAATGACAATTTGGAAATATACTTTATGTAGTAAAGATGTCATTGATAGAATGCATGTAAGTTTGATCAATGAGCATAGAAAGTCTTATCCATAATGATAAGCATTTATCAAATCATAGTTCATGAATGAAATCAGATTTTTCAAGAATGATACTGAAATATGAAAATTGATTCAAATCTTGAATGTTCTTTCAAATCATGATAATGGATTATGAAATCAAAATTTTGATGAATGAAAGATTCACTTTTGAAACATGCTTGAAAAACGATGCTTACTTTAAACATGGTGGAAGTCAACATGTTTAATGAATAAATTAGTATGCTTCAGTTTTTGGAGATCATGTCAAACAATGAAGTTAACACGTAGAAGAATTTCCTCAAAAGCAAAAGTCATGAAGGTAAATCATTATTGAAATATGCTTAGCATAATAGAGATATAATGACTTTGCTATGACCAAAAGATAATCTTGCATCTTAGAAAAGAGTCTTGAAAGTATATGAACATTCAAGGCAAGAATTTGAATATAGTTACTCAAATATGGATGAAGACAAAGTTTATGTAATTGAGTAACAACATGAGTACTAGGATTCATGAATGATGAAGCACAAACTCATTAGTTCAAATGACTAGAGTTCCGAATTTTATCATAGTAAGTTATTCCTTTAATGGTTAATGCATTATCATTCAATGCACTAATGAACATTTATAAAACTTGGAATAACTTGTCCAATGAGAATTTATGCATAAGGCATAACAGTTTCACGATTGAAATCTTTTCTAGAAGATAGGCTTGAAACTCATATATGGATAGCTTATTAGACATAAAGTCCAACTAGACAATTTTGAAGCATATTTGACATTCAAGGATATTAGCTTCCAATTTTGAAATACTATTTGAATGCAATAAAAGTATGAACATATTTCAAGATGTTTGTATGCATTTTTACAAAACAAGGTGAATCAAACCAATTTTAGAATTGTGCATTTCAAAAACATGAAATCAGAAAGTAATGCATAGATTCACTTTTGATCCATTTAGCAATCTGAAAAAAAAAAACATTTTGAAAGGTCATAACAAATTGATTGCTAATGGAATGCAATAATGGACAATTACTCATTACCCAAATATGAATCTCATATAAGCACAATACAGGGTATGAGTTAGATATCACCGTAATTCCCTTTGTCCTTGTAAAAGCTTGCTTAATTGAGATGGATTGAAATAGATGTCTCCCTTTTTGACGTTCACCATCAACATCAAGCATAGCCTATTTAGCTTCCTCAAGACTTGATCATTTCTCTATATTGCATTCTTGATAAGCTTTCTTTGATCCTACAAAACTGTATAAATCTTTTTCTTTCTAGGTATCCAACCTTACTTGGATCCAATTATCGTTAGCTTGTAGGAACCAAAATTCACATGCTCTTATGAATATAATCAATTCAGCATAATTGAGCACAATGAATTAATCATGACTTTATGCATAAAAGAGATACTTTCTTTTCAAATCATCATGTATGCATAAAGAATTAAATTATTGAACATTGCAATCTCTTTATAAACTTATTAAGTGGATTTTTAAGGGATGTGAAAAAAATCAATTTCAAAACAGTTTGCAATGCTCATTCCTAAGGCTACAAAATATAAAACCTCAATATATAATTCAAATAATAGCATAGGAGGTTTTACTATTATATACCTTTACCTTAGGTACTTGGAGGATTGACTTTGCTTACCCATTGGTTCTTCATATGTCTTTCCATGGGTATTTGCAAAGTTCTCTCTGAGGATATAGACTTCAAGAGTCTTCTGGTTGATACTTGAGAGATTCTCCTCTTCTTGATCTCCTCAAGATAGTTGAATGATACTCTATGGTAGTTTGTTCTTGAGGTATATGATACTCTTCTTATAGGTATCCATTGCTTCTTATGATTTGAGGATAAGGTTGTAGCAATGGCTTCTCCATGAGTTTTCCTAACTGATATGAATCTTCTTTTAGGTTCATGAGAAACTCTTGGACTCCTCTTCTGTGTACCTTTATGTCCAGTCTTTTTGGAATCAATC
Organism: Acacia pycnantha; assembly: GCA_025563575.1. Lineage (NCBI taxonomy): Eukaryota > Viridiplantae > Streptophyta > Magnoliopsida > Fabales > Fabaceae > Acacia > Acacia pycnantha. The sequence goes on along the minus strand of JAMWYP010000178.1, from coordinate 914,946 downwards.
TGCACACACAAGGCACTAGATGGACATTTTGGTACCCACTTATACTTGGGTCCTTGACTGTTAGTATTGGACCTTAATTGTCCTTTAGGAACCCAAACAAATTTTTTTCTTACATTAGAATTTCTCTTAATATAGCATGTGTAAGAAATATGACCAAATTTTCCACAATAATTGCAAACAATATGATGATGTGCATTATGAGCTTTTATGCAAGTATTGTGTCGGTTGTCAAAATGGAAATTTAAATAAATCTCATTTGAATAATCTTTCTTCCCAATAAATTTTCCGAATGATTGAAAACATTTTTGCTTTTCAAAATAGAATCGATAAGTGGTTGAAGAACAATTTTATGCAATTGTTCAAAATCATTTTTCTTAACTACACAAGAAGAATTGGAATTATTTACCACATGTGCATCTAGAATTTCTGATGATGATTCATCATAATTGTCCATGATCAGATCTTCTTGGGAATCCTCACTTTCTTGTTCTTTCATGTTGACTGGATCATAGAAGTGTTCTAAGATTTCTCCTTCTTCATTCTCTACTTCCAATTGTTCATCAATCGTGGATATGCACTTTATAGTTTCGATGAACTGTCAACACTTTCAACTTCAACACACTTGTTAGAGGTATAAATAGAATCAAGAGTATCCCAAATATCTTTAGCACTAGAGCAACATTTGATTTTTATAAAATCATTTTCGGTTAAAGCACTATACAAAATTTTCATTGCTCTAATGTTCAATGAAAACATTTTCTTTTCTTTTTCTGTCCAATCCTTTCTCGGTTTAAAATCAAAGACATTTGTAAAAACATTCCACATATCAAAATCAGTTGCTTTGATAAAACTAGTCATTCTAGCTTTCCAAAACCAAAAATCGGTATCTTTGAAAAACGGTGGAACAAGATAATCAAAACCTTGAGAAAGCAAGCAACACCCGAGAATTAGCCATTGATAACTCTTGAGACGGTTAAGTCCTTTAAACAAGAGACCCGCTCGATACCAAATGAAAGACTTGGCTATCACCCAAGAGGGGGTGAATTGGGTGTTTGATTAATAACTTAGAACTTTAAAAACTTTACGCAAATTATCAAGGTAGTTTGAATGACAATAATAATTTAGAAGGTGATAAGCAATCATTCAAACATATATCTTTGGAATGTAAGAGATAAGGAAGAGAGTATGCAAACCGTGATTTATCCTGGTTCGGCCCAATCCTTGACCTACGTCCGGTCCTCAAGTTCCACTTGAGATTTTCAATCCACTATCCTTTTGAGAACAATTACACACTTTGTAAACGAAGGATGGTCCTCTCACTTTCGACTCCACTCCCCCTTACAAGTTGTAATTGATACACCCGCTTGATTACACACTCTGTAACTCTTGGAGCAATTCCTCTCTTTTGAATAACACTCCCCCTTACAAGTTGCAATCAAATGACCCAATCTCAAAGTCTCAATACTCTGAGATTCTTACAAGAAATAGTAATAGATGAATGACTCTCTCTAAGAGCAGATAACCATAAGCACCGAAGAACAAGTTGTGACACGAGTCTCGAAAGTATTCGAAAGTATTGCAGAAAGTATTTCGAAAGTATCACTCAAGTGATTGGCGAAACCAAGCTCAGGAGAGTATCTTTCTTTGATCGTTTGTTCTGCTGCATGTGTGTGTCATTTTGATCAGCCAAGTCTTCTTCTATTTATACTGTTCTGATTTGTGACCGTTGTAGCTGTAGCTTCTGTGTTTAGATTCAAATGTCGAACATTCCTTTTCGTTCTTCGCTGTATTAAGTCTCATTCATTTGAAATCATTCCTCTTTAATGATAGTCGATTCACAGCCCATGATTCGATGCTAGTCGAATGGATGTTTCTTCGTTGCTTCTCGTTTGCGCGTTTTTCCCTTCGCTTTGTATCAGAGTGTATATGCGGGTATTTCGTTATCCATAATGATCTTGTATTATAACTCGAATATTTGACCACTATGAACAATTGGTTAGAATCAAGTATTAAAGATCATCATTAATAATAATTAATAACGGAATCGAAATCTGCAATCTCGTCAGCGCAGAAGCATTTTTACCGATCATACTCGAGTATCAAATACTCATACTCGAGTATCATGTGGTTCAGATTTCTGTTGCTTTCAGTATTTCGAGTCTCCACGTTCGAAGATCATAACTTTCTGGTATGAACTCCGATTTGACTGGTTCAAGTCTTGCTGGAAATACCTTTGAGTCTACTTTCCAATGGCACCGATTTCAGCTTCATTGGATTTCTAGTTTGTGAGATATACTCAAAACATTGAGGCATGGTCAGCAGTGTGACGCTGATGTAACTTTCATCTTAAACAATTCATAGCTCTCTCATATGACCTAATTTGGACTTGAATATTGTGCGACTAAACCCTTTTGGATGTCTAGTTTCCAAAAAAATTGGTTGCACCTTAATCCGATCTCTAGTTTAGGAGATATTGTCGAATTACTAGAGGTCGCCCGAAGCTGAACGTAGAACAGAGCTGAACAGAGTGATGTACTCGAGTATTGACCTTGCATACTCGGGTATTGTCGGGATTTAAGCACGAAGCACTGTTTATGTACCATACTCGAGTATATAAGTGACATACTCGGGTATTGAAGTCTCATACTCAACAATTGAAGCACGATACTCGAGTATTGACGGAAGTTCGAGACAATTCATCCGAAGCTCGTATTTGATCATTTTAACTCAATTGAGCCATTCCAACTTCCATCTTCTTCATATCAACATTACATCTACAATTAAATATAAGAATCAGTCAAAGTATAAGATAAATATATCATTCAAACTTTTTGCTCTTAATAATGACATCTACATAAGACATCATCAAAACTAATCAAAGCCAACACTTTGGTCTGAAAAACTTATTTACATGGCGACAACACCTCAAATAGTAGGAAACACCTTACTATTACTTGAGTTTTCTTCGACATCGTACTTATAATCTTTGTTTTATGTTTTATTAGGATCAAGAATATGGGACAAAATTTCCCTTATTGGCACCATTGCAGCAGATCCATAAAAAATTGACCTAGTTGACTTGCATATGCCTTGTGGGATTATGGGTGAAAGAATATTGTATCCCTTTACAATTGTCTGGAAAGATATCAGGGAGTTCTTGTCTTCGGAGGAGATAGACATAGGATATGTTAAACTTGCAATTATGTAAGTTTATTTTTTATTTTTAACTTCAATAAATGCACTAATATTTAGGTTTATATATTCACTAATTCATTTATAATTTTAATTTTATTATAGCTCCTTCCACAACATATGAGTCGAACAGGGAAAAACAAATTTATTCCTATGTTCTGCAAATTTGTCAAGGTGTTATCATAAGATGGATGCTAGGATGAGCTATGTGGGCTATACAATCGTAGAGACTAAATTGTCTTGTTATCTAGCACCAATTGTTGAAGGGCAAGTAACTTAATTTTGTCTATTTATACATATTTAGTTTGTTAAGAATTATCATGTTATCTAACTTCATTTTAATCTGTATATGTTGTTTGTAACATCCCATTTTAAAAGAGGAATTTTTTTTTTTTTCAATCAGAGTAGAGCATTGGAGCGAAAGAGTAACTGATACATATTCAAATATATAAACCATAGTGTAACATTGTATTGATAATACAGTCATCCTACTGTTTCAAAGGTAACTACAAAAGCGGAATATAAATTCTCCGGCTAGCGGTCTAATCATGCTGCTTCCCCCGGTCTCCAACTCTTAGTCCTCCGGACCCTGAAGCTACAGCTGAGATCCAATTTACCGCATTGGATCTCAGGTAACGGTTAACCATATGCTCAAACAATACAGTATACAGACAACAGATATTCAAGACAATACAACAGTATATCAATACATGAGCATACAGCAGATGCATGATCAATATGACGACAGAACATAAGCACAGAGCAGTATGTAAAGCCTCACAAGGTAACAACAACAACAACAGCCTGCACAAAAACCAGTGCCACGATAACCACTCGTGTACTCAGCACTAGCAAAACATAACGGCATTATTATGACTATAACCCGTGTAAAACTGTCTGTATATCAATCTCTGAACGTATCTATCACATATATGTACTTAAGAAGCAAAGGATTAGTGTTACAGTACGCGTCCGTACCTCCGTTGACAATATACGGTACTTCCGGTACGTTTTGACAGAAACTGCACTTTTGACGGAAATAGCGGGCTGACAGCGGCACGCCGGACAGGGTAACGACAGCAGATCAAGATTACTGATATCCTATAATGATAATATCACCATTATCAATATTTGACATCATAACAGGCATTTTAGGTATAAATTACCATTTTGCCCCTATTCCCCTAATCGCCGTAATTTCGCCAGCGCTTCGCTACTTTGACTTCGACTTTCCGAAATTTTGCCAGAACTTCGACTTCAACATGATTTCAAAATTTAAGACTAAAATGTCTCTAGCATATGATATCTAATCATACTCAGAAGATTAAAGACTAATCTAACATTTCTACTTTAACTACCGAAATTTAAGACTAAGGACCAAAAAACTTACTCAGAGCTTTGCTGCGAATTTCCCCGGACTACTTCCTCCTTCCTTGCTGCAGAATTTAGAACTAGAGAGGATAGGAATGGTGTGAAGAATGAAATGAGGGTGAAGGGGTATTTATAGGGGTTTTGGAGTTACTATTCACACTTTACCAGACCGGATATCGACCGTCGGATCGCACTTGGATGAGGTGGCATCTTGGCCCTCCAACCCTTCTTGGCCGACCTCCCCCCCCCCTTAGGTGGCAAAAATGTGATGTCATGCATGACATCAGTAGCTTGTTCTAGAAGTTGTCTTTACCGATAAAGTTCCCGATTGGTACCCGAATCGCGTAATCGCGTAAAATTTCAAAAACTCGGAATCACAACTTTGAAGACCTTTTCTTACTCATTAGAAATGTCTAAGTTAACCTAATTTTTGATTCCATACAGGGTTTCAACGGTCCTGCTGAAGTTTCTCGAAAAACGTGCTCGGCTACGGAAGAAATTTCTGGAATCATAAATCTTTGGACAAAAATTCACTGATTCCAAATATGTCCAGATAGTTATCAACTAATCCCTAGATGTTGAGTTATAATTTATTTTATTCAAACTCCAATTCGTGACCATCTGCCTTTTTCACAGATTACCCTATTTCGTCTTATTACCTAAGTATTCTACCGATCACGGAAATGACTTCTGAAACAGTCCAGTCCGAGATAAAAATTCACTCTTTAATAATCTTCTCTGACTTTAGAAATCTTGTCCAAGGTTTTCTAGATAGGATTTAATTTCTATCCTTGGTCATTTATCCTATTTGCTTTTTACATAAATTATATTAATAAAATAATACAACTTGCATATATAATATCATGATATTTTCCTTTCATTCTTATCCATATTTTTGCCCTAAAATTCGGCTGTTCTCTTTTTATTATTATTAATATTTATTAATTAATTATTTAATTAATTATATATTTCAATTTTCTTAAAAATTTCACAAAATTCTCTTATTGGTCCATACTTACATTTAGGCTTAAAATTACTTAATCTCACCAATTTTTCTTCATATTTTCCCATTAATTAGAAAATATATTTTATGCTAATTTTACCCATAAACCACTAATTTTAGGGTTTTACATAATTATCTTTGAATTTTCCCTCGTTTATGCTTAAGTAATTAGCCAATAATTACTTAATTAATTACCCACTAATTTTTGATAAGTTTCTTAACTAGAATAACTCCTTACCTCATAACTTTTGCACTGACATTAGTGTTTTATGTCTCATGCATTATATTAACATTTACGGGGGCATTTTGATCATTACTATACTTCTTGACTTTTCCCTCTTTATATTTCCAAGATTATATTTTATTAAATTACCAAAATTAGAGAAAATATACTCTCTTAATTTTAATAATTATTTTACTGCCCTTTAGCATTTTTCATAATATTTCTAGGCCATTTATGCCCGCAAGGGCATTTTGGTCATTTTTGGCTCCTTATTCTTTTTCCTAATTTCTAAGGGATTTTTCCCTTGTAAACACGATAAATATAACATAGAAATTGAGACCAAAATTTTACTTATCAGAAATGACCATTTTATTTATCCGGGTATTACATTTCTCCCCCCTTTAAACAAAATTTCGCCCCCGAAATTTAATCTATCGTAACTAAACTCCGGGCCATGAACTCCGGATATTTCTCCTTCATCTCTCTCACAGTTCCCAAGTTGCCTCTTCGGGTGATAAACCCTTCCAGACTACCTTTACTATCGGTATGGTCTTGTTTCTAAGCCGTTTCTCCTGGTGTCCGATAATTTGTTCCAATTCGACTGCGAAGGTATTATCATGCCGTACATCAACGTCCTCGTACTCGATGACATGATCGCGGTCTGGTTGGTACTTCTTCAATTGTGACACGTGGAAAAGGTCGTGGAGATTACTTAGATTCGGGGGTAGGGCTATTTGATAAGTGACTTGTCCTCGCTTGGCCAAAATTTCGAATGGTCCCACATACCGTGGTCTAAGTTTCTTCCTCTTAAGCGTTCTGCCGACACCAGTTACTGGGGATAACTTTAGAAACACATGGTCGCCGACATAGAACTTCAGAGGTCTCCTCCTTTTTGTCAGCATAGCTCTTCTGTCTGCTTTGTGCTGCTAGGAGTCTTTTCTTAATCAACTCAATTTGTTCGGAGGTCTGTTCTAGCATATCCGGCCCAAGTAACTGCTTCTCGGACGAATCTGTCCAGCATAATGGTGATTGACACTTCCGCCCGTACAATGCCTCAAACGGGGCCATTTGTATACTTGCATGATAACTGTTGTTATATGCAAACTCTGCTAGCGAAAGATGTCGATCCCAACTTCCTTTGAAATCTAGGGCACATGCTCGCAACATATCCTCCAGCGTCTGGATCGTTCTTTCAGATTGACCGTCAGTTTGAGGGTGATAAGACGAACTGAACCTCAGCTTAGTACCCATACCTTCATGTATTGCCTTCCAGAAACGGGATTGGAACCGCGCATCCCGGTCAGAGATAATACTCTTAGGGACTCCGTGTAGCCTCACGATCTCTTTGATATAAATCCCCGCCAATCGTTCCGGAGAGTAATGGATACTGATGGGAATGAAGTATGCTGACTTAGCTAATCGGCCAACAACTACCTAGATCGTATCATGATTTCTGATCTTGGGCAAACCCACCACAAAATCCATGGCTATGTTTTCCCATTTCCATTCCGGCAATTCTAGTCCTTGCAAAAGACCAGGGGGTCGACGGTGTTCAATCTTTACTTTTTGACAGGTCAAGCATTTGGCCACGTACTGGGCTACATCTTTCTTTAACCCGGGCCACCAGAGTTCGGATTTCATGTTCTGGTACATCTTGACCATGCCTGGATGTAGAGTGTATTTACTCTTATGAGCCTCATCTAGTACTTTCCGCCTTAATTCATCAACTGGCGGTATATAGATTCGCTTCTTGTACCTGACCAAACCACTAGGTGATAGGTCATGGTCTTGGGTCTTACCTCGAGAGATCTTCTCACGTATCACTTTAGCCCAATCATCTTGCTTCTGAGCTTCGTCAACTTCATCCCTCAGATCATACTCCCCTTGACTCACAAGAAGAGTTGCAAGATAGGCATCAGCTGGCGTGTGGAGACTCATGCAGATTTGATTGGATAGATTTAGATCTCTGAAATCTTCAAGAAATTTCTGCTCCTGAATCATCATATACGCCACCTGTACCGTCTTTCTGCTAAGAGCATCAGCAACGACGTTTGCTTTACCCGGATGATACTTGATCTCCAGGTTGTAGTCTTTGATCAACTCCATCCAGCGACGCTGTCTCATGTTGAGTTCTCGTTGATCGAAAAGGTACTTCAGGCTTTTGTGGTCACAATACAGTTCTACGGTTACACCGTACAAATAGTGCCTCCATATCTTCAAAGCGAACACGATAGCCGCAAGCTCTAAATCGTGTGTAGGGTAATTCAACTCGTGAGTTTTCAGCTGACGAGAGGCATAAGCCACCACTCTGCCCTGTTGCATTAGGACACACCCCAATCCATGCCCACTGGCATCACTGTAGACAACATAAGTCTAACTCGAATCTGGGATAATCAATACCAGTGATGTAGTCAACCTCTCCCTCAGTCTTTGAAAGCTCTCCTTACAGTCGTCTCCCCATACAAAGGGTTGGCTCTTCCTTGTAAGCTTCGTCAATGGTAAGGCTAGACGCGAGAAATCCCATATGAATCTGCGGTAGTATCCCGCTAGACCCAAAAAACTACGTATCTCCGTCACTGTTTTTGGCCGCTTCCAGTCCAGAACTGCTTCCACCTTGCCTGGATCAACTGCAACTCCGCCACTTGATATCACATGGCCCAGAGATTTTACTTCCGGCAGCCAAAATTCACATTTGCTAAGCTTAGCATAGAGTTTCTTTTCACGGAGTATGCACAATACTTGTCGCAGATGTTCTTCGTGCTCTTCTCTGCTCTTAGAATAGACGAGAATGTCGTCAATAAACACGACCACAAATTGGTCTAAGTGTTATCGAAAGATACGGTTCATATAATCCATGAATACCGCAGGTGCATTTGTTAATCCGAAAGGCATTACAAGGAATTCGTAATGCCCGTACCTGGTCCTGAAAGCTATCTTGGGAACATCACCATCGTTAACTCGCAACTGATGGTATCCCAAACGGAGGTCAATCTTTGAAAAGACAGTAGAACCAGATAGCTGATCCAAAAGATCATCAATCCGGGGAAGTGTGTATTTGTTTTTGACTGTTACTTTGTTCAGTTCACGATAATCGATACAAAGTTGCAGGCTCCCGTCTTTCTTTTTCACGAATAGCACTGGGGCTCCCCATGGTGATACACTGGGTCGAATGAACCCCTTTGCTAGCAATTCTTCTAGTTGCTTCTTCAACTCATGCATCTCGTTCGGTGCCATACGATACGGCGCCTTTGATATTGATCCTGTACCAGGCATCAATTCAATCGTGAACTCCACTTCTCGGATAGGAGGTAACTCGGTGAGATCCTCCGGAAACACATCAGGAAACTCCTTCACAACAGGAATATCCTCAAGTGACAGATCGGCTTCTGCTTTTACCGAAAAGAATACCATGTACGCTTGGCATCCCAGCTTCATGCATTTTTTAGCTTCTGTAGCAGAGAGAAAGTTTAGGCTCACGTCAACTTTGTCTCCGCTAGGTGAATCGGAAAATGATATCCTCTTGCTACCACATTCGATCATTGCACCGTTAGCCGTTAGCCAGTTTAAACTGAGTATAACGTCGATGCCATGAAGTGGTAATCGGATAAGGTCTACTTTTGAAACTCGCCCATCCACATTCGCAGTACAATCAAAACATGCATCAGAAGCTAAAGATTTTACACCAAGGGGTGTAGACACTACTAGATCATATGGTAACCTATAGGCATGCATCCCTAAACGATTTGCACAATCATAGGAAATAAAGGAATGACTGGCACCCGAGTCATATAATGCCTGCAATAGATTCGCATTAAGGTAAATTGTACCTTGGACCATCTCCGGGGACTTACTAGCCTCTGAATCTGTCAGCGCAAAGATCCGGTCGACGCTCTGAGGTCTTGCCTCTGCAGCCTTCTCAGGACAATCCCGGCTGATATGTCCAGGCTTCTGACATCTGAAGCAGATTTGCTTCCCATCACAGTTGGCTCCCGGATGGTACTTCTTGCATTTTGGACATGTTTAGGATCCCGGTTGTCTGGGATAGTTCTGTTGCCCAGCTTGATATGGCCTCTTGTCCCCACCTCGGTTATTATCCCAGGGCGCCTTCCTTTTCTGTGGGGAATTTCCGCGGTTAGAACCACCACGGCCTGCATTGTTATTGTTGAAGTTTCTGAATTTCTGGAATCCCTTCAAATTCCTCTCAATCATCCTACAAGCTTCCACAGCACCGGTCAACTCAAGGAATCGTTGAGACATAAGTCTTTCACCTATTTCGTACTTCAGCCCGTGGATCAGTATGTTCACCATCACTGCTCTCATCATTGTCCTTCCTTGGGTGCGATGAGTATCGTGATAGATTGGTGAATCGGGCGTAGTAGTCATCAAAGGATTCCTCTTGACCTTGTCGGATGTGGAGAAATTCTGACTCTTTGATCATCTGTATAGAGGGAGGAAAATACTGCTCATGGAATTTTTCCAGAAACTTCTCCCACGTCACGGGACAGTAACGAGGCTGTAAAGTTGTTTCTATAACTTCCCACCAACGGTCTGCGTCTCCTTCTAGCTGGTAGATCGCCAGTTGAGCCTTGCGATTTTCAGGGCATTCAATTACTTTGAAAATCTTCTCCACCCTCTTTAGCCAAACTTCTGCCAAGTCCAGTTTACCCCAGAAAGCTGGTGGTTTCAGCTTGCAGAATTGGTTAACCCAGTATTGTGAGGTTTTCTCCGTTCGTCCTCGTCTAGGTGGTGATTGGGATCTATCAGACCCCTCAGACTCCTTAGCATGTTCCTCATTTTGATTATCATCATACTCTTCATCGTCTTCCTTCTTGTTGTCCTCATCGTTTCGCTCTTCCTGTTGTCTTTGTCTTTCCTGTCTTTCTGCCATAACTGCATCGATAAGGGCTCTCTTCTCTTGCAAAGTTTGTCGCATCTCCTGTATATCGTTTTGTTGGATCAGTAGTTGATTTTGCTCGTGCTGGTCCTCTTGGTTTCGTTCAACTTCGGGTATCGCTCTAATCTGAGGTTGTCTGCCTCCTCTTCTACCTCGGCCTCGTCCTCGGCCTCTACCTCTACCTCTAGGTGCACCGGCACCTCTTATGTTAGCCATATTCTAACTTTTCCTTTATTTAAATAACAGAATATAAACGTCAGAAAAATTGCACAACAATAGGCACCATACATATTTTCATATATATTTATTGTCTACAGTTTTAAGAAATTGGATCGGGGTTCATCCTATGGCCCACCATTCTGGGCACTACCGACCTTCTCGCGGTACGTCTCATCTTTCCATGATAGAGGGTATATGGATTTGCATCCCTATCTATCTCTACACATTACACCAGGGTTATATCAGTACCCATTTTCAAAACGTGCCCAAAGTTTAAAAGGCTTTTGAACATAACTCTGTTATCCGAACAGAATGGCCAGGTAAGTGTCTACCATGGGGGCCTCACCGACTTATACGGCGACTGATTGGCACACCCACGTAGACTAGCCTTGCCTTCGGCACCAAACTGTTCGTAGTAACATAGTCGTTCATGCCGAATGAATGCTCGATACCAAAATGTAACATCCCATTTAAAAGTGGATTTTTTTTTCCATCAGAGTAGAGCATTGGAGCGAAAGAGTAACTGATACATATTCAAATATATAAACCATAGTGTAACATTGTATTGATAATACAGTCATCCTACTGTTTCAAAGGTAAGTACAAAAGCGGAATATAAATTCTCTGGCTAGCGGTCTAATCATGCTGCTTCCCCCGGTCTCCAACTCTTGGTCCTCCGGACCCTGAAGCTACAGTTGAGATCCAATTTACCGCATTGGATCTCAGGTAACGGTTAACCTTATGCTCAAAAAATACAGTATACAGACAACAGATATTCTAGACAGTACAGCAGTATATCAATACATAAGCATACAGCAGATGCATGATCAATATGACGACAGAACATAAGCACAGAGCAGTATGTAAAGCCTCACAAGGTAACAACAACAACAACCTCCACAAAAACCAGTGCCACGATAACCACTCGTGTCCTCAGCGCTAGGAAAACATAACGACATTATTATGACTATAACCCGTGTAAAATTGTCTGTATATCAATCTCTGAACGTATCTATCACATATATGTACTTAAGAAGCACAGGATTAGTGTTACAGTACGCGTCCGTACCTCCGTTGACGATATACGGTACTTCCGGTACGCTTTGACGGAAACTGCACTTTTGACGGAAACAATGGTGGCGACAATGGCACGTCGGACAGCGCATAACGACAGAGATCAAGATTACGATATCCTATAATGATAATATCACCATTATCAATATTTGACATCATAACGAGCATTTTAGGTATAAATTACCATTTTGCCCCTATTCCCTAATCGCCGTAATTTCGCCAACCGCGCTACTTTGACTCCGACTTTCCAAAATTTTGCCAGAACTTCGACTTCAACACGATTTTCAAAATTTAAGACTAAAATTTCCCTAGCATATGATATCTAATCATACTCAGAAGATTAAAGACTAATCTAACATTTCTACTCTAACTACCAAAATTTAAGACCAAGGACCGAAAAACTTACTCAGAGCTTCGCTGCGAATTTCCCCGGACTACTTCCTCCTTCCTTGCTGCAGAATTTCGAACTAGAGAGGAGAGGAATGGTGTGAAGAATGCAATGAGGGTGAAGGGGTATTTATAGGGGTTTTGGAGTTACTATTTACACTTTACCAGACCGGATATCGACCGTCGGATCGCACTTGGATGAGGTGGCATGATCTTGGCCCTCCAACCCTTCTTGGCCGACCTCCCCCCTTAGGTAGCAAAATGTGATGTCATGCATGACATCAGTAGCTTGTTCTAGAAGTTGTCTTTACCGATAAAGTTCCCGATCGGTACCCGAATCGCGTAATCGCGTAAAATTTCAGAAACTCGGAATCACAACTTTGAAGACCTTTTATTACTCATTATAAATGTCTAAGTTAACGTAATTTTTGATTCCATATAGGGTTTCAACGGTCCTGCTGAAGTTTCTCGAAAAACGTGCTCGGTTACGGAAGAAATTTCCGGAATCATCAATCTCCGGACAAAAATTCACTGATTCCAAATATGTCCAGATAATTATCAACTCATACCTAGATGTTGAGTTATAATTTATTTTACTCAAACTCCAATTCGTGACCATCCGCCTTTTCACGTATTACCCTATTTCGTCTTATTACCTAAGTATTCTACCGATCACGGAAATGACTTCAAAGCAGTCCATCAGAGATAAAAATTCACTCTTTAATAATCTTCTATGACTTTAGAAATCTTGTCCATGATTTTCTAGATAGGATTTAATTTCTATCCTTGGTCATTTATCCTATTTGCTTTTTACATAAATTATATTAATAAAATAATACAACTTGCATATATAATATCATGATATTTTCCTTTCATTCTTATTCATATTTTTGCCCAAAAATTCGGCTGGCCTCTTTTTATTATTATTAATATTTATTAATTAATTATTTAATTAATTATATATTTCAATTTTCTTAAAAATTTCACAAAATTCTCTTATTAGTCCATACTTGCATTTAGGCTTAAAATTACTTAATCTCACCAATTTTTCTTCATATTTTTCCATTAATTAGAAAATATATTTTATGCTAATTTTAGCCATAAACCACTAATTTTAGGGTTTTACATAATTATCTTTGAATTTTCCTCGTTTATGCTTAAGTAATTAGCCAATAATTACTTAATTAATTACCCACTAATTTTTGATAATTTTCTTAACTAGAATAACTCCTTACCTCATAACTTTTGCACTGACATTAGTGTTTTATGTCTCATGCATTATATTAACATTTACGGGGGCATTTTGGTCATTACTATACTTCTTGACTTTTCCCTCTTTATATTTCCAAGATTATATTTTATTAAATTACCAAAATTAGAGACAATATACTCTCTTAATTTTAATAATTATTTTACTGCCCTTTAGCATTTTTCATAATATTTCTAGGCCATTTATGCCCACAAGGGCATTTTGATCATTTTTGGCTCCTTATTCTTTTTCCCTAATTTCTAAGGGATTTTTCCCTTATAAACAGGATAAATATAACATAGAAATTGAGACCAAAATTTTACTTATCAGAAATGACCATTTTATTTATCCGGGTATTACATTGTTATTGTTATCATTGGAGTCTATGTGTTGCTTGCCCTATCATCAGCATTGTCTATTGGTTTGGTTCTTTGGGTCAGTTTCCGAAAATGATATAAACCATCATCAACACTTAAGTTAAATCATTGGACGTTATTGACTAAAACAAATTGTTTCAATGTCTTTTGATTTTCATTTTAATGATAGTGCACTCAAGGCATATAAAATAATGGGCGGGAGGCATGAAGGTCAAAATAGAGAGGTGAAGTGGTTTTATTTGACAGTAAGTAGTTTAAATTCAAGTTATTTCATTGACAATCGTTTTTTTATGCCTTTAATTATTTTAACTATTTGCTTTTGATTTAAAGTGCCATCAGCAACCAGGAAAACAGAGTGTGAATACTATGTTTTACTTTATATGTATAATATCATTCAGAGTCAAGTTACTATAGATTTTGAACAGGTAATTGCTTCTTGATTTTCAAATGATTCTATTTTTGTTGTTGTAATTAAATTGTTGATTATTTCATTCACTTGATTGATATATTTATATTAGCTTATTTTCAAATTTGCAAACTTTTGGCAATGAGGATGCCTACACACACACACACAAAAAAAGACATCAATTTGATTGAGACCTTTTGGTAGGACATCTTCAAATCATAGATAATGAGTAGAGTTTATTTTGGTAAGGGTTTATTTTAGATAGTAGTAGTTTAGACAAGTCATGAACACTTTGTTATGAACACTCTGTATATTAGATTGTTGTAGTTTCTGTACTATCTTGCTTCATATGTTTTTCTAAACAGGCTTCAAGAAAAAAAAAGGCTATATGTAAAAAACAAATAAAAACGTTCATTTTGTTATTTAAAAAAACAGACGTTGTAAGTCTACACTTACAATGTTTGTTAATAGATGTCAATTATAAAACTTATTACGTCACTCACATATACATTCCCCCAGAAATGAACGTCAAAAGGTTAAAAAAACAAAGGTTGAAAGTATCTTCTATAGTAGTGTTCCGAGCTCTTAAATATTGATTTGGTGAATTTAGACCAAAAAAATTATTTTACTTATTTCTTATTTATGTTGAAACCTAATTGCTTATTCTTTTTTGTCATCCACCAGTTATTTGTTGCCTCGGTAAACAACATCACTTCCATAAGGAGGAGAACACAAGTTAGACCCCATAAAGCACGGACGGACCTAGGAGGGCTAGGGGTGGCCTCCCCAAAATTATAGAAACAAACTCAGAGTTTTAGGAAATTATATTTCAGCCTCATAAAAATTTCAATATTTTTACTTTAGTTTCCACTAAAAGTTTAGTGGAAGAACTAAAATGAAAATATTGAAAACTTTATGGGGCTGAAATGTACTTTCATAAAAACCTAGGCTCTATTCTGTAACTTTTGCCCCCTTAATTACATTCCTAGTTCTGCCTTTGCCATAAAGTAAACTTTTTAGGAGAGCTACTAAAAACATTTTATGCTCTAAACCTAGAAAGAGAGTAGTGTCATGTCAAATTAAAAAAAGTACTATATTCAATTATTAATATAAGAGTTAGTTGACGTGTTTTAGATAAACTAAAAAAGATAAATAAGTTACATTAAAATATTAATATTTATCATTTTCTCCAAACTAATTTGTTTAATTTAACTTATAAACTGATATATAATATAATAATACACAACATATGCTATTATTAACTAATTTATTAGCTTCCTTAATATTTATAAAAAAGTCAACTATCTCTTATATATATTAAGGATTGGAGGTAGTATATTCTTTCAAATGTCTATAAGATAAGCCCTTGATGGCCTGTTTTAGTAATTTTGTTTGTTACACACACACAAAGATAAGTATTTTAGACATGTGGATGTAGACATTGAAAATGGTTAGACCATAGGCATATATAGGGTATACCAAATGCTTACTGTTTATTAAACTTTTCTTCACCGAAATTTGAATCTGGCGAGGGACGATGTTAGCCATTCACCAAAATAAGACAAAACATAGTGATACCCGACCCTACACAGTCACATTGCATTTGAAATGACTATACCTAATTATTCAAATTTAGTTGAAAGAATATACGTGGTATCAATTGTTTCTCATGATATCATCTTCATGTCACAAAGAGTCAATCAATTAAGTGAAAAAGAAAACTTTGCAATGAAGGTGAAGAAAAATCCATCATAAATTAATTTTATGATGGATTTTGCACTGAATTGTTTTATCACTGTTTTTTTCATTACTGTTGGGTTAAACGGAGTTCACTCTTAACGAATTATGGCACAAAATTACCCTTTGATTTAAGGGACAGGGGTTTTTTTTTTTCATTTTATTTAAACAATAAAGTAAAAGGAAATTAATTATTCAGTAACCGTCGAGTGATTCATGAGATATGAGGGATTGGGGGGAGGTTAGTTTCACACACGCCTAGTAACTCACATGAGAAATTGCTCCTTTTGGAAAACACACAACCAGCAGGGATACTTGGTTGAACTCACAGGCATACCTAAAACCCCTAATATAACAAATAACAACATTACAAAATTTGTGCAATAAATTTTATGATGGGTTTTGCACCAAAAAAATATTCATTGTGAATACTGTCACAATTTTTCTTTCTTGTTACAGTAATTAAATACATTGCAAATGCATGTCTTGTTGTGACCAAGTCGAAGTAATCAAATTGATAAAGATGTAAATGTGCTTGTCATGGCTCTTAGAATATAATAGGGCACAAGGTTTTCTGTCTGCCCCAGGAAAATGGCATGAACCAAACTTTTAAAGTTTGATAAATGAACTGGGAAAGGACAAAGGTTATGAATTGATCTGAGGGTATTATTTGTATGCTTGCCAAATATCCATTTTGTTTTTGGCCTAACCTAAACTTCAAATATTGTGACTCGTGGTTTGTAAATTGTCAGTAAATCTTGTAACGATAGTCACATTTTCAGATTTTTAACTTAAATTATGATAATACGTTTTTGTGCTTTATACACAGTCTAATGTGATGTAAATTATTGTGACTAATGAAAATACGTCTTTCTATAAATTTTATGTTATAAATAGACGGGTGACACAGTTCTTTCAGTTTATTTGTTTTAAAAAAGAAGAATGGTCCATCATCACAACGAAATATATATACTTTGAATAATTATTATAAGTGACATAAACATTAACCGATAAACTCTATAATTTTGAAAATATCAATAGACATTGAAAATGGTTAGACAAAAAGTACATCAATTTCGTGCATACGTGGGACCATTCACCACCTATAACTTTGAACTAAGATTACACGATAATGTACATTATTTAAGATGGCTCAGCGGCTAGCTGATTATTCAGATTTAGGCAAGTATTAGTATTTGACTGATGCATATATATACACATCACACACATACCTATGGTATTAAAGTTTGTAGGACCAGACATTGAAGTCAAATGGGACACGTTTTTCAATATTCATGACAATGAAGCACATTTAGACAAAGTTATTGGAAGACAATATCCTGTCATTGCCAAACCTATTGAGCTTAACTAAATGATTTATGATCGTAGACGTGTAGGTCCGTGTTTTACATGAAATATGAGATATACAAGTGATATTGTTTAACTTAGTGACCGTTTGGTTGTAATTAAGAATGATAAAGAATGTAATGAAATAATTATTACAAATTATTTATTTGATATGCCATCATAGAATGAAATCGATATTTTGTCCAAAAATAATTAAATAAAAATATGAGAGTGCTGCAGCTACAAAATGGGAGTTTGATAAAAATATAGAATAAAGATATACAAACAAGAACCAGTCCCAACGAAAAGGTAGAAAAAATTGGGTTTATAGAATATGTTGATTCATGGAAGTATGAATCCAGATTACACTCGTAAAATTATAGAATGAGAATTAAATAGAACCAAACATGCAATTATACTTTCCTTGATGATTTTAAATATAAGGCAACAATGTATACCTCATGTTGGAAAATAGCTTGGTCCATCCTCGTGAATTATTGGAACCAAATTATAGGCAATATAAAAGCTTGGGTGGGTATATGTGATCATGGTAGTTAGAATCTCATGATCTCGAGGCATATCTCACGATCCAATTCAAAAACAGTTCGAAAATATACAAATATGTTGATGTATCTTACTTGAGCACGGCTGGTCTCCTTTTCCAATTCTCTCTGCTTCCATCCTCCTCCATTCAAAGCCTTCCACATGTACTTGAAGTGAAAAGAAGCAAGAAAAATGATTGAATGGGACCATTCTTTTTTACATAATTAATTTTATTGTTTTTTTAAAAAATAATTTTCTAATCCTTCATTATTGGTTTTTGTAACATCCCAACTTTTAAAAGCAGATAATTTTTTTTTTTTTCAAAATATCATCAAACATAATTTCAAAATGATCGAGTAGAGCAACGGAGCAATTGAGTAAGCGATATGTATATATATAAAGTGCCGTAAGTCCGGCGGATACAACAATGATACGAAACCGTGTGGTTCAAAAGTGTATAACAACAAAAGAAATCTTCACCGGATCTTCAAGCAAGTCTCCCGCCGAGTTTCTACGCAGTCGCTTGTCTTTCTCTGCGGCTCTCGGCCCTCCCGATCCCGGGTATATGTTAAGGGCCGAGACCCGCACCGGATCTCGTGTAACAGTTAACCTCATGTTTATGTATACGAGGCAAGACATTAACAATACTAACATCACTCTATCACAACCCATGCATATGTATTGCCCTCAAAGATGCGACATATTGCACCCAAAGATACGAGCAGTTGCACCCAAAGATACGTGACCGATTGCACCCAAAGATACGTACATATTGCACCCAGCATACAGACATATCCTCTAACCACTATATGTACTTAAACAGTATAACACTCCTACACACATACCACTTATATGCATACCATAAACATCAGAGTTAGTGTTACAGTACGCGAACGTACCTTCGTTGACGGTGTTAAGTACTTCTGGGCTGAAAACGTACTTTTTACGGAAAAACGTGAAAACGTCCAACAATGCACGTTGATGGCGTAACGGCAGAAAATCAGAGTTTCTGACGTCCTATAAGAGTAATATCACTTTTATTAGTGATTTGATACTATATCTAGCATTTTAGGTAAAAATTACCATTTTGCCCTTCTACCCCTAATTGGCGGAATTTCGGCAGCACTTCGCTACTTAAATCTCCAACTTTTCAGGAACTCAATTCCTACCAAGTTTTTACCTCGTCAGGCATTTTTCAATGCAATGAGGCCTAAAAACAATAGTAGGAATCTCACTCCCTACTTACTAAATCTATCTAACAATTCTACTAACTACCGAACCAAAAGCTAAAGACCGTAGGACTTACCCGTTGAAGACTTCCGCAGAATTTTCCCTAGAGCTTCCCTCTCCTATTTCTCCCTCTATGTTTCGGCCAAGGCAAGGAGAATTGGAATGTGAATTTTCAAGAGGCTTGATCTCTTATTTATAGAAGAAATCTAGGACATACATGGAATTTCCCAAGTTGTTTGTAACCATGAATTTCAAATTAGCATTGGTGGCTTGTTCTTGGCCTTGGCTGCCCAATTCGACACAAATGGGTGATGTGGCAGCCCCCCATTGGTCCAAAAATGATGACTCAAGCTCACTTTATGCCCGGTCCTACAGATTTTCCCCGATCGGTCCCCGATTCGCGTGATTTCGGAGAAATCTCAAACTTCTGGATTTACAACTTTAAAATCATCTCCTCACTTACTAGAAATGTCCAAGTTAACCTAAATTTCGATCCCATATAGGGCTCCAACTGTCCAGTTAAAGTTTTCTCGAGAAACGTGTCCGAACGCGTCCGGTTTCAGAACGCATTTCTGGAATCATCAACTTCTTCAAAAAATTCACTGATTCCAAATATGTCAGATAAATTCAAACTCATTCCTAGATGTTGAGTTAGAATTTATTTTCTTCATATCCAAAAATATGCCTATCTGCATTTTTCCCTATTTCGTCTTATTAGGAAAATGCACAATCGGGTTCAGAATTAACTTCCGGAAGAGTCTAACGGAAGATAAAATTCCACTGATCAATATTCTACCCTGACTTTGGAAATCCCATTCCTGGATCTCTAGATAGGATCCGTTTCCTAATTTTAAATTACTATTCACTCAATTTAATTATATAATATAATATTGCAAGTTGTAACAAAATATATTGATATTTTCTTTAATTCTTATCTTCAATTCTTCCTTTGAATTTTCGGTCAAAATCTGATCTTTTTTTTTTTTTACATTTTAATTAATATAAAATAATTATTTAATAATTATTTTATATAATTTCTTACATAATTTTTCTATTGGTCCAAACTCGTTTTTAAGCTCAAAAATACCTAACCTCATTTATTTTTCACAATATTCTCCAATTAATTAGTAAATATATTTTTACTAATTTTCAACCCTTTTCCACTAATTTTGGAGCTTCACCTAATTATCTCGAATTTCCTTTGCTTAAGCTTAAGTAATTAGCCGAAAATTACTTAATTACTTAATTACCATTAGTTGATAATTTTCCTAATTAGCATGCCTCATTACCTCATAACTTTTGTATTGACATGTTTGTTTTTATGTCTCTATTATCTTAGCATTTACGGGGGTATTTCGGTCATTTCCTTACTTTTTGAGTATTCTCCTACAATTTCTCCAAGTTTGTAACTTAATAAATTGCCTAAATTAGGGACAATATCCTTCCCTATTTCAAATAGATTTTTACTTGCCTCCTTTATAGCTTTCACAGGGTATTTATAACCCATAATGTATTTTAGGGACCTATATGCAATTTTCAACATTTTAGAGACCTAATTGCAATTTATCTAATTTCAAGAGAAATTACCCTGACAACAAGGTAAACTCAATACAAGGTGCTTGAGACCTCATATTCACCTATTTTTAATAGGTATTATTTACTCAGTTTATGTTTTTTACCCTAAGTCATATTTTAGGGTATTACAGTTTTCCTCAATTATAATTAAGTGTATCTAATGTCAACCCCAACTATAATGCATGAGTTGCCACAATTATAGGTATTTATCCTTATACTTGTAATTTGTTAATTTATAAAAAAATAACGCTATTAGCTAATGACATGGTACTCACTCATCACATACTGAATCAATTTGGTTAGGTGGATCTAAATAAAATCAAGGGTTAAGGGTCTATTTTGTTCAAGAAGTTGTCACTGAGGGGCAATTTTGCCCCAGAAGTGTAAAAAATATTTCATATTTTTTAAAAAATATTTCACTTTTTTAAAAAATAATTTTATAATCCTTATTAGCTTTTTTGAATTATAATTATAAGTGTTCGTTCCCATACCCATAATATGTTTGCTATATCTGATGTCATGATCAGCACCAACTATGATACATATAAGTTGCCACAAAAAACAAGACATTTTCTTTAAAAAAAATATGAAGTAAATTTATATCTAATATATGAGATACTGTTTGTTTTGATTTTATTTAGATCCACCTAACAAAATTAATTCAGGTATATGATGAGTGAGTACCATGTCATTAACTACTAGCATTATTTTTCTTATTAATTATTCATCCAGCCCTTAATATAATACATATTTGATTTTTTTGAAAAGATTAAGGAAGCTAAATAAATTATTTTAAAGTATTGATTTTTATTTTTATTATACCAAATTACTTTGTCAGACTTATTAAATGATACTCCCTCCGGTCCTAATTATAGGGTCACTTTTATAGTGTAATAATTTGCACTACAAAAGTGGTCTTATAATTAGAACCAGAGGTAGTATCTAATGTGATACATGACATACTCTACGATTAACTAACTTATTTAGCTTCTTTAATCTCTTCACAAAAAGCCAACTATGTCCTACATTAAGGACCAAAGGAGTAACAAATTGCAAGTATAAGGATAAATACCTATAATTGTGGAAACTTGTATGCATCATAATTGGGTCTGACATTAGATACACTTAATTATAATTGAGGAAAACTAATAATGAAGGATTAGAATTTTGGTGTGCTTCTTTTCTCTTCAAGTACTGGTGGAAAGTTTTGATTGGAGGAGGAAAACAACCAATGTCAAGAAAGAGAATTGGAAAAGAGAGAAGCCACAACCATCCTACTTATGCTTGTATCTTGCAATTCTAGGAGCGATACAAGCCGGAATCACACAACGCCGGTTGACGATTCTTGTGATTCATGATGAACTGAGTTGCACAAAGATCGGGTTAGATCTAACGTGGTTTGACTTTAGAAAACTCCTTTTTCCTTTTACTTCTATGATTATTCATGATTCCCTCTCACTTATCCCAATGAAAACTTTTTTTTCTTGAATTGTTATTTGCCTTTAAAATACTAATATATACAAACCTTTGATGTTTACTTACGTGAAAATTGCATTAATATTATGCTTAAAATTGATCATGAATCTTAAGGTTCACGATATGTTTTGATCTATGATTCCGAAAATAGGCTTTCCAATTCACAATTCATATCCCAATTTCGATAACCTTGTATGTGATATTTCTCAATTACTATGAGTCATTATTTAACTGATACAATATGTCTCTACGAGTTATATTGTTTTACTGAGACAATATGCCTCTATGAGGAAAGGATATGTTAGTAGCGGAAGGGGTAGGTAGAACACTATAAATAGGTGTAAGTGGTTTAGTTATGAATTACACGAACAGAGATATTCAGACACACCGATCCTTTTCCCTCTACTATAACTATCTACTTCTTGTCTATGTGTTGTATTTGTTGTGTCATAATCGCTTCTGCAACTATGATTTGATTAGCTTGGGTATTGGAGATAATAAACAGTCGCACACCAGGTACGCCCAATATTCTTACATGATATCAAAGCCAGGATGTTTTTCTAAAGGTCGTTTCTGTATAAATTCTGTGATACGTTGCTACCTATATATCTATCTCTGGCTTGTCTTTTTCTGAACAAAAACGATGTTCTTATGTGTTCCGATGCTATGTAAATATGTGTGTGTGCGCGCATGTGTGTGTTTGTGTGATTGTATATGCTTCTGCCATTTTCTACCTTCTGTAACTCATGGGATGTCAAAAATTTTCCCTAAATATAATACATTGACCCTTAAATATTGTTTTATTTACATGTTTTAGTTTGTCCTACTTCGGTTGGATTTTTCATTCGATATGACTTACGCATATTTTCTGGTATGTGCGTTGTTTCTATGCCTTTTCATGATATGTAGGGTTAAAGAGCTAAAATGCTCCAACAATTTTTAAGTATGGGTATTCGGCACCAGGAAATTTTCGAGGGGGCAATTGTACCCTGGAAGGTTAAAAAGTGGGGTAATGTTGAACCTCCATTAATAAGCCCTATAGGTTCATGTTTGTTGACTAAATATGCAGAGGTGGCATGTGTCGCATCCACCTCACCCTTCTTTTCACATTATATTTGTTGGTAGGAAAAAAAACACATGCTCTTGTGCCTCTCCCCATAACTCTCTCAATCCCTCATCCTTAAACCAGTGACGACCTCTCGAAAAGCTTCCTTCCTACCACTACCAATGTCACTAGGAGTCTCTCCATCAATTTTCAAAACTACCCAGCTGATATCCTCTCCAGAGCTACTAACTCGATAGAGATCAACAAAAATCAAGAAATTGAAAAAAAAAAAATTCAAAGAATCCAACAAAAACCAGTATGAAAAAAAATAAAGCATCACTTGATTGAATCATCAAACCACCGAAAATAAATTAACTGAGGCCACAAATAATTGCATCTTCTTCTTCTCCTCCAAGATTGGGTCTTCAACTTCGCCGGAGATCTATGGCACAAACAAGAAGATGATTAGCGAGGTTGAGATCTTGGGATGAAGGAGGGGGGACGATGAATGCGAAGGCAAAGGAGAGATCTTCATTTAACCCCTTTTCTTGTTTTTATTTAGTTAACCCACCACTAATTTATATAGAAACATCCGCATCTTGTAAGTACATCCCTTACTCTACTTCTCTCATATTCCTATGACGATTTTTAGGCTTAGAAGGTCAATTTAACCTAGGTGTATTGGATATGTGAGATAAACTTATTCATGTAGCTTAAAATTTAGATCAAGCCCTGCACAAACTTGCCGAACACATACTGCTTAACAAAGGTCTAACCTTAACTCTCTTCTAGTAAGCTAAGGCCACTGACCCCGCCTATTAGCGGCCAACTAATAGACAAGACGATATATCACAGTTAAACAAATTGAATTTATAAAATTAAAAACTAGCAAACTGGATTCGTACTACAACTCAAGAATTCATCCTCGCTCAGCTAATGGAATTTAGTTCATGACTAATGAGGGAAGCACAATCAAGATTACAAAAAAAAGACCTATAGAAAATAATAAGAAAAGCTTAAAATAGAGAGGGTCACTAGAGTGATTGACGGCACAGGGATTGTCCTGTCACATAATGTCTCTACGTCTTCTACAACTTTGTCAAACTCCTGATACAAATTACTCTTTTTGTGGCTTTCTCAATGGATCCCGATCATTTGTCCTGAGTTGCGTCATACTATTTTTGGACTGTTGATTCTCGACACCTTGACTCTTGATCCCCCTTTTAGGTTTAGCCATCTTTTCCTATTATAACCAGGTCCTTCGAGCCATATGTCTAGTGAGTTGGGCTTTCCAATTCTGTTAGCCTTGACTCCCAATATTCGGTTGATTGACCATTTCTTTAATTCCGCGGGATTCTGTAGATCATCTATTTGATTCTCCGCTCTTTTATTTCTGTCTCTGTAACATCCCATTTTTAAAAGCAGTATATATTTTTTCATCAGAACATCATTTCAAATCATCAGAGTAGAGCACCGGAGCGATTGAGTAACTGACATATATATTCAAAATACCACGGTAGCATGTCTTGCTGGTTAAACAGTGGTACAAGAGTGTTTCAAAAGTAATATATAGTCACGAAAAGTGTCTCCCTGGCGATCCCCACGTTGTGGCAACAAAAGATAGTCTTCAGTCGGGTCTCTGTGCGGCCTTCTTGCCTTTCTCCTCGGTCCTCGGTTCTCCCGACCCTGAGGCTATATTAAGGGCTGAGGTCCAATGCATACGGACCCCAGGTAACGGTTAACATCATGTTTACATACATCATATACATACTACAGATATTCATGGAATTTTGGCGACATTTACTACGATCAGATATAGGGTATACATAATCAGATATATATGGCAATAACAACACAGTCGGATGTAAGGTTAAGGCACAATGAGAAATGTACATGATCAGATATGCACGACAATAACAATACGGTCGGATATAGAGTTAAGGCACAATGGACAATAATACAGTCGGATGTATGGTCAGGACACAATGGACATTGGACATAATCGGATATGGACGGCAACAACAATACAGTCACATGTAAAATACAGTATGACGGAAGATTAAAGATCATATTTTTGAACATATTTTTTAAGGAGTACAGTCACAATACAGTACTCCTTTTCTAACATATTTTTGAAATAAATATAATATTTAACCCTAAAACATGATATCTACAATATATTGGAAGATTAAAGATCAAAACAACAACTACCCTAAAACTTCAAGAACTACTGAACTAAAGACTAAGAACCGAAGAACTTACCCTTGAAGAACTTCACTACAACTTTCTCCAGAGTTCCTCTCTAACTTTCCTCTAGAACTTCAAAAGTTGCTCATCAAGGAATTGGTGTGAGAATTATATCAAGAGGTGCAAGCTATTTATAGGCAATTTGGAGGGCCAAATTGCACCTTTCATCTTTATTTCTAACCATTGGATTTAACTTCTTTGTGAAGGCTTAATCTCCACCATGGAATGCTCTTGGCCGACCTCCTTGCCCCTTTTTTCAACAATATGATGTCACCAAAGGTGATGTCACACTTGCTTTATGGGATTTCATCCGATAAAATCCCCTGTTCGGTGTTCTAATCGCGTAATCTTGCAGAATCTCAGAAATTCCTTAGCATAGCCCTGAAGATCTAAACTTCCTCTTTAAAAATATATGGGTTAACTAAAGTTTTGATCCCATTAAGGGTATTCCCTATCTTGTTGAACATTTTCGGATAACCGCCGTCGGTTACGGAAATGACTTCCGGTAACATCAACTTTGGGACAAAAATTCACTGATTTACAATATGTCCAGTTGTTTTCCACCTAATCCAAGGTTTTCAAGGTAGGATTTAATTTCTATCGGTTCTCATTTATCCTAGTTGCTTTTTCACAAAATTTCTCTTTTTCTTTCCTTTCTCTTTCCTCCAACTTGCCCACTTGTTCCTCCAACTTGTATATACATATATTCACCTATTTTCTCTCTCTTTCCTCTTCATATTTCGAAATTCATGGCATCTTTTTGACAAAAGATGTTGCCTCCCACTTACATCAATATCTTATGTTCAAGTGTTCCTATTGGTTGGTGCTTTTATTTGACTTTTCAACTACTTCTTCACTAAGTTTACTAATTCAATTTCACTCCTTTATGCACCTTAATTTCGTTTTCCCCATCCCCTTCTATCATCTTTTTATTTTGCTATTTTATTTCCCAATATGCATTAATATATCCTATATTAATTAACAAGAAATTCTCCCATTGGTTAATGCATTTTGCCAAGGATTAAGGTTCAATTAATTAGAACCATTGGATTTACTTTCTTAGATTCAATCCTAGCCCTTGATTAATGTTGACTTGTCAAAGTTTGTTACTAAACTTGTTTAGTGTCTTAATCAAATTCTTTGTTGGTTAATTAAGCTCTTTAGGGATTTCACATAACACTACTAGAAAAAGCAAAATTTGTGACGGAATTTGCGAGGGACTTTATTTCCATTGCAAATTTTGGTTAATTTGCGAGGGAAAAATAGTTCCCTCGCAAAAAGGCCATTTTTGCGAGGGGCAAATCTTTCCCTCGCAAAAAAGGTGAATTTTGCGAGGGAAACCTTGTTCCCTCGCAAAACGGCGGCCATTGGCCAAAATACAACACCCCTTTTTTGCGAGGGAAAGGATTTTCCCTCGCAAAAAAGGTGAATTTTGTGAGGGAAACCTTGTTCCCTCGCAAAACGGCGGCCATTTGCCAAAATACAACACCCCTTTTGCGAGGGAAATGCTTTTCCCTCGCAAAAAAGGTGGATTTTGCGAGGGAAACCTTGTTCCCTCGCAAAATGGCGGCACCAAAACCCCTTTTTGTGAGGGAAAGACTTTTCCCTCGCAAAAAAGGTGGATTTTACGAGGGAATCCTGGGTTCCGTCGCACAATGGCCCCATTTTGCGAGGGAACACGGGGAACAAGTGTTCCCTCGCAAAAAAGGTCGATTTTGCGAGGGAAGTTTTTTTCGCTCGCAAAATAACTTATTTTTACGAGGGATAGGAGTTTTCCCTCGCAAAAATAGGGATTGAAATTTAGCCCTAGGCACAGTTCAGTCCGGCTTCATTTTAGATCCGTTGTGGTCGCGCGTTTTCTCTCTGGTTGTCCACCTTTGTTCCGCCGTCGGTCGTGCTCTTCTTCTCCGTTGGTTCCGCCGCGAGTCCGGTCACCAGAACCACCTTAGGATCTGCCCCCTTCTCCAGCACCCTCTTCTTCTGCTGGTTTGATTTTCTTCTGTCGGTTCGTTTCTCCATTCTTTTGCTGGTTCCTTTCTCTGCCTCACCGAGTTCGAGTTCTGCTTTTGGGTTATGCAATTTGGTAAGTATATACTTAATCTGTTTGTTTAAGTTTTTTCTTAAAAAAAGTTTTTGTTCCTTTTTAATTACCTGCTAGAAAAGGTCATATATGGTGGCCAGCGCAATTTGTTACAATTGAGCTCTGAATTTTGCATCTCTGTGACTCATTTTTTCTCACTTGTTTTTTTGCTGCTGTATCTGCTTCACAGATCATAGTATTTTATCAGGCTCATCTTTTTCTTTTGGGTGTGGGAGGGGGTAATTGCAATTCGATAATGTTGTGATTTCAAAATATTCTAATCTGAAATATATTGTATTTATAATCAAATAGCGTTTGTGTTGGTAGTAGAAAGGGTAGCTATCTTAATAAGTATGATTTGTAATTCTACTTTATCTTTTCAACACAATCGTGGAGACGCCCCGCTCATATTTGAAGTGATACCCATCTTCTAGGCTTATTGGTTAAAGTTTTATATTTTATTAACTTCAGATGTTGTAGTAGTTATGTTTACATATGCTGGTAGGTTGTAGTGCTTGCATTTTTGTTTTTAGACTCTAGACTTCCAATTAGATCCTAATTGTTGATCAATTTATGGTTTCATATGTTTCATTTTATCATTTTGTTGAATAAATTAACTCAAAACAAAAAACAAAAGAAAGAGCAGCGTTCTGGAAGAATGGTTAGAGCCAGTAATAATAATTAATAATGGAAAACAATGCAAGGATCACTGGATGACACAATTAAGATATTGTTTAAACCAATGTTTACAAAAAAAAAAACCAAAGTTTTATACATATCATTAGTTGCAAATTGATGCTAGGATAAAAGTTGGTTAGTGCAAGTGACAAAAGCTAGTTAAATTAGTTGTTCCTTCATAGAACATAGATCTCTAACCCTAGGTGGGCTAGGATGTGGATGTAGGATCAAATAGCTCTCTCCCAAGCATCCATGGATTGGATACCTAAGAGGATCAGAGATCACAAAGCACAGGGACTTGACCTAGGTGCGATACCTAGGGCCTACGTACCCTGAGGAGGGATCAAAGTCCACGTAGTTCGAGGATTACCGGAGGCGTTTAGCCAAGGGGGGTGGTGTGTGTGCTCTGTGTGCAGTATATGCAATTGAGAGAGAGCTTAGAAGATGATGTGTACCTTTAGGGTTTAACTCCTATTTATAGAGTGTACCTGGTAGGTAATCGTATCGGCCTCATTAATATGATTGATATGATTGGATCCTCCTTTATGACAGGCAGATCTCGATATGCAATATGCTCCTTGTTGGGCCATATATGGGCCTAATATTTATTCGATAACAGTTGACCCCAAGCTCGGTAGTTCAGGTCTCTGAGCTGCCGAGATTAACTGACTGCTTTCCGAGATCCCTTGACTCCGAATTTGCTTTCGTAGCAATTTTCCTGCTAATTGTCTGGTTTATATTCCTGCATTTAATAACATGTAAGCAAATCACAATAAATGGAAAATACTTACTGTGGCGCAAATCGTTCAACGTGCTCATTTCGGATACTTGTCCGAGCTTGCATTAAACTTTATGGTTTGCCTTAATGCCTATTATTGATGACACACTTTTCCACTCAACAAATCGTTGTCCACTCTGTTGCCCCCAGCCTGGTAGTTCAGGTTCCTGAGCTGCCAGGATGTGTTATTTTCCAACCCGGGCCAGGTGTTGTCATTGTTGGGATTCCATGCGTGTTGACCAGAGATTCCGGGTTTATATACTTTAAACCGAGATTTCGGGTTTATAAACTTTATCACCGAGATTCCGGATTGATATACTTTAACACCGAGATTCTGGATTGATATACTTTAACACCGAGATTCCGGGTTATTTACTTTAACACCGAGATTCCGGATTGATATACTTTAATACCGAGATTCTGGGTTATTTACTTTATCACCGAGATTCCGGATTGATATACTTTAACACCGAGATTCCGGTTCTGGATTGATATGCATTAATACCGAGATTCTGGGTTATTTACTTTATCACCGAGATTCCAGATTTACGATTTTTGAAAACGAGTTTGTTTACCCAAATTCAATCATTCAAATAAATTTGGCGGCTTTTTCGTCGCAAATAATCCAATAAAGGACTTTCCCTGATTTCAACCAGATTCGGTTTAATCGGGATCTTCATACGGAACCCGATTTTAACCAGATTCAGTTTGATCGGGTCCTCCTCCGAAACTTTACACGGATCCCGATTTTAACCAGATTCGGTATAACCGGGATCCGCCTTCTGGTTCTGCTTCCTGCAAAACTCTAAACAACACTTATCTCGACTTTACCGTGTCCCAAAGGGTGCACGTTCTAACCATTAGATCCGGCTTTATCATGTCCCAAAGGATCACGTTTTAACCGTTATTTTTACGGAACCCGGATTTTAACTAGATTTAGTTAAGCCGGGGTCCGCCTTCATCCCTTTCGTAAGGACGGATTCCACAATCTATCCGGGATCCAATTAAGGAGCGCGGATTTGATCGTATAAAACAAACTTTGACATGATTCATGAAAGAGGGTTTGTGCACCTCGGATTCACGCATGTTTAAATTGTACATGATTTTCGAAGACGGTTTCTTTTCCATGACTTCATACATGTTTATCTTTGACATGATTCATGAAAGAGGGTTTGTGCACTCGGATTCACGCATGTTTAAATTGTACATGATTTTCAAAGACTGGTTTCTTTACCATGACTTCATACATGTTTAACTTGTACATGATTTTGGAAGACGGGTTTGATCACCCTGCCCTCTACATGTTTAATTTGTACATGATTTTGGAAGACGGGTTTGATTACCCTGCCCTCTACATGTTTAATTTGTACATGATTTTGGAAGGCGGGTTTGATTACCCAGACTTCTACATGTTTAATTTCTACATGATTTTGGAAGGCGGGTTTGATTACCCTGACTTCTACATGTTTAATTTTGACATGATTTTCGAAAACGAGTTTGTTTACTCATAATTCATACATGTTTATAGATTTGGCGGTCATAGCCGTCGTTACACGGATCCCTGATTTAAACTAGATTCAGTTTAACCGGGTCCGCCTTTTCTCCTTTGCTGCAAAAATTAACATGGATCCCAGATTTAAACTAGATTCAGTTTAATCGGGTCCGCCTTTTCTCCTTTGCCGCAAAACTTAATACGGATCCCTGATTTAAACTAGATTCAGTTTAACCGGGTCTCCCTTCAAAACACTCTGGGCCTCACTAAGAAAGCTTTGTTTTAATAAGTTAGTTGAAACAGTTGGGAATTATCAAGGCAAGCTTCAATAGTGTCTCAGGCCCAACCCCACTATATATTTGTACCAAAATCTTTTATTTGGGGAGATTCCCCCAAAAATTGGAAATATCAGTAAGCAAGAATTACTTGCATTGGCATAACAGAATTATATGTTGTTCAAATGACTATACATTCTGAAGTAGCCATCATTGTTTTCCTTTTTTGACATAACAGAAGAAATTTGATAAAAGAAACTGCAATATTCATGAGGTCAATGAACAACATACCCGTTCAGAAGTGCTTTCTATTTGCATCATCCCATCTTCTCATAGAAGAATACATGTTGGCAAGAAGCACAAAAGAGGCAGAGTTTTGAGGGTCGAGTCGAGAAAGTTCCGCTGCTTCTCTTTTTGCTAATCTTGAAGAAATTTGGATCTTTCACAGTTTTATTGCTCCAAATCTGATGGTTACGATAGCACAACCCAAAAAGGTAGCAATGACTATATTCGGATCCCGACACACTTGGTCCACTTCCTCTTTTGCATTATTTGTAAATGACTACATGCATCATTAATCATTTCTCCCCTATAGAGCAACGACATTATGCACTTACTCGATAATGATCATCCGTACAAGTCCGGAAGAACTTCACCGAGCCATGATAGGATGATAACTCAACAGCAGAGGTATTGGGCTTCTCAACTTAGAGGAAATTACGTTCCACCATTTAAAAGAGTTGGACCTCACGGTAGTTTATGAAGCAAATTTGATTACTCAATTATGATGCTTGAACACTACCATTTAATTGGTGGAAACTAAATCAAAAATAGCAAGATCCACAAACAAATCTGCAGCAACACATTTTATTTCCCGCCCATGAATTATTTAAAATCACGGCCTTTTATTTTTCAAATAAAAATGGTGGAATCCCCAGCTTTCGGTGTGCATGATTCAACCGCACTTTGCCATCTAACCTTCCACCATTTTCCTGATTTGGACAAAGCTCCTCCAGGAAAGATTAATATCCTCAATGGAATGAGGAATTATAACCTTGAATGACAAATGTTACGCACTTTAGGAGCATCAGGCGTGTCTGTATTTGATCCCTCAGAATCACCCAAGTTTGATTCACCGTGTTGGTAATTAAGGGGAATATCAGTTTCAACTCCGATTTGACAACAACCACCGGAGGAACCAGAGATGACATGAGTATAAAGAAGAGTACCCCCATTGAAGACTGTAAGTCCTGCTTGCGCTAACAATTAAAGGAGCTAAATTCATCTCAACACTACCGGCCATCTTGGAAATATTAGCCTTGAAAGCAAATCAGTAGAGCTCGGTTTGATCTCGCATTCTTTCTGAAGTCACGGGATTTTAACCCCCATTCCCACGGGATTTGCAGTCAAGGCTGGGAATTTGGGATGCATCTTTTATTTGAACAAACAGAGAACCCATTGAAACCTGCTCAGCATCTAAAGCACTATGAACAAATTGGGGCACTCTACAATGTGACGAGCAAGATTGACTGCTCTTGGGAGACCCGAAACGCAGCCAAATTACCAACAGCAGATGTCCACTGTGATGAGACACCCATATCCAAGCCTTACAGACGAGACGAGTTGGTTTAATCAGGTTTCATTGAACCTTCAAGATCAGCTGAGTTGACTTGAAGCTTGGCATCTCGGCAATTCCAATTTGTCTTTGAAGTATTCAAAGCATATCAGATTTTGTCTCGGATTGCCACTTCTTTTGGATTGCCTGACACTTCACGAAGAGAAACATTACAGGTGCCACAAAGAGACAAGAAGGACTCGAAACCTTTCATAAATGAAGATAGCTTGGGAATATCCGCTGACACTGTAAAGCAGCAAGACAGATAAGGCCAAAACCGGTCATGCAACCACGTGAATGAGGGAAATCAGCGTACAAAAATTTAGAGGCACCCCGGTGTTTAAACCTGAGGTACCCCGGCCTCTCAAATAATAATGTCGTTATTCAACCTTCTGGTTTAACTCATCTCTGGAGTTCAAGCCTGCAAACCAGAATTAATGATCACCCTGGTTCTCGCTCGACACTCTTTGCAACTCGGATAGATATTCTCATTTCAATCCGGTTTTGGCATTCAGGGCATCCCTGGCAGCTGGGCAACTCAGGATAGAGCACCGAATTTGGTCAAACTCTGTGCCAAAATTATTGTCACCTTGCATCTGTCTCGGGATTAAGCAGGTCTGAGCCAAAAATATTTGCAACCTGCATGAAATAAGCATCTCGGCATTCTCCTGTGTACGCTGAGAGTATCCCGGTCATGCACACATAAACCTGAGATTTCTACTCGCTGGGCATGAACTGCTGTCAAAATATATTTCTTGGCATCTCATGCTTCTCGAACGGAAATCTCAACGGAAAGCAAATTCCTGGCTGCCTGAAGGACATTTGAAAACAATATCGGCCTTCCCGTGAAGGATTTCATCCATCACAACCCTTGGCATCTGAGATAGCAACGTCCAGGTAAGGAGCAATAATGTCTTCCTACCGTCTCCTCAGGTAGTAAAGGATAAATGCTTTCTGAAGCCAACCCAGAATATGAACCCAGATTATGGACTTTCCTTTTTATGATTCAAGTAAAGCCTAAATCCGGAGTGGGGTTTTCATGAAGAAGTGGCTAGGTTAATTAACATATCTCGACATTCGAAAACGAGTCTCGACCTCTCAGAGCCATATTGACTGTACATTTCAGTCATAAACCCTTCTTCAAAATCTACGTATCTCAGTCATACACCCTTGCCGACATACACGTCCCAACACTCCACCATTTTGGCATCTCGGCTTGGAATGCAACTTTGGAATTCATAGATCCAATCATTTCGGTTAGATATGAAAACCCACTAGGCAAAATCCAATCCGTGAACCAGTCAACGAGAACCCAGAACCTCAGAAGAACGAACCCCTGATGCAACGAGAACCAGAAACGTTCAACGGAATCACATAGCTCTGATGTTCTGATGCATTTTCATGCCCCTCTTTAGGGGAATCTGAATGACGACAATCTCGCAGCAAAGTGGATCCTCGTGCAACAAAGGAGCAGCACCCAGCAGGGACATCTCTGGCATTTGTTATCCCAGCGCTGTGTGGGCATCTCAGAGCTTCAAACGCTATCCCGGATTTCACCCGTATGCTTGATCACCTCGGACATACTCAGCAGGAGCTGTCTCGTTATTCACCTTCTCTATCTCAGTATACACGATTTAGTAGTTCCAAAGAGATTCCTTTAGCAACCTCATGTTTAAACTTCAAAAAGGAGGTCTGTTTAGCTTTGACATGTTCCTTGATTTTGAGAATATAGCAATCTAACATGTGAACTTGTCAAGTCGTTAGCCCCGTTTTAAAAGATCCGACACCCCACCATGCTTGCGCCCTTTGTTGCAGGAGAAACGTGTGACATTATGTGAGATAGCGAGCGAGTAGAAAAGGAAACCATCCTGGCATAGCTACTCTGCAACCCGACTTCAGGCACTTGAAGCACCTCGGCATCTCAGGCATCTTGGCCTTGTGACCCTGGATCACAGCCATCCCATTTTTGAATATTTCGGATTGAAATATATTGAGGCATCCCGTCAACGCATCAGGATTTAGGTGCATCACGGCGGCTTGATGAAGCATGAATTCTCCACCTCGTCTTCTTTGATATTCCCATCATAGTGGACCTCAGTTTCTCACATTCCTTCCTTAATCTCGAAGATAAAGAACTTAAGTAGTGGGGAGTCTTGGCACGTACCCAGAAACTCGAATAGACCATGCAACTCGGTTAGAGTTTCGTTGAAAGCCAGAAAGCATAACCACGTACAGGAATGAATCTCGGCCTATCAGCATCTCGACAAACTATTTTAGAACCATGCATATCTCTGGATCAACATAACATGGGTTGCTATCTCGATATTAACCCTCGACGTCCACATCTCAGCATAGCGAGACCTCGGCTTCTATTGACTGATGCGGGTTGAATGCATATCTCGGCTGGATATACCTCAGCCTTCTCTGAATCCGGTAACCCAAGGTCAAATCTCGGTGAAACCTCTCTATCACGACTCTGGTTTTCGCAGAGAAGAGAGGGAGGATCTGTTGCTTGCTTTGATGCTCGCCGGCTTCAATTAAAGAAAAACCTGCATGTCGAATGTAGTGATCTTGGCTATGTTGACCGCCGGATTTAGTGAGCTTGACCTCATTACTGTACCGACTTTATCTATCTCAGTTCAGGCATAAGATCTTGATTCCGTTTCTGTGCCAGCGTTAGCTATCTCGGCTTCGTTGCTGTGATACCTCGCAACATGTCTTTTAATAACATGCCGTGCAGCTTCTTGCCTGAGACACAAGCAGACATGACCCAACTTGGCATGTCATCTCCCTGCTTACATTCTTTCACATTCCCATCCGTCTTTAATACCCCCGATAATCTCGCACCCACCCCATCGACCGTTTAGAATATGGTGCGATTTCTTGCATTGTGATGGAGGCGAGAAGATCGGGATCATGCCGTTAATGGAGGAAAGCGTTGAGATCTCTAGGTGACTAAACCCTAATTGATGCAACCAAGAGGCGAACACTACCAAAGTAGCCCGATGGATCTGGGTTGGCCTCGATAGTGATTTTCTCTCCACCGGCACCTCCTTCAACGGCAAAGGAGCAGCAGAATAAATAAGGTAGTGGGCATGGTTTCTACCGCAAGAGCACATATTTGAAAGGGTATGTGGAATATCACCGCGAGCATCTGAGTTCTCCATCTCTGGGGAATTTTCAAATTCGCTATTGCTCATAATCTCATCGATCATGGTTCGATTTTGTCCCTTTCCTTGCTTCTCGCGGGTTTTGACTTTCCCATTTGTGAAATTTTTTCTCTGCACAACCTCATCACAATAAAGAGTTTCTCCAGCAGATTCAAGATTGTTCATTTAGCGGCTGGGAATTTGAATCATTAACCTTCTTCGGTCATGGGAATCAGAAATTTACGGTTCCCCACGGACGGCGCCAATGTTCCTTCATAGAACAGAGATCTCTAACCCTAGGTGGGCTAGGATGTCGATGTAGGATCAAATAGCTCTCTCCCAAGCATCCATGGATTGGATACCTAAGAGGATCAGAGATCACAAAGCACAGGGACTTGACCTAGGTGCGATACCTAGGGCCTACGTACCCTGAGGAGGGATCAAAGTCCACGTAGTTCGAGGATTACCGGAGGCGTTTAGCCAAGGGGGTGGTGTGTGTGCTCTGTGTGCAGTATATGCAATTGAGAGAGAGAGCTTAGAAGATGATGTGTATCTTTAAGGTTTAACTCCTATTTATAGAGTGT
This sequence comes from Acacia pycnantha, assembly GCA_025563575.1. Taxonomy (NCBI): domain Eukaryota; kingdom Viridiplantae; phylum Streptophyta; class Magnoliopsida; order Fabales; family Fabaceae; genus Acacia; species Acacia pycnantha. The sequence continues at coordinate 878,700 of JAMWYP010000178.1, read as the reverse complement.
ACCTGGTAGGTAATCGTATCGGCCTCATTAATATGATTGATATGATTGGATCCTCCTTTATGACAGGCAGATCTCGATATGCAATATGCTCCTTGTTGGGCCATATATGGGCCTAATATTTATTCCATAACATTAGTAAATAAATGTTGACAACTATAGTTAATTTAAATCTCGTCATCTATGTGAAGACTTGGTGCTTTGTGTTTTGATCTTGCTGCCTTGCTTTGTTATTCGTGTAGCCTAAAATTCATAAGTGTGCAAGTATGAAAGGTGTGCGTTGGCCTCTTATATATTATGGGAATTGTTGTTGATATGGATGTTCTGATTTAAGCATTATAGGCTTATCAAATGCTTGTTTAAATGCATATGGATTGCATGCCAATTTCTTATTTGAGTTATCCTTGGTTTCGATTAAGCTGACACTAGAAATTACATAAGATTTTGGTCACAGGCTAGTTCATAATTTTTACCCTTTGCTTGTTTTCCTTACCCACACACATGTACACAAGTGGTGATATGCTGGAGTAATCTATGATCTCTGGGAAAAATTTAGGCGCAGTTATCTGTGTATTTTTGTGATCTGATTTTTCAGCATAAGTAGACATTTTGTACATCTTCGCACCATGTTATTGACTTATTTGACAAAACATAAATGCATTCACTCCCTTTGTAATTTCTTCCATTGAAAGCAGGCACTATGAACTTTGAAATCGTATAATGCATTCATGAACTTAGTGTATTTTAAAGCAGACCTTCTCATCACCTTCTGTTAAATAATTAATGGGTGCCTAACGTGTATGTGTGAAAGGATGAAGGAGGAATGATGTTATCAAAATTTACTTTTGTCTTTGTTTTAGTTTCTCCCTTTGGATTTTTCTAAGTGTTTCATTATTTATTTACAAAGTTTAAATTATAAATAACAAGATGAAAGTATTGACTATGCCACGTGAATATAAGTATTAGTTTCCAAGTATATATGTCAAAGTGTAGGTTGATCAATAAATTTAATGATGTAAAGAATAAAGGGTTAAGGGTGTGTAGTTATTCCTGTTGAAAAAATTCTGCTTGAAGCATTATTGCTGAAAAAATTCTGCTTAAAGCATTATTGCTGTAAACCTTCAGGAATTATTGCCTCTCTGATTCTCTTTGTCTCTATCTACATTTGAATGAGTTATTCTAGTATGTGATTGTACATGAATATTTGTAGCTTCCTGTGTTCTGTTTGCACTATGTTCTGTAGTAGTTGTCATGTTCTGTTTGCACTATGTTCTGTGTAGCTGCCAATAGGAAGATTGATTTAGGTTTTGTTCTGTTGGACTAATATGTTCTTAGGTTTCTGCGGCATCAAAAAAGCTTGAGGAAATTTACAGAAGGGGATTTCTTTATCCTTTCTTAGAAGGTAAATTCTTGAACTTTGAAGGATCTGTAATGTGTAGATCATGTACTATGAAAACACATAGGGAAGCTTCTGTAATGGTCTTGTTATTGGGTTAAATATTGTTGCCATGGCCATTGTGAAAGTATTAGAGTTTGAATTTTTTTTTTTTTTAATATAATGCTAATCAATGGTGGAGAAATATAGTATTGGTGAACTTTTTGGGACAATTTAATTTTTGTTTGTAGTTGATTGAATTATTCATGCCCCCTCCACATGCATGTCCCTATCTTCTAGTGTACTATCCTCATTCTCTGGTTGCTTGCTGCCACCTGTTCTTTATTCACTGCATGTGTTTGCTTGCTTGCCATCTTCTAGTGTTTGGTTGCTTGCTGCCATCAGTTTGATTGAATTAGTTAGTATCACTGTATTATGTTCCAAAAGTCTTTGTGTAGGGTTGGGTTGGGGAAGTATGGAAGAAGATCGTGATAGGAGTTGAATGTACAATCGTCTAACTCAGAAAAAACTGACTTTGTAATGTTGGTTTTGTAGAAGATAAGAGGGTAAAGGTGTTAGAAGAAAAGGTGAAGGAGCAAGGAGAGATGCTTACTGAGTTGCGGGCAATTATCCAGTCCCTATTGAAGGAAAAGGGTACAGGAACTCCTGGTGGTGATGACGATGCTGATGATAACGATGATCAGAATGTTGCTGTTTAGATTTCTTTTTTTTAGTTCATTTTGGCCACAACATTATAATTTGTAATATTTTGTTTTTGATTTGTAAACTCTTATGACTGTTACAATTTCTTTTTATGATATACAAGTCTATTTATTTTCTCATTTTTTATATTTTTTTCTATTTATTTATTTATTTTAAATAAATTGGATTTTTGCGAGGGACAACCTTTCCCTCGCAAAATTCCTGATTTTTGCGAGGGAACATTTGTCCCTCGCAAACTTCAGGATTTTTGCGAGGGGAAGGTTGTCCCTCGCTAAAATCCAAAAAAATTAGGGAACTTTGCGAGGGAACATCCATCCCTCGCAAACTTCAGGATTTTTGCGAGGGACAAATGTTCTCTCCCAAAAATCAGGAATTTTGCGAGGGAAAGGTTGTCCCTCGCAAAATCCCGCATTTTGCGAGGAGATGTTTTACCGTCGCAAATATCTTTTTGCGACGAGAAAAATGATTTTGTCCGTCGCAAAAATGGTTTGCGAGGCCCATTTCTGCGACGGACGGTTTTCCGTCGTAAAATCCGCCGCAAACCATTTTTTCGACGGAAAATGCATGTTTTGCGACGGAAAAATTCCGCCGCAAAACATGAATTTTTTTGTAGTGTAATTAACTCTGGAACATCTTTAAACAATTAGCAATTAATTACTTATTTAATCACTTACTAATTGTCGACAATTTTCTTAATTAGAATTAATCAATATCTCACAACTATTTTACTGATATTGGTCATATATGCTCCATGTAAAATATTAAAATTCACGGGCAACTTATGTTCCCCAAAATTATATTTAATTTCGCCTCTTTATTTTCCAAGGAAAATAATCCCAAAAATTCCCTAAATTAGAGACAACATATTCTCTGATTTTTAATAAATATTTACTTGCCTCTCAGGATTTATCATGATATTTTCAGGGCATTTTATGACCCCACAAACTCCCTTAGGGATTTTTGGCACTTTATCTCTTCTAACTTCAATAGAATTTACCTTAGAAAATAAGATAAATACTACACTAGTTTTGAGACCACATATTCACCTATTTCCAATAAATATTATTTACTAATTTATGATATTTATCATACATACGATTTTTAGGGTATTACATTTCTCTCCTTGTTAAACAAAATTCCGTCCTCGAAATTTGCACTCTACCATCTAACCTCCGTACTATCTCAACTTCGGATTATTAACTCCGGATCTTTACTCTATCTCAGATTCGACTACAAGGATCTTGTCATATCGTACTTTGTAATATAGTGTTTCCCGTGGCGCCCATACACCACGATCAATACCACAGATACCAAAATATCTCCATGGCTCCCATACACCAGGGTAACACAAGATACTTTAAATGCTTCCATGGCGCCCATACACCATGTCAACACAAGATACCTCCTACTCAATGACACGATCGCGGTCGAATTGTAACAACTAAGAAACATAAAATATGTCACGGAGGTAGTTTACGTAATCATATAATCTAGCCTAGAGAAGATTTCCTACTAAGGGAGAGTAGTACCTTGAACCATCTCCGGAAGTTCTCTGTCCTCTGCACTTGTTAATACATACACTCGGCCTGGGTTCTGTGGCCTTGACGCTGTAGCTTTCTCCAGACAGTGCACACTGATGTGCCCAGGCTTTTGACACTTGAAGCATATCAGCTTCCCTTCGCAGTCAGTACTTCGAGGATGATACCTCCCACATTTTGGACACGATCGGGGTGCCGTCGTTCCAGGGTTGTATGGCGGCCCAGTCTGGAATGGCCTCTTGCTTTCTCTTTGGGAGTCACTCCATGGTGCTTCTCTCTTCCGCGAGGAATTTCCACGGCTGACCTCGCTACGCTCTGCACTGCTAGTGCTTAAGTGCCGGGGTTTACGCAGCTCCTTTCGGTTTCGCTCAATTAATCTACAAGCTTTCATTGCTTGAGCTAGTTCAGGAAACTGCTGAGATACCAGCCTCTTCTTTATCTCGTACCTTAGCCCAAATATCAACCTATTTGCCTTCCAGCTTTCGTTATCATTACTCTTCAAGTACGATGAATATCGCGACAGGTTGGTAAACCGGGCAAAGTAATCGTCAAAGTTTTCCTCGGGGCCTTGTTGCATATGAAGAAACTCTTCCTCCTTAATCACTTGTGTTGAGGGAGGAAAATACTGTTCATTAAAATTTTCTAGGAATTTCTCCCAAGTGACAGGTCAATATCGGGTCCGCAACGTCGTAGCGATGCTTTTCCACCATCGATGCGCATCACCCTCGAGCTTATAAATTGCCAGTTGAGCCTTCTGATTATCTAGGCATTCCATGACTTCGAAAATTTTGTCTAGACTCAACAGCCAATCCGGTGGCTTGAGCTTGCAAAACTGAGTGACCCAATTTTGTGTGGTCTGCACAACTCTCCCTCGTCGTGGAGGTGACTGGGACCTATCAGATCCCTCAGCTTCCTCATCGTGCTCGTCACTTTGCTCGTTTTCTTCTTCTTCCTCTTCAGTGTTTTGTTCTTCCTCTTCCTGTCTTGCTTGCCTCTCAGCTTGCCTTTCTGCACAAAGTTCCTCCATCATCTCTCTTTGTTCCCGTATTACAGCCATTGCCTCTTGTAAGGTAATCTGTTGATTTGGTTCTTGAACTGGCTGTTCAGGATCTACTACTGGTACTCGAATCATCCGAGGTTGTCTACCTCGTCCTCTGCTTTGACCCCTACCTCGGCCTCTGGGATCTCCGGTTCCTCTTACATTTGCCATGTCTCGTTCTTTTCTCCTTCATGAGGGAAAACGTTAGTCTCCTTTATGAGGAAAAAAACGTTAGATATACAAGGAAAACGACGATTAGTATATCACGGACTCTTAGTATCCACACTACTAACGAACAAACACCAGCAACTTCAAAAACGAACAGACACCAGTAATATTTTTCTTGTTTAGAATCTCATTGTTTCGTTCTTCTCAGAATCGGGTACGGAAACACGTATCGGGAGTTCCTCTACATGATTCAAATACTGCATGTACTTATCTTTGTTGGTCTCGGACTTTCATCCGGCGTGGCCCAGCTCCACATATAAGGCTTGTGTTAAGATAGAATTACCGTCCAGTACAAACTGGTGATTATCAGAGTTATCAGAATTATCAGAGACTGATAACTGTTAGTTCTCTATGTGTTTTGATGATTAATAACAATTGTAAACAAGTATGAATGTTTTGATAAGCCAAATGAGTCAAATACATTCTGCCATCGCCAAACTCGAGCCTAGATAGGCAAGCTCGAGTTTGCTGCTAACAGAGAGCATATCAGGCTATTTCAGCATGTAGAACTCGAGCCTGAATATTTAAACTCCAGCCTAAATCTCCATAGTATGTTCTTAAGAGTTTACAAATGTGTAAACTCGAGCCGGTATAAACATGCTCGAGTTTGCCTCTGGTGGGAAATGTTTTCCAATTGAAAACTATCTCTTTAAACTACAGAGTTTATATTTTGTGTAGAGTTTGCTTATTTTCTATGGTTGTTAATTGATGAAAACTCGAGCCTAACATTCTTGTGTAGAGTTTACTCGTGGTTTGACAAACAAAGAAGAGTTTACAAAACTTGTAAACTCGAGCCCGCTATTGCAAGCTCGAGTTTTCCTTGCGAAGAGCTTCCAAGTTTTCTTCATCCACAAACTCCGAGTTTATGCTCAAACCTCCAGTTCTCTCTGATAAGCCCTGATATAAACAAAGTCGAACTCGAGCCTGACATTATGAACTCGAGCCCTGTCATTGAAAGAGAGTAAAGCAAATGTACAAACTCCAGAGTTCATATTTGAGCTCCAGTCCACACTTTCGAATGACTAAATCTTTTAGGCATGAATAGTGTTAAACTCGAGCCTAATCACTAATGGACTCGAGCCTGCCTAGTTTGTGAAATATGATTTCGTGTGCTCGCCCGACAAATACTCGGCGATGCTTCAAACTCGAGCCTGTCTTCATGAACTCGAGTTTACATGATGAGAAAATTTACAAACTCCGAGTTTACATCAAACTCCGAGTTTGCTCCTCACGAAGATGAACTCGATACTCAAAGTGCCTTACGAACTCGAGCCTAACTTGGCGAACTCGAGTTTTAGTCGACAACACAAATGATCAGGTATTAGTTGGATCAACCAGCATTGATTTCACGCGACAATCAGAACCTCTACAATGAAGAAGAATTCACGCGTCTGGAAATCAATCATCTGAAATTCAGGAAAGATTGTGAACCCAACGGCTATAATCCTCAACAACTTGAATTTCAAATGAAGAATATGCAGAATTGAGAAGTAACGGTCACATAACAATTGGCCACTATATATGGAACAGATTACAAACTTCAAAGACACAAGAAATCAAGCGAAACGAAAAGCAAGCTCAATAGTTACTTATACTTTCAGTTTTCTTTCTGTATTGTGTTTGTGATACTTAGAGCCTCAGTGTTTATCAATATCTACTCTGTGAGAGAGCTGTTATACATATTATTCAATCATTGTAATAATCTCAAGTCAAGGGGACTTGGAGATTGGGATTTCAGATTACAACTTGTAAGGGGGAGTGTATCCTAGAGAGAGGATAATCCTTGAGTACAGAGTCTAGAAAAACCCGGAGAGTCGGGGACTGGACGTAGGTCAAGAGTTAGGACCGAACCAGGATAAACTTTCGTGTCAAGCTCTTCTTCCCTATCTCTTTACTTTCGGCTTCATCTTGGGTGCAAGGTTAATTCAAAAGATTTTAAAATCCCCAACTCACCCCCCTCTTGGTGATTTCCTTTCATTTTCATTTGGTATCGAGCACTGTTGTCTATTTGAAGGATTAACATCCTAGACAAAAGATCCAATGGAAGGAATTCTACCCGATGGAGCCTCAATCAACGGACCACCGAGGTTTCAATGGAGAACACTACTCATTCGGAAGGCTAAGTTCGGGGTCTATGTAATGGCCTCGAGTTTGGTCTATGGAAGGTCTTTGAGAAAGGAAACTATGTTCATTCCTCAGTAGTAGCTGGTGTCAGAACTCCCAAGGAAGAAGAAGTGTATGATGACAATGATAAAAAATTAGTCACTCTCAACATGAAAGCAATCCACATGCTGCAAAGTGCTCTTGGGCAAAAGGAGTATTTTAGAATCTGCACTTTGCCATATGCTAAGAAAATGTGGGATGCTCTTGAGATAACTCATGAAGGAACCGCTGCAATCAAACAAAATCGTATTAATACCCTCATGACTGAATATGATTTACTACAAATGAAGCCTGGAGAGTCTATTGGCGAATTTCAACTCAGGTTCACTCATCTGATCAATCAACTCACTGCATTGGGAAAAGAATATGAACAACCTTCCCAAGTAAGGAAAATACTAAACATTCTCACCAAGGAATGGGAAGCCAAGGTCACTGCAATTGAAGAATCTCGAGGCGAATCAATGGCCTCTGTAGCAGCATTATTTGGCAGCCTCTCTGAGTATGAGGGGAAGATCAAATTCAAGAAAGGGCTAAATGAGATCAATGTCAAGACCAAGGGAATGGCTCTTAAAGCGTCAAAGAGGTAAAGTCAGATGACGATGAAGAAGATGAAGATGAAGATGGTGAGCTAGGAATGATGGTTCGAAGATTCAAGAAATTCTACAAAAAGGACCAATCACACAAGAAGTTTCACAAAGGAAATTCCAGCACTGAAACTAAGAAACCAATCATATGTTATGAGTGTGAGAAACCGGGCCACATCAAATCAGAATGCCCTCAGCTGAAAAACAAAGAAAAGAAATTCAATAAGTTCAAGAAAAGAGCTTATGTGTCGGCTATATGGGGCAACGGCTCATCCGATGAAGATGAGGCGGAAGAAGAACAAAGTGCCAATCTCTATCTTGTGGCTCAAGAGGAACCAGACAACGAAGAGGTAAGTAATTCTGATTTACCTTATGATGAACTATCATCTACATATAATTCTCTTTTCACCGAATTTAAGAAAACTACAAAAGAACTTCTATTCTCAAAAGAAAAATCAAATTATTAGAAGAACAGGTTCAAACGATTCCTACACCTGTTTCTGTTTGTGAAACAAATAAGGAAAACTCTACTTGTCCTAATCATGATACAAAACCAACTTATAATGAACTGTCTACTGAATACAAACTTGTTCAAAATGAGTTTGATGAACTTGCTGAAAAATATTTTGCTTTAAAAAGGAGGAATACAACACTTGAACAACAAGTAGAAAATCTTTCTTTTCCTGAAAATATCATATGTGATGAATGCCTCATTCGAAAAAGAAAAATGAATATCTTACGAAGACTCTTGAAAAATTCACTAGAGGAAGTGAAATGCTTGAAATAATTTTGAAACAGCAAAGATTCACAAATGACAAATCAGGAATTGGTTACAAGCCTGATTGTGACAAAAAGAAAGGCAAAAAGAAACATGGACAAAGATCATACATGAATTACTTTAGAAAATCTGTCCACACTTCAAATCCTTTTGCACATTGCAACTATTGCAACAGAAAAGGTCATACCACTTCCTCATGTTTTCATAGAAAGGATAGAACAATTAAACCTATAGGAAACTACCAATGGGTGCCTAAGGGATCCTATATGATTCCTAAGACACAAACTAACCCAAAAGGACCCAAGGAAAATTGGGTACCTAAAAGATGATATCTCTTTTTATGCAGATTTGTCTTAGAGCATCAAATCCCAATAAATGGTATATTGACAGTGGATGCTCAAGACACATGACAGAGACCAATCCAAGTTTGCTTCAATCAAAAATAAGGAAGGTGGCAAGGTAACATTTGGTGGAAATGAGTCGGAAGAATTCTTGGTATTGGTAAAATTGGAAACAACAATGGACCACAAATCAATGATGTTTACCTTGTGGATGGATTATGTCACAACCTCCTCGGTGTGAGTCAAAGCACGAGACAAAGGAAATCTAGTCATCTTTGACTCGAAAGAATGTTTGATTGTAAGTAAAGATGTTCTCTCCTTAGATTGCATTAAATCCAAAGCATTGTTCGAGCTCCAAGAGAAGGTAATTGCTATACTCTTAATCATCTGAAAACAATTCGATTCGAAAAATGTTTTGTTGGTAACTTGGATGAAAGTTGGCTATGGCATAAACGTTTAGGACATGTTAATATGATTCAACTTGATAAACTACGAAAAAGGAATTGGTTATTGGCTTACCTAAACTCTCTTTTAAGAATGACATGATCGTGATGCTTGTCAAAAAGGTAAACAAACCAAATCTTCCTTCAAATCAAAGACGAAATATCAACTAATAGACCTCTTCAATTACTCCATATGGATTTAGTTGGACTGCTAGAGTAAAAAGCCTTGGTGGCAATCTTTATACCTTGGTTATAGTGGATGATTTCTCAAGGTTTACTTGGGTCATTCTTTTGTCTTCAAAAGACAAAACATTTGATCGGTTTGTTGTGTTTGCCAAAAGGTCCAAAACGAGAAAGGATTCTCTATTGCGGTATTCGTACGGATCATGGTGGAGAATTTGAGAATCATGCCTTTGGAGAATTCAGTGACGGTATGGGAATCAATCATAACTTCTCGGCTCAAGAACCCCACAACAAAATGGAGTTGTTGAAAGAAAGAATAGAGTGCTTCTTGAAATGGCAAGGTCAATGCTAAATGAAAACCAAACATCTCAAGTATTTTGGGCTGATGCTATGAGTACTGCTTGTTACATATCAAACAGGGCATATCTCAGGAAGAAATTGAACAAAACTCCCTATGAGCTCTACAAAGGAAGAAAACCCAACTTAGCTCACTTGCACATCTTTGGATGTAAATGCTTCATCCACAATAATGGTAAGGACAGCTTGGGAAATTTGATCCCAAAGGCGATGAAGGTATATTCTTGGGTTATTCAAGTAGAAGTAAAGCATATAGAGTTTATAATATCCGCAATCACATTGTTGAAGAATCTATGCATGTTGTTTTACGTGAAACCAAATCTAACAAGTCCTTGGATGATGATGATTTTCCTATGACAAACCAACCGGACTCAAAATCAACTTGTTTCAACAAATACGAAAAAGATTTGCAAAAGGATTACGAAACTGAAAAACATTGTGAAAATGCTTGTGAAAACAGTGTTCAAACTCAACCAAAATCATGGAGATACGGTAGGAGTCATCCTCTGGATCAAGTGATAGGTGATGCAAATCAAGGAGTAAGAACCGGAAGAAGCACCTTGAATGAAGTTACTTTTTCAGTTTTCATTTCTAAAATCGAACCCTCTAAAATTGATGAAGCCCTTTCAGACAATGATTGGGTTATAGCAATGCAAGAGGAGTTACATCAATTTGAAAGAAACCAAGTTTGGGACTTGGTACCTAGACCTAAAGACCATCCGGTCATTGGTACTAAATGGGTATTCAAGAACAAATGTGATGAATCCGCCATAATCATTCGTAATAAGGCAAGGCTAGTTGCAAAAGGCTATAATCAAGAAGAAGGAATTGATTATGAAGAAACTTATGCTCCAATAGCTAGATTGGAAGCTATAAGAGTTCTTTTAGCTTTTGTCTGTGTTAAAGGATTCAAACTTTTTCAAATGGATGTGAAATCCGCTTTTCTAAATGGTTTTATACGGGAGGAAGTTTATGTTGAACAACCTCCGGGATTTCAAAATGAACATCATCCGGATCATGTTTATCACCTCAAGAAAGCCTTATATGGACTTAAGCAAGCTCCTAGAGCTTGGTATGAGCGATTAAGCAATTTCCTTCTTGATCAAGGATTTGTTAGAGGTAAAGCGAGATACAACTCTCTTTATAAAGAAAAATAAACTTGGTGATGTATTAATAGTTCAAATTTATGTTGATGACATTATTTTTGGTGCTACTAATGATACTATGTGTGAAGAATTTGCTAAGATAATGCAGGGAGAGTTTGAGATGTCCATGATGGGAGAACTCAATTACTTCCTTGGCCTTCAAATCAAGCAACGTCATGATGGAATTTTCATTTCCCAGACCAAGTATTTGAAAGATCTATTGAAAAAGTATGGTCTAGTTGAGCTCGTAATGGAGCAGATACTCCAATGAGCTCAACTGCAACTCGGATGCCGATGAAAGGGGACTGACTTCAACATCACTAAATATAGAGGAATGATTGGATCATTACTCTATCTTACAGCAAGCCGTCCAGATATTCAATTCAGTGTTGGAATGTGTGCTAGATTCCAATCTGCCCCATGGAGTCTCATGCTGAACATGTTAAAAGAATTTTCAGATATCTTGCTGATACAAAGACTCTTGGATTGTGGTTTCCCAAAGATCAGCATGAACACTTGGTAGCTTATACTGATTCGATCATGCGGGTTACAAAGCGACGGAAAAAGCACCGGTGGCCAATGTGAATTCTTTGGAGGATCATTAGTATCTTGGTTCAAGAAGAAGCACCACGATAGCGGTGTCATCCACTGAAGCCGAGTATGTTGCTGCCTCAAGTTCTTGTGCTCAAGTTCTTTGGCTAAAACAACAATTGTCGATCACGGGAGTCCATCTCAAAGAAATTCCAATTCTTTGTGACAACACAAGCACAATAAGCTTGGCAAAGAACCTGTTCAACATACTAGAACCAAGCATATTGATGTTAGACATCACTTCATAAGAGACCATGTTCAAAAGAAAGATGTCAAAGTCATGTTCATCCCAACCCACCTGCAACTTGCGATATCTTCACCAAACCATTAGCAAAAGAACAATTTGTGTTCATAAGAAGAGAATTGGGAATGGTAAATCCCAATGAGTTGTAAGTAATCTCCACTCAATTTGATGTCGGTTATGCTTTTGATGATTATTATTTACTAACTTAAGCATCGGAGTATGTAGATATGTTTTATGCGGGATGCTTATTGAGATTAATATTCCAAACCATCGACTTGCAAGTTTCTTTGTCAAGGTATCCAAACTCGAGCCTACCAAAGCTAGACTCGAGCTCGAGAGAACCAGAGAAAAATGCAATTGTCTCAGGTCGCCAAACTCGAGCCTATTAGTTGACGGACTCGAGTTCGCGGGAGACAGAGAGCAACTCAATTCAGAGCACCTGACAAACTCGAGCCTATTAGTTAAAGGACTCGGGTTTGCGGGAGACAGAGAGCAACTCAGCTCAGAGAACCTGACAGACTCGAGCCTAGCAAAAAATTTCAAGGGTTCACACATACACTCTTGAATTCCAGGTTATTACCGTTACACAAAATCGAGCCTACAATTCTGAACTCGAGCTGAAACACCACCCAGAAGGGGCAAAGAGAAGGTCTATAAATCTAGAAAGACCAAAGCAAGTCCTCTTGCAACCGGTCAAGCTAGCTCTCAAGCTCAATCATCTTCCCACCATCAAGAACATTCTGTCCCTCAGGTATCTAGAGACACCCCGGCATTATTTGAAATTTACAATCACTCTTCAATTCGTAGGGGATTCTCTAGTCAGACTGTAACACTATCCGGTGAGGATGCCATTCGTTTTCAGGAGAATTATGAGCCTAAAAGTTTTTGTCCCTCGGTTTATGTTGATTTGGACCAATTAAAAGAGGAATGTAGCCTTGATCTTACTCATTGGTTTAGACAATTTGAACCTCTCATATCCATTAGAGCCTCATACAGTCCATCTTTTGTCAAAGCTTTCTATTCTGCATGCAAAGTGACAATCTATTGGATAATGATAGAAATCTAATTGAGGAAAGGATTACCACCACCATTAGAGGAAACAGATCACCATCACTCTTGAATACCTTAATTCCCTCCTTCAAATACAGAATCCTCCTCTGTTGCATCCCCAAAATATACCGATAGGCGGATATACTCACTCCTCAAACCCGATGAGCCTGTCCCCGATGTTTTAGAGATTCTAAATTTCACTCCGTATCAATGCCCCCTAAGCAAAGAGCTGCACGGTACATATATACTAGGAATCTCGTTCAAAAAGGAGGAAACTTCACCCATTTTGCAAAGAAGGATTTTCCTATCTTTGCCTCTATCATTGATCAAGTTCCTCACAATATTGGAGATTGGATCTTCAAAGAGATGTTCAAATTTCGTTTCCATGGAAGAAAAACATCTCAAATACCCTTTGCCGACCTTATCTCGATCATCATGTTCCATGAAAAGGTGTGGTACCTCCAGCCAATGAGAAACCTGAAAAACCTCCAAAGTTTGGTAAACATATCCTGAACCTTATGAGGATAAGTTTTGATGAAGGTAGTAATCACTCCAGAGCTCCGTCAAGACCTGCTAGATCCAGAGCCAATCAGTCTAGAGTTCAAGAAGCTCAGAGTGCACCACCTCCACCACAGTCAATCCCTTATGATTTGGATGACAGGATCAAGACTTTCATTGACAAAGCTGTTTCTGATCTTTCCTCCAAGATAGCTTCGAATTCAAGCAATTGAAAGGAGAAGTGAAGAAAGGATATGAGGAAATGGCAGATGCCCAAGAAGATCTAATCCTTGAGCATGAAATTCTCAAAGACAAAGTTCAAGGCCTCAGTGAACAAATTGGAGATCACTCAGTCAGCATCTCCACCCTTTTGGTATCTATGGCTAGCCTCCAAGACAAAATGGACAAAATCTTGCAAAATCAGTCCATGTCTGCATCGATGTTGAGTTAAATCTTGCTGGACCTAGCACCTCGGTTCCTCCACCTACCTCTGCACCTTCTATCACAATCCCAATCCTACCAACCACCTCCATAGCCCCTGAACCATCATACCCGATCACACATCTAATCCTGCTCTTGACCAACCTCTACCCCATCTGATCCTCCCTTGTTTGCTGATGACAAAGGGGGAGAAGAGTTGAAGTGAAGAGACAGTTACTGGCAGTCCAGTCACTTTCTTTTATGTTTTGATCATTTTCTTTATATTTGCCTTTGAAACTCTACTGTCATTTTGTAATTTCCTGAATACTCTAATTTATGCAATATGACAATGAGGTTTATGCTTCTCATATCAGTCATGTACTGTGCTTATTGATTCATGTTATTTCTGCTGTTAACTTTGATCATGTTTCAAAATCAGAATCTGTTTCTAATGTCCATCTCTAATTCTGATGCAATTTCTGATTCAAGTTTTGTTTTATACTCCCATTCTATTTCTAATCTTTAAAATGAAGTCATCAAGTGAATTGTCATGAAACATCTTCTTGTTTCTACACCTTAACGAAACAACTCGAAGCTTTCAAGGAAATTCAGTATTTTGCAAAATGATGTTGATCAAACTAACCTTCGTTGATTTGAAATGATCAAACATTGTCTTTAAAAGAAGTTAATTGTTTACAAGTGTTGTCATCATCAAAAAGGGGGAGAATGTTAGTTCTCTGTGTTTTGATGATTAATAACAATTGTAAACAAGTATGAATGTTTTGATAAGCCAAATGAGTCAAATACATTCTGCCATCGCCAAACTCCTGAATATTTAAACTCCAGCCTAAATCTCCATAGTATGTTCTTAAGAGTTTACAAATGTGTAAACTCGAGCCGGTATAAACATGCTCGAGTTTGCCTCTGGCGGGAAATGTTTTCCAATTGAAAACCATCTCTTTAAACTACAGAGTTTATATTTTGTGTAGAGTTTGCTTATTTTCTATGGTTGTTAATTGATGAAAACTCGAGCCTAACATTCTTGTGTAGAGTTTACTCGTGGTTTGACAAACAAAGAAGAGTTTACAAAACTTGTAAACTCGAGCCCGCTATTGCAAGCTCGAGTTTTCCTTGAAGAGCTTCCAAGTTTTCTTCATCCACAAACTCCGAGTTTATGCTCAAACCTCCGTTCTCTCTGATAAGCCCTGATATAAACAAAGTCGAACTCGAGCCCTGTCATTGAAAGAGAGTAAAGCAAATGTACAAAATCCAGAGTTCATATTTGAGCTCCAGTCCACACTTTCGAATGACTAAATCTTTTAGGCATGAATAGTGTTAAACTCGAGCCTAATCACTAATGGACTCGAGCCCGCCTAGTTTGTGAAATATGATTTGTGTGCTCGCCCGACAAATACTCAGCGATGCTTCAAACTCGAGCATGTCTTCATGAACTCGAGTTTACATGATGAGAAAATTTACAAACTCCGAGTTTACATCAAACTCCGAGTTTGCTCCTCACGAAGATGAACTCCGATACTCAAAGTGCCTTACGAACTCGAGCCTCGACTTGGCGAACTCGAGTTTTAGTCGACAACACAAATGATCGTTCTTGATTTCATCTGATTAGTTTGAATTACAAACTTACCATTTCTATGCGAATTGATTACATTCATTTAAAGGATTCATATCTATATTTAACCACTCTAAATCCGAAAGTTTCGGTATTAGTTGGATCAACCAAACATTGATTTCACGCGACAATCGAACCTCTACAATGAAGAAGAATTCACGCGTCGGAAATCAATCATCGAAATTCAGAAAGATTGTGAACCCAACGGCTATAATCCTCAACAACTTGAATTTCAAATGAAGAATATGCAGAATTGAGAAGTAACGGTCACATAACAATTGGCCACTATATATGGAACAGATTACAAACTTCAAAGACACAAGAAATCAAGCAGAAACGAAAAGCAAGCTCAATAGTTACTTATACTTTCAGTTTTCTTTACGTATTGTGTTTGTGATACTTAGAGCCTCGGTGTTTATCAATATCTACTCGTGAGAGAGCTGTTATACATATTATTCAATCATTGTAATAATCTCAAGTCAAGGGGACTTGGAGATTGGGATTTGATTACAACTTGTAAGGGGAGTGTATCCTAGAGAGGATAATCCTTGAGTACGAGTCCGTATCGAATTAAGTGATAGTAGAAAAACCCGGAGAGTCCGAGGACTAGGACGTAGGTCAAGAGTTAGGACCGAACCAGGATAAACTTTCTCGTGTCAAGCTCTTCTTCCCTATCTCTTTACTTTCGACTTCATCTTGGGTGCAAGGTTAATTCAAAAGATTTTAAAATCCCCAATTCACCCCCCTCTTGGTGATTTCCTTTCATTTTCAATAACGATATAGGTACGGGTAATGGATATACCGGCTCTGGGTTAAAGTGATGTATCGACAGAGGGTGGTACACCGGTTCAGGATGGTATACCGGTTCAAACTGGTACACAGAAATAAGGTGGTACACCGACATAGGCTTATATCAGTACTCATTTTCAAAATATGCTCCAAATTTTTGAGAAGGCTTTAGAACCTAACTCCGTTAACCGAACAGAATGGCCAGGTAAGTGTCTATCATGGGGCCTCATCGAGTTCATGGCGACTAATTGGCGCACCCACATAGACTAGCCTTGCCTTCGGCACCAAACTGTCCGTAATAACTTCGTTAAATTGATGCCAGGACTACTGCTCTGATACCAAAAATGTAACATCCCATTTTTAAAAGAAGTATATTTTTTTTTCATCAGAACATGATTTCAAATCATCAGAGTAGAGCACCAGAGCGATTGAGTAACTGACATATATATTCAAAATACCATGGTAGCATGTCTTGCTGGTTAAACAACGGTACAAGAGTGTTTCAAAAGTAATATACAATCACGAAAAGTGTCTCCCTGGCGATCCCCACGTTGTGGCAACAAAAAATAGTCTTCAGCCGGGTCTCTGTGCGGCCTTCTTGCCTTTCTCCTCGATCCTCGGTTCTCCCGACCCTGAGGCTATATTAAGGGCCGAGGTCCAATGCATACGGACCCTGTGTACGGTTAACCTCATGTTTACATACATCATATACGTACTACAGATATTCATGGAATTTTGGCGACATTTACTACGATTAGATGTAGGGTATACATAATCAGATATATATGGCAATAACAACACAGTCGGATGTAAGGTTAAGGCACAATGAGAAATGTACATGATCAGATATGCACGACAATAACAATACAGTCGGATATAGAGTTAAGGCACAATGGACAATAATACAGTCAGATGTATGGTCAGGACACAATGGACATTGGACATAATCGGATATGGACGACAACAACAATACAGTCACATGTAAAATACAGTATGACGGAGGAAATACATATATGCATACAATAACCATCAGAGTTAATGTTACTAGTACGCGAACGTACCTTCGTTGACGATATGTGGTACGATAGTTGGTCAGAACGTAATCAGTGATATCCTATAAGGACAATAGCGCATTTATTAATGATCAAGCATTATGACGGACATTTTAGTCATAAATGACCATTTTACCCCTGACCCCACTAATCGGCGGAATTTCGCCGGAACTTCGCTACTTTGACTCTAATCTTCCAAAATTTTGCCATCACTCCTTTTCCAACATATTTTTGAAATAAATATCATATTTAACCCTAAAACATGATATCTACAATATACTGGAAGATTAAAGATCAAAACAACAACTATCCTAGAACTACCGAACTAAAGACTAAGAACCGAAGAACTTACCCTTGAACAACTTCACTACAACTTTCTCTAGAGCTCCTCTCTCTAACTTCCCTCTACAATTTCGAAACTTGCTCAAGGAATTGGTGTGAGAATTATGTCAAGAGGTGCAAGCTATTTATAGGCAATTTGGAGGGCAAAATTGCACCTTTCATCTTTATTTCTAACCATTGGATTTAACTTCTTTGTGAAGGCTTAATCTCCACCATGGAATGCTCTTGGCCGACCTCCTTGCCCCTTTCTTCAACAATGTGATGTCACCAAAGGTGATGTCACACTTGCTTTATGGGATTTCATCCGATAAAATCCCATGTTCGGTGTTCTAATCGCGTAATCTTGCAGAATCTCAAAAATTCCTTAGCATAGCCCTGAAGATCTAAACCTCCTCTTTAAAAATATCTGGGTTAACTAAATTTTTGATCCCATTAAGGGTATTCCCTATCCTGTTGAACATTT
This sequence comes from Acacia pycnantha, assembly GCA_025563575.1. Classification (NCBI taxonomy): domain Eukaryota; kingdom Viridiplantae; phylum Streptophyta; class Magnoliopsida; order Fabales; family Fabaceae; genus Acacia; species Acacia pycnantha. The sequence goes on along the minus strand of JAMWYP010000178.1, from coordinate 860,727 downwards.
TCGGATAACCTCCGTCGGTTACGGAAATAACTTCCCAGTAACATCAACTTCGGGACAAAAATTCACTAATTTACAATATGTCCAGTTGTTTTCCACCTAATCCAAGGTTTTCAAGGTAGGATTTAATTTCTATCGGTTCTCATTTATCCTATTTGCTTTTTCAAAAAATTTCTCTTTTTCTTTCCTTTCTCTTTCTTCCAACTTGCCCACTTGTTCCTCCAACTTGCATATACATATATTCACCTATATTCTCTCTCTTTCCTCTTCATATTTCGAAATTGGGTTAAGGTGCAAAAATAGATATGTGCTTTTCTCTGAGGAGCGCCCAGTAGCAAATGCTTTTTTCAGGTGCAAAAGTAACTATGTGGTTAACGGTCAAACTTAACGGTCAAAAGTCAAACTTAACGGTCAAACGCTATTTTTGCATCTAATTTGTAACCACATAGTTACTTTTGCACCTGAAAAAAGCATTTGCTACTGGACGCTCTTCGGAAAAAAGCACATGTCTATTTTTGCACCTTAACCCTTTCGAAATTCATGGCATCTTTTTGACAAAAGATGTTGACTCCCACTTACATCAATATCTTATGTTCAAGTGTTCCTATTGGTTGGTGCTTTTATTTGACTTTTCAACTACTTCTTCACTAAGTTTACTAATTCAATTTCACTCCTTTATGCACCTTAATTTCGTTTTCCCCATCCCCTTCTATCATCTTTTTATTTTGCTATTTTATTTCCCAATATGCATTAATATATCCTACATTAATTACCAAGAAATTCTCCCATTGGTTAATGCATTTTGCCAAGGATTAAGGTTCAATTAATTAGAACCATTGGATTTACTTTCTTAGATTCAATCCTAGCCCTTGATTAATGTTGACTTGTCAAAGTTTGTTACTAAACTTGTTTAGTGTCTTAATCAAATTCTTTGTTGGTTAATTATGCTCTTTAGGGATTTCACATAATTAACTCCCTTTGTTCATCTTTAAACAATTAGCAATTAATTACTTATTTAATCACTTACTATTTGTTGACAATTTTCTTAATTAGAATTAATCAATATCTCACAACTATTTTACTGATATTGGTCATATATGCTCCATGTAAAATATTAAAATTCACGGGCAACTTATGTTCCCCAAAATTATATTTAATTTTGCCTCTTTATTTTCCAAGGAAAATAATCCCAAAAATTCCCTAAATTAGAGACAACATATTCTCTGATTTTTAATAAATATTTACTTGCCTCTCAGGATTTATCATGATATTTTCAGTGCATTTTATGACCCACAAACTCCCTTAGGGATTTTTAGCACTTTATCTCTTCTAATTTCAATAGAATTTACATTAGAAAATAAGATAAATACTACACTAGTTTTGAGACCACATATTCACCTATTTCCAATAGGTATTATTTACTAATTTATGATATTTATCATAAATACGATTTTTAGGGTATTACAGTCTCTGTCGAGTCAACCGCTGTTTTAATGTCTGGATTAATTACTTGTATTTATTTCTTGTAATATTCTCAAGAGAAGATCAGCATACGCAGCGCATAACAATCATCACTTACGATGCTACAACATTGTGGTGCTAGTTCAGAGAAAGGATCCACGGTGTTGTAGCATTATATCGCTTTTTTATTCAATTTCATAATGTGATAAAATGCAACCTTTTCTTACGCCTATATGCAAGATAGTGTTTGAAATGAAACAACTTACTTCATCTATCCCTATTTCATTCTCGTCCATGATTTCTAACATATTTCGTCGATCAACCACATTCATGCTCGGTTTATCATGCAAAACAATCATAACACAGAAAATATATGGCACAAATATGACTTATCAGTAAACAATGGATCTGTCAGCCAATTATAGAGTCACCGTAGTGGGTCTTGCTTCTCCCACAGCCAGTTGGTTAAATACTGACATAGGCATTAAATTGATGCTCATCCCAAATCAAATAGTGCCTTACTGCAATAGTTTGGGCCGATGGCACATGGGATCGTGAAAGTACCTAGGTCCTTCAGCTTCGGAGGTAGCTTGTTTAGTAGTATAGCGCCGCTCTCTTCAGTCATTGTCACGGTCTCAAACTCACCCAATTTTCGCTTATTTGACAAGATGTCCTTCATGAACTATACATAGATGGGCATTAGTTCAAGAGCTTCAACCATAGGGATGTTAATATGGAGTTGCTTAAGAACATCCAGGAATTTCTTGAACTGCTTCTGCAACCTATGCGGGAAAGGAGGTTACTGCTTTAACATCTGTAATGGACCTAGATCGGTAGAATGTGGATATGCTATAGGATCATAAACTTCCTCAAGGGTTTGCGATTCGAGCACAACATACTATGGTAATGTTGTAGCATTGCCAGTATTGGTACTCTGTAGCATAGGATTACTTTGCTTTGTTTCTTGTGCTTCTTCAACAGCTTCTCGCCCCTTTTTTGTTTGTCCGGATATTGGCTTGGCATCTTCAATAGGATTTTTTGTAACCTTCTACTACTCAACATTCTTACCGCTCCTTAGTTTTATTGCTTTGATTTTTTCCTTTCCATGGTTGCTAGGAACTTCAGTGTCTCTAGGCAGAGAGCTGATAGTCTGTTGTTGAGTGCAATAGCAAGTTGTCTGACTTGATTTTTGAGATTCTGAAGGGACACTTGCTGGCTTTGTATAATGGCATTGTTCTTATCCATATACTCCTTTAGTAGGCTTTCCATGGAAGACTGAGGTGCTGGTTCCATACTCGGTTGTCTGGTTTGTTGATTGAACCCAGGTGAATTTTGCGGTCTATTTGAGTACGAAGAACCTACAGATTGCTATCCTTGCAAATTCCAGGAGAAATTGGAGTTTCGTCTCTACCCTGGATTGTAAGTGTTAGAGTATGGGTTGTTGTTTTTGCTACCCCTATTGTAATTGTTCACATAATTAAAGAATTCGGGATTAACAAAACACTAAGAGTAGATATGTTCTCCTCTGTAGTATACACACGCTACTTGAGCGTTTTGCATTGACGATGTACTAGTAGGGAGACTTATCGACTTGATCATGTTGGTCAGTGAAGATACTTGAGCAGTGAGGGCAGTAATGGCGTCGAGTTCTTGGACTCCAATGACAAGTCTCGTGGATGATAGTCTATCTACCACCATTGATGACTGCTCATGGTCATTCACTCTAGAGTTCATATGCTTCATTGTAAGTCTTCATCAGAAGAGATCCATTTTCAGAAGCATCGACAATTAATCTGGTTTGCGCATTCAAACCATTGTAAAAGGTCTGTAATTGCATCCATGGTACAATTTCATATTGTGGACACTTCCATAGTAGATCCTTGAACCGTTCCCAAGCTTCACAGGTTGACTCTCCAGAGTGTTAGACCTGGCTATCACCCAAGAGGGGGGGTGAATTGGGTGTTTGATAAAACTTTAGATAACTTTGAAAATCTTTTCAAACTTATTGAAAGCAGTTCACATGACAGTAGTAATTTATAAAGCAATTGTCAATCTTTCAAACACATATGCTGGAAACATAAGAGATAAAGGAAGAGAATATGCAAACTGTGATTTATACTCGTTCTGCCCAATCCTTGACCTACGTCCAGTCCCCAAACTCCACTTGAGATTTTCAATCAATTATCCTCTTGTTTAATCTGGGCACAAGAGAAGCCTTTACAAACCCACAAGTTTAGCCGGGCACTTGTGCATCCTTTTACAAATCTCTTACCGAGATACTCCTTTCAATCAGTTACACACTTTGTACTCGAAGTTATCCTCTCACTAGGATACACTCCCCCTTACAAGTTGTAAACTGATAACTCAATCTCCAAGTCCCACGACTTGAGATTCTTACAATGATTTAATAATCATAAATGTTCTCTCTAAAAGAGAAGATGAATAAACACTGAAGTACAATTCAAAACATTTCACTGTTTATGATGAGCTATGGAAGCATTGAGAGCAGAGAGCGTGTGAGCTAAATGTTGGATTCAGAATATCATCATTTCGACGGTGTAAGCTCTCATCGTTATTTTCTCTGTCTTGAATGTCACTCTACTTATAGAGAACTGATATTAGTCTGTTGAAGCATTGGTTCGTTGTAGAATATTACCGTTGTAAGTTTCGCTGGAAAAATAGTCGTTGCTTCTGGTGTCATCATCTAGAATATTGTTAATCCTTCATATAATCATCTAGAACTCATTAACAAACTGATTAAACATAGTTAGGAGTAGTAATGAGTGATGATAAGGATTAATGAAATCACAATCAATGATTGAAGATTTTCGGACACGGTGTATTTCAAACTGAGAGAAATTGGCTCGAGTCAATATTTATCTTGGCTCGAGTCAACTTGATTTTGAGAAATATAGAGAGAAAATAATCTGAACTGATTAACTCGAGGCATAAAAACCCTTGGTTCAAGTCTGTTCCCAAACTCGACGCAACCAAAATCCTGGATCGAGTCAATCATCAATTGATCCATTAGCTTCAGAAGCATTTGACTCGAGGCACAAAAATTCTTGGCTCGATTCTGTGCCCAAAATCGAGGCAACCAAAATCCTAGCTCGAGTTAGATGCAATAAACCATGAGCTATTTTCCGAAAGAGACATTGCTAACTCGAGGTTGCATTTTTTTAGGCTCGAGTTAGTTCTTCACATTTGTGCTTTATCAGGTTGTTTTGGCTCGAGTCTTCACTTACTGGCACAAGTCAAAAAATATTTTTCATTCTTCAATCTCTCAGGTTGGCCATTCACTCGAGGTGCGCTTGTTGGCTCGAGATAAAAACCTCTCTCAAAATGGCTAACCCTCTCGTCGACTTTTATCCGAGTTATCAATGCCTTGAATCAAGGTAAGAGTTCATCGAAATTGGTTTCTTCCAAATTCTATGAAACACTTGTTGAGTCTAGATGCATATGGAATTGGTTTCACTTCATTTGGTTGTGTATAATGTGAATTTCCAAAAACCGAGCCTATGCTGAAATGGTTCTAGAATTTGGAGTGTCAACTTTCAAAGCCCATAACTCCCTGGGTTAAACTGATTTTTGGTTGGTTCAAGTCTTGGTGGAACTAATTTTGAGTCTACTTTCAAATTCCACAAATTTCAGGTCAATTAGATTTTTAGTTTGTGAGATACACTCAAAACATTGAAGCTTGGTCTTCTATGTGACGTTAATTGATGTACCAACTTGTGAAATTCATAGCTCTTTCATCTCAACTCTTTTGGGTTTTAAAATTTTTCACCATGACGAATTGGGAGTCTAGTTTCATAAATATTTGGTTTCACTTCAATCCAATCTCTGGTTTGGGAGATATCATCGAATTACCAGACGTCGCTCAGCTGAAACGTGAAACAGAGGTGAACCGAGTTGCTGAAATCACTATTGACTCGAGTCAAAACAATGTCTGGCTCGAGTTTTGAGCCTTACTCAAGTCTATTAAATTCCTAGCTAGAGTCAACTCGTATTAGATGCCCAAAACACTGTAAAAAACATTCTAACACGAGTTTAGACCCCTTGGCTCGAGTTAGTTCATCCCGAAGCTTGATTTTGCTTATCTTAACTCCGAATTGAGCCATTCCAACTTCTATTTCGTCGTGGAGACTTCTAGAATCAATCTAAGAACTTGTATAATGATATTCACATTCCATTCAGAAAGTTCTTCCTTTCTTTCTTCTTCTCTTGATCATTCTCCATAGTTCAACTCTTTCTTTCTTCTCTTGATCATTTTCCAATATTCAATTCTTTCTTTATTTTGTTCTCTTCTCTTCATCATTCTCCATAATTTAATTTGGGCCAATCATTCTCTGCGTGTTCTTCCTTCTTCAATCTCTCCTCTTCTTATTGATTATTCCCAAAATACTTTGATAACTTCTTGCTTCCTTGACATTTTTTGCAAGTTCTTCTTTTCGTAACATCTTATCTCCTTGATCAATCTCTATAATTCGATTTGGACTAATCTACATTAAATATATAGTAGTTAGTCAATGTATGAGATAAATATAGTATACAAGCTTTTTGCTCTTAATAATGGCATCTATATAAGACATCATCAAAACTAATCATATCCAACACAGAGCGTTGTCAGAAGCTGGTAACATCTTCTCTCAATTGGGAATTCTTAGTAGGTGGGAAGAATTTTAGCAAGAACTTCTCTCCTAAGTCATTCTAGGAAGTGGCTGAATGGGTTGGCAGAGTGTTTAACGACGCTCTAGATTTATCTCTGAGGGAGAATGGAAACAGTTTGATTTTAAGAGCATTGGTTGGCACTCCTGGAAGTTTAAAGGCATCACACACTTCTATGAACAGTGTAAGATGGAGATGAGGATCCTCTGATGGTAATCCGCCGAACTGTTCTACCGTTTGAAGCATTTGAAACATAACAGGTTTCAGTTCAAATTGTACTGCAGTGATGTTTGGAGGAGTTATTAGAGAGTTGAGCCCATTCAAGTTGGGAATTCTAAATTCTATTAGAGTTCTATTCAGATCATCATTGTCACCATTTGGTGGTGGTGGAATGTGACTTCTATACCCATGGATCAGGGGTTGTTCCTCTCGATCTCTATCTAGATCTCCCTGTGCTCTGCCATGTATGCTGAGTTACTAGGATCTCTCCTTCATCTCTGCCTTCTGCGCCTTTACTTATATGTTCATTCAATTTTTGGATTGAATGGCTCAAGATCAACAAAGGATGAACTGCACATACACTGACAAAAAAGTACTTGAAAATCAAAAATAAAGAGAAAGTGAGAAAAGAAAAATAAACGCAACTGTTCAAACTAAAACTTACTAACATAAATGGTATTTTCAGTCATCGCTAATGATGCCCAAAACTTGTTGGTCAAAATCCTCTCGTGGCAAGTAAACCAGTCGAACGAGTAATAAAGAGTGAGTAGAGTATCGTCCCAAAGAGACTGTAACACCGATTATGTGGCTAGTATTCGATTGAAAGTTGCGCAACGGTATAATTATGTTGGTTGTTTTGACTATTACTACTAGTAAACAAAAGCAAACAATAGTTCGAGTTTCGATTGAGAAAATCAAAGTTAAAATAAGCAGAGTTCATATTTCATCTTAAGTCACATTAATCCCCTAGTTTTCATTTATCGCATTGCTACAGCAATCTACTGCACAACTTCCGCAATGATACAACATAATGCATATCGCAACGTTATTCAGTTAACCCACCATTAATTTATACAGAAGCGTCAGCATCGTGTAAGTACATCACTTACTCTACTTCTCCCATATTCCTATGACGATTTTCAGGCTTAGAACATCAATATAACCTAGATATATTGGCTATGTGAGGTTAACACATTCCTGTAGCTTACCATTTAGATTGAGCCTTGCACAAGCTCACCTAGCACACACTACTTAACAGAGGTCTAACCTTAACTCCCTTCCAATAAGCTAAGGCCACTGACCTCGTCTATTAGCGTACAACTAATAGACAATAGGATATATCACAGTTAAACAAACTGAATTTATTAAATTAAAAACTAGCAAACTAGATTCATACTACAACTTAAGAATTCATCCTCACTTAGCCAATGTAATTTAGTTCATGACTGATGAGGGAAACATAATCAAAATTACAGAAAAAAGACCCATGTAAAACAAGAAAGAAAAGTAAAACAAAGAAGATCGCCGGAGTGTTCAATGACAAAGGGAACGTCCTTTCACGTGACACCTCTACATCTTCTACAACTCCGTCTGACTTCTAATAAGATTATTCTTTCTACAGCTTTCTCAATGAATCCTGATTTCTCTTCTTGAGCCGCGTTGTACTTTCACTAACTGTCAACTCCCCCCTTTTTAGGTTTAGCCATATTTTCCTTCTATAATTAGGTCCTTTGCATCCTAGGACTAGTAAGTTAGGCTTTCCAACTTTGTTAGACCCGACTCCCTAGATTCGGTCGATTGATCATTTCTTTAATTCTACGGGATTATGCAAATCTTCTATTTGATTCTCCACGTGTTCTATTTCTGTCTCTATCAAATCAATTGTCGTCTTAACATCCGACTCAATTACTTGTATTTATTTCCTGAAATATTCTCGAGAATATATCAACGTAACACAAAGTATAACAATTCATCACTTATGATGCTATAGCATTGTAGGAGCATTGTGGTGCTAGTTCAGAGAAAAGACCCACAATGTTGTAACATTATATCAACGTTGTTATGTCATTTTAGAATGCAATAAAATGCAACCTTTTCTTCTGCCTACATGCAGGATAGTTTTTAAAATGCAACAACTTACTTCATATATCCCCTATTTCCATCTGTGCATGATTTATAACTTATTTAATCAGATCAAACGCATTCAAGCTCGGTTTACCATGCAAAACAGTCATAACACATAGGAAATATATGGCGAGAAATATGACTTATCACCATCATAACTTACTTTATTAAAGCTATTTTTTCATTGCTCGCTTGGGATTCTATTTGGGTTTACGGCATGCATACCGAGACCCACCAATTGACGCCAGGTTAGACTCTGTATGTGGGCCCCACTTGGCACCACATACCGGCCAAGTTCTAAAATGCAAGGGGTACCCATTACTACCCTGAAATGAGATGTGTACACCTATTCTGGCACATTTTTGCTTGATCAATTGTCCCATACCATATAACATAGATGAATGATGTCTTTTTACTAACCCAATGGCACCATATAGGCATCTTGTGCACTTTTGTATCGATACTTTAATCCTACAACCTACACATACTAGGTCCTCTTCCTAGCAAGGCTGAATTACATAGTCCCCGAGCGTCATTTTATCTCTCAAACATTCTTGGGACTCTTCCCAAACTGGGCTTAGTCGTTTTCCTGATACAAGCTTGGTCTAATATCATATATGGAGATGTCCTTTTGTTAACATTGTTTAGCAAGTAAGGCAACTAGAAAACCTTTTGATAAGGAAACTAGAGCAGAATAACCATTGCTATTAATCTATTCTAATGTTTGGGTCTTATGAGTGTGAGGGTGAGACACGAAGTTTGGTATTTTATTACTTTTATTGACAACTATTCATGATATGGTTTAGTTATTGATTTTATGTTTTGATGATAACAATACTTGTAAATAAATAAGGCTTCAGTTAAATAAAATTTATGGAGCTATATCATGATGTTACTCGAGCATAATAAAGAGAATGATATTTTCTCGAGCATGATACTTACCCGAGCAAGTAAGAGATTGCTCAAGCAAGGTTCTTCATTCACGCTGTTAAGTTTGTTTGTCAACTATACTCGAGCAAGCACTCATTGTTACTCGAGCAAAGCATTGTTTACTTGAGCATGGAGATGCTTTGCTCAAGCACTAAACTCGAGCAAGTGCTTATTACTACTCGAGCATGCATTGTTTACTCGAGTATGGAAATGCTCTGCTTGAGCACTATACTAGAGCAAGGTTTTGGGTTTGCTCGAGCTTGAGTGTTCTATGACATTAACCTCTTTATTTCAGGCTATTACTTGAGCAAGTAATAAGGCTTACTCGAGCACAATACTCGAGTAAGGATATTTTATTCTCGAGCATATATATATTACTTAATGCTCGAGAATATATATGAGCAGTCTCATATGAGTAGTCCTGAAATGATTTAGGATCGTCATATGAGGCGTCCTTAACTTATTTAAGGACTCCTTAAATCATTTTTTGGCGTCCTGAATTTAATTTAACCTAAGACATTTTAACTTTCAATTATCACCTAAGACAGTTCCAACAACAGTCAAGTTCATAACAACTTCAAGAATGACATGTTTTTTTCTCAATCTTGTAAAAAAAATTCGGCAGCATTTCCCCTCAACAGTAAGACATCCCAAAATTTCAACAACAAACCATTTCAACTAATTCAACAAAACTTACTAACTAAGGCAATTTAAAAAATATCAGCTATTAAATCTAATAATTTCATCAATACAAACAACTAACATATATCTAAGTTGTCTAATTAATAAACTATAAATTATGGACATCTAAGCATCATTATTCATACTAAAAAGTATACCTAGTTCAATGCATATCAACAAAAAAAAACAACAATATTTAACTATACTTACCTCAACATTAAATTCCGACGCTTGAAATTTATTTGCTCAATTCAACCTAAAGACAGCAACAATAAAAACAACCTTAGAATTATTTAAACTAACATCAATGTATTATTCAATTGTAGCATATTTTGTACAGCTTGAAGAAGAAGAACAATAAAGACAACATTCTTCATTAAGCTTGATTTTGTACAGCTTGAAGAAGAAGAAAACAAACACATATTTTGCACATGTATGACTCCAAAGTCAACGTATTTAACCCTAGAATGGAAAGTGTCTTCATCGGATTTAATTTGACTTTTGTAAGGGACACCTAAACACTTATAATCATAGCATGTTGAAAGATAAAATCATCCCTCCATTAGCCCTAAAAATCATGCAAAAATGAGACAAAAAGGAAGAAACAATAAGTCATGGAATAATGATATGTATACAAAGTCCAAAAGACTAAACTTCTTGGCCAATAAGAGAGAGCCAAAAGAGGGATTAAATCTGCACAAAAAGGGCACATAAACAAACATATTTTTTTCCTAAATAAAGGCTAAAGTCGGCCAAAGAGAGAAAGAACCAAGAAATTCCAAAATTTGACATGAAAACACAAGACAAAAAGAGACAAATGTAGGGAATTTGGGAAATTCAAAAGGGATATTTAAAGACCTTATCTCGTGTTATTTTGCAGCTGGAATTTCTTCTCCCATAAGCCAAAAATTTTGCCCAAAGAGAGACAAGAAAGAAGAAACAAAAGACAAATATGGACCAATAAGGTAGGGCCAAGGAAGGAGCATAAATATGTACTATAATAACACTTAAGAAAGCTCATAATTGTACCCAAAAATGAGACAAATTCGTGCAGCCATGAAGAACCAAGGGAAATTCCATTTTTGGACATGAAAATACATGAAAAATGAAGAAAATACAAGGGCAATTTGGTAAAATACCAAGAGGGATATTCTTGCATGTTTTCTAACTATTATTTAAGACCAAATGCTCCCTCAGTTTCTGCCCCAAGGTCGGCACATACACAAGAAAAGAAATAACAAGAAGCACCAAGCAATAAAGAAGGCAAAAAGAAAGCAAAGAAGTTGAAGGTTAAGGTAAGTAAGTTAGGAGTTTTGTTGCACTTCCTTCTAACTTCATGAATATTCATGAATGTATCTAAAGCTCCATTAAACAACTTTGCATGGTATTTTTGGAGCCTAGGTTGAAATATTAAAGGTGCACAAAGAGGAAGAAATTTAAATATGGGGCTGTTTTTCGAGCAGCCCCTACATATGTAAACTCAAAAACAGCAGCAATATAGAAACCAAGTACCAAAACAATTATAACAATTAGTCAATAATTACCCCAGTGTAGCAAATAAGAAACACGAGTACAGAACTCAAAGGAGAAGGCACTCAAAAGCAAATTCCAAACCCAAATTATATATAACTCCAAACAAGTTTTAACTAAAGATAAAGTAAAATAAACCTTTGCCTCTTTTTTCGTACCGTTAGATATCGTCGGAGAAGGTGGGGGAAGACGGAGTAGACGGAGCCGACGAACACCGCGAAGAGGAAGACGGAGTAGACGGAGCCGAGGAACAATGCGAAGAGGAATACGGAGTAGGTTGGTCGGCGATTATGGCAGAGGGTTGGGTAGGTTGTTCGGCGTGAATCTAGCAAGGGAGGGAGTGTTCGATAGGGTTCAACAATGAAGCAGAGGGAAAATAGCACTGAGAAACTAATAAGAGTGCGCAATGGGTCGGGAAGCGAAAGGACGCGCTATTTACCAATATTTTACAATTGTGGCGTCCTAAAATAACATTGAGGACGCCACAAAACTTATTAAGGCGTCCTGATCTTAAATCAGGACGCTACAAAACCAATTAAGGCGTCTTGATATAAAATTAGGACGCCACAAAATTAATTAAGGCGACCTGAAATAATACCAGGACGCCAATAAATTAATTAAGGCGTCCTGGAATTATTTCAAGATGCCAATAAATTAAATATAGGCGTCCTGATCTTGATTTAGGACACCAATATGTAAAATAAAGGCGTCCTGATTTTAAATCAGGACGCCAAAAAAATCAGGATGCCAAAAAAAAATATTCCAAACAAATTAACTGGCGCAAAAAAAAAAAATCGCGAAATGGCGCCATAGAGCTAAACAATTAACATTTGGCGCTAAAAATTTAATTTTAGGCGTCTTTAAATTATTTTAGGACGCCTTAATTTATTTTAGGCGTCTTGAAAATTATTTTAGGACGCCCAATGCTTAGAATTCAAGTATATAATTACATGAATGCCACTGCGTTCACTTTTAACTTCCTTTTAAAAAATAAGGACGTTTTTTAGGGAGTAGTAACCCTTTTTTGTAGTAGTTTAAGATTATACTTGAGCAAGGATCTTACAAAGGCTTAAAATATTTCGTCTTCTTCGCCTTCGTAAATTCAAAATATCTTATTAACATCTGATTTTATCTAAACACTACTCATTATTATTCTCAATGCTATTAAACATATTTGTTTGTGAGTTTCATATTGTTAATGAAAGGATTTCGTGCAAATCTTCAAAAAGCAACGAACGTGTCAGAGCATTAAATGTGTTGCAAAAAACAGAGCTCTCACACAAAATAGAATTCAGAGTAGGTCAAAATCATGGTTTCAGACACCCATTCTGGAAAAAGCGACAATGACTTTTCCTTAGTCAACTACAGACCAAAGGCATGTCATATGAAGATTGTCGACAACAATACGAAAGCAACATTTCCTCAAATCTTCTAAGGACTCTGGTATGTGTCTAACAGAAAGTTTATGTGTCTAACGGAAGGATTGAAGTCTCTTAACGAATACCTTGAAAATTCATCAATGGTCATTAATGGCATTCAGCTATAAATACGAAGAGCATTCAATTCGGAGCTAACAACCAACGACGATATCATTCATTGCTCAGATATTTTCTCATTAATACTTTTTGATATTTTTGATATTCAATTCTTTAGTGATCATATATCTACTATCTTTATTCAATTGATTGCTGTAAAATCTCAAGGTAGTGGGACGTTGAGTGTGGTTGTCCGATTACAGTTGTAAGGGAGAGTGAGTTGGTGAGATTACTTTAAGCTTATTGTAATTGTTGAAAGATAGTGAAAATCTCAGAGGAGCTCTGGGGATTGGAAGTTGGTCACGAGTTTAAGACCAAACCAGTATAACTTTCTGTGCACACTTCAACGATATTCTTCTAACCCTTCTTTCGTGTATGTACTTTATTTATAAATAAAAATTCATGTGAAAATATAAATAATAAAGGGAGGATGATACCAAATCATAAAGAAATGCAATACATTAAATAGAAATATATTATCAAAGAAAAAAATAAATAAAAAATAATTAATACAAGTGAGAATGATAAATTATAACTTATTAATTAATAAATAATTAATGTATCAATAATTAATCATTATAAAAACAAATATAATGATAAATAAAGGGTTCAAATAGGATGTACTATTTTTGTGTCCATATTTTGCTAGTTCATATATATTATACAATTAATAAACCAAAAAAAAAAAAAAAACCAGACACCTTTAAATGTTCTTAACAAGAAGAAAAACAAAAGGATATATCAATGCTTACAAAAAAGATAATGCTTGTATGAATAATAAAAAAGGATATATCAATGCTTTAAAAAACAAAAGATAATGCTGGTATGAATAGATCCTAAAATGTAAGTTTATGGAGAAGATACAGGACAAAACACAAAGATAAGAATCAATAGTATGACAAGATTTATAAATATAAATAACATATATAAAGGGAGGATGAGATCAAATCATAAAGGAGAATCAATACATTTAATAAAAAACAGAATTTAAATAATGATTATTGATAAATAAATAAACAATATAAATAACAAAAATATGGGGAGGATTACATTGTGAGAATGATAACTTTTAGTGAATCAACATTAAACAAACAAAATTTAGGACCCGTTTGTTACAAAGAAGATTAAAGAATGAAAGGGAAGATCCCAAAGTTCCCATGGTTTTTGGGTGTTTGGTAGACAAAAGATCCAGTAAGCAACTTCCGGTGAGTGCTCATCTTCCCATATTTGAGGGAAGATGCTTTTCATTCGAAAATGGAGGGAAAGCTGAAATCTTCCCAGGAAAGTGAAATTTTGTGACAAAATTGGCCCTGGATCTTCTTTTTCCCAACACCGAATTCTTCATACCAAACATCTCATTTTCCCTCAACTTAAGTTTCATTCCCTAGTATACCAAACGGCTCACATTGTTAGTTCTCAATTGGTTTTGATGATAACGGACAATTGTAAACATGATTGAAGTTTGTCTTTGTAAGTTGAAAAACTTAATGTCTAAGGCAAACTCGAGTTTCAGTTTGGAAACTCAAGTTTTGGCCTGACAGAGAAATGCTCAAATTTTTATAAAGAAAGGCAAACTCGAGTTAAGGTTTTAAAACTCGAGTTTTGGCCATACAGAGAGCATTCGAGTTTTTCACAGACAAAGCAAACTCGAGTTTGAATTCGAAAACTTGAGTTTTGACAAGACAGAGAGCAACCAAGTTTTTCAAAGAAATCAAAACTCTAGTTTCCATAGGAAACTCGAGTTTAGCCTTTACAGAGAATTCTTTTTGATTTTCAAAGTTCATGAAAACTCGAGTTTTACATAGAAAACTCGAGTTTCCATCATCTGAGAACAATACTTATCTCTAACCTTGTGAAAACTCTCGTGTTCAAATCGACCAAGTTTTTCAATGTTTTCTCATAAAAGAGAAAACTCGAGTTTCCATTTTGAAACTCGAGTTTTGACCTTACAGAGAAGTTTCCAAAGCTTTCAATGAATAAGAAAACTCGAGTTACGTTTTGGAAACTCGAGTTTTGGCCAGGCAGAGAGCTTTGCAAATTTTGAACCTTTGAAAACTCGAGTTATGATTTGGAAACTCCAGTTTTAAGCTTTTGGACTAAAACATGATTTTTCATCTAAAGTCCAAAACTCGAGTTAGTCACTTAATGACTCGAGTTTTGCACTATTCATTAAACTTGTCCAAAATGCCAAATGGCAATGTTTTTCTTTGTGAAGAGAAAACTCGAGTTTGGATTAAAAACTCGAGTTTCAGTCTTTTGCTAAAAGTTCACTGAAACATGAAAACTCGAGTTTCGAAGAACTAACTCGAGTTTCCATCGCAGAATTTGAATTTCGATTTGAACGAATTTGTGAAATCTTTGTGTTTGATCTCTATACTCTATATCATCACTCATCACTATTCTTAGCTATGTTTAATCAGCTTGTTAGTGAGTTTCAGATGATTTAGACAGGATTAAATAGAGACTTAGCAAAAAGCAAAAAGCATGTCAGCACATTTAATGAAAAGTGCAGAAAACTTATATGCTTTTGGACAAACATTCTCCACACGTTTTGGAGAAGTTAATGCTTGCCTTCTACATCCAGCAAACTGCTCTTCCAACGGATTAATAGTCAGAGAGTCAACTCTGAACTTCTGCAAAACTGGATTAACTAAATAGTAGAGAGAGAATAAGACCAAAACCTTCATTAATCATCCTCTAATCACTCCAACGGTTATCAGAGGATTTATAACGGTCAATTAATGATATTTACCTATAAATAGAGATGCATTCAAGTCTTCTCAACAACCAACCTGTGCAAGAATGAAAATCATTAAAGTTTCAACTACTCTTTGAGTTTTATGTTGTAAAGTATCTTTGATACATTTATTCTTCAGTGTTTATCATATCTACTCTTAGAGAGAGTTTACTTGATTGTAAATCATTCTTGTAAGTTATCTCAAGTCAAGGGGACTTGGAGATTGGGGTTATTGATTACAACTTGTAAGGGGAGTAAGTTCTAGAGAGAGAATTACTCTTGAGTGCGAGTGTGTAATCAATCTTGATAGTGAGAAATCCCAAAGAGTTCTGGGACTGGACGTACGTCAAGTTGTTGGGCTGAACCAGTATAAATCCTTGCGTCTTGCTTCTTCTCCTTATACTCTGTTTTACCTTCAGTTTTGAATCCTTAAACAGAGCCATCGAAAAGTTTTTGAGAATCCCCAATTCACCCCCCCTCTTGGTGATTCAAGCTCCACATACATATATACTAATTCCCTGATCGATGTCATTATTGTAGGTGCATGCATGAGAAACTGGTTCAACAGGGCAAAATCAATGATTTTGGATTCTTGTGCCCAGTCTATGCAAGTACAACACCTCTGGATTTGAGACAGCAGTACATATCAAAGAGGTTGTGTGAAGTGCCAAGAAAGGTGTACTTGTTTCCGCACTGGCTCGGGTACATATCACAATTCTTGTCTGCAATATAATTCACTTAATTCTGCTATATATATCACTGAGTACTTTACTGCTGTGAATTTTTAGCCACCACTGGCAGTTGGTCGTCATGAACATGGAGATGCACACAGTTATCTACTTATGCTCCATTCACAGCGATCCAGGGCCTACGTTGAAGCATATTGTCACCAGGTAAGCATGTCTTTTTGATTGTCTTGTCTGAAATCTCTGCTTTGAATTTTCAGTGAATTAATGATAAATTTTTTTATTTTGATGATAGTGCCATGAGGACCTTTCAAGTGGAGGTAAAAAAAAAGCATGGGTATGAGCTCAAAGATCCTAAATGGTACCAACCAAAGGTTAGTACATATTTGGACACTAGCATAACTGCCTTGTGAACTTGGTCAGTAAGCTATATATGCTCTTATATATATATTGTTATTTTTAGACCCGTCGGCAACCGCTAGAATCGAACTTATGTGGCCCGTACGTCATCAAACACATATATGATATTGTGACGGATGGAAGGACTAAAATCGGTGCAACGGTAAATGTTCTGGCTGAATTCAGTCACTGGCTTAATGTTACATATGAAATATGCACGTAATATGTTATTTCTGTTTCTGTCTTTGATGTTACAGAGGTTTGCCTGTGCAAAGCCATTTTCTGATGATGAAGTGGAGCAGATACGCGATGTGTTTTGTGAATATCTGTATAAACAGGTCTTAGAAAAGCTAAGTGAGGACAATAATTAATGTCCTAAATTAATTCATTTGTAAATAATATATGTTGTTGCAACAATAGCCTTCTGTACATACATTTGTTTATTTTTTCCACTAATTCATTCATTTGTAAATATAAAGCAATGTAATTCAATAATAAATTTTTTTTATTTTTTCGAACAATTTGTGTGTGTCCATTTTGGGTTTCTGAATGAATGGGATGGTGGATAAAGCTATTTAGTGCTTGAAATTTGAGGTACAGGCGGATGTTTTAATGAGCCATAAGAGACTCTGAAAAGTATTCGCGACTTTTAGGACCGTATATTTGTTAAAAGTCTGGTCCTAAAGGTCTTCGTCCATTTTAAGACCGTATATTTGTCAAATATCCTGTCCTAAAAGTCTATGTCACATATCCGGTCCTAAAAGTGTTCGTAAAATTCCAAAGAATATGGCTAGACTTTTAGGACCGTGTATTTGTTAGGAGTCAGGTCTTAAAGTCTTCGTTTATTTTAATATTGCCGAAACTTTTAGGACCAGATATTTTTTAATTGTCCGCTCCTAACTTCAAATTTTCGTTTATTTTTAAAGTATGGCTTAACTTTTAGGACCGTGGATTTGTTAAATGTCCGGTCCTATTAGTCTTCCTTTAAATAGAGTTGGTGACTTGGTTTTTCAGACAAATCATTAGGGTTCAAGACAACCTCGTTTATGGCGTTCTTCTCAAACTTTGTGCTTCATTGTCCTCATTTTTACTTAAGCTGGATGTGAAGATCATCATCGGTGTCCCTTTTCTTTTTGTCGGAAAAACAAAGAAGATAACGAAAAGGACACTGAAAAATGTTCACACTAGGGTAAGTAAGATCGACGACAACGATGGTCCAAACTTGAGAAGAATCGCCACTCTGTTTGTTTTTATTCGAATAAGGTAAACAAATTTTTTTTTTGTATGGTCCTAACTGTTAACTGTATTCTACAAATTTTTAATGTTGATTACCACGAAGAGGACAATGTTTTGTTTGTTTCCTTTTTACATCAAGATAAAGACAAGTACAAGGAAAGCGATTGGGATCTAAAAATTTTATTTTATTTCTATTTTTTTTTGCCTTGAGAGGCAGCAATAGTACAAAAAAAAAAAAAACATAAATATTTCTAATCCTCCAGTCCAGGCCAAGGCGAAAAGGCTTGTAAAGAGTATAGGGTACCAAGCAATCTCACAAGCTTCAGTTTTCCAGTTCAGAATCCGAAATTAATCATTTTAATAATTAAAAGGTTGCTCGACATGTTTGTGCTGTATAAATAGTTTGAGTTAATTTGTTTGTGATACTTAAATTATTTGATTAAGATGAGCTATTTTCTTGTCATGTTTGACTTATTGTGTATTTGATTAGATAATATTTTTGTGGTATTTAAATTATTTGAGCCAATGTGATTGTTGTATTTAAAATATTTTATTTAGACGTGCTAGTTTGTTTTCCTATATTTATTTCTGTCATTTAGAGTTTTTTATGTTAAAATATTTAAATGGAATTCGTTTTTCTGACCATTTTTTTGTGCGTGTGGCTTTTTCTTATGTTTTCTTCTCTTTCTTATTTGATTTATATTTGTAGCGGTTTATACCGAAACCGCTACAAATTTGTAGCGGTATGACTCGCGCCAAGTGGCGCGCTGGTTCGTAAGGACATTTGTAGCGGTTATCATAAACTAACCGCTACAAAATAAGGCGCGAAGTTGGCGCCAAATTTGTAGCGGTTATTTTGTAGCGGTATATTTATAAAAACCGTCACAAATATGGCGCCAGTCTGGCGCCTTATGGCACACCATTAGTAGCGGTTTTGAAACCGTTACAAAATGCAAAAAAAAAAAAAAACTGCTACAAATGTGAACCGCTACAAAAACGGTTACATCAACCGCTACAAAGTGTGTAATATTGAAATTTGAATATTTCGAATCCCGCCAAGTTTATTTTTTTAAAAAAATTATGTTCATATTTGTAGCGGTTGTTAGTATAACCGTTACAAAATGTGATATTTTGAATTTTTTTTAAGAAAATACCAATGAATTTTGTAGAGGTTTTGAAACCGATACAAAACGCAAAAAAACACCGCTACAAATGTGAACCGCTACAAAAACTGTTGCATCAACCGCTACAAAGTTCGTAATATTGAAATTTGAATATTTCGAATCCCGCCAAGTTTAGTTTTTTAAAAAAAATATGTTCATATTTGTAGCGGTTGTTAGTATAACCACTACAAAATGTGATATTTTGATTTTTTTTTTAAATACAAATGAATTTTTGTATAGGTTTTGATACCACTACAAAACGCAAAAAAAAAAAACCGCTACAAATGTGAACCGCTACAAAAACTGTTACATCAACCGTTACAAAGTGTGTAACATTGAAATTTGAATATTTCAAATCCCGCCAACGTTCATTGATTTGTAGCGGTTGTTAGTGTAACCGCTACAAAATTTGAAAATTATATATATTTTTTAAAATACTAATGAATTTTTGTAGCGGTTTTTAACCGCTACAAAACATTAAACCGCTACACTCTCGTTTTCTCTTATTTATTCCCACTCCTTCTAAAATCTTTAATTTCAATGTTTTATTTTTTACTTATTATAATACTGATACTATTTTTTTTCCTTATCCAGAACTTTAAGTATATTTCCTCAATATTCCTTCTATCATCATCAACTTTCTTTATATAATCAGATATCATCTAATGCACAACATAATTATTTTGCTCAGAGGTGAACAACACAATAAATCCTTATTATCTACATATTCTCAATATTATACCTACATAATATTTATACTTATCTAACTTAAGTTAATCAGTTTTTTAAATATTAACTATTATCATTTAATTTGTCACTTAAATAATAAAAATATTCAATATAAAAAAAATTATGTTCATATTTTGTAGCGGTTTATCATAACCGCAACAGATATAGTAGCGGTTTATATGTATGTAGTATCGGTTTTTTTCAACCGCTACAAATCAGCTTGCCACAGTGGATTTTGTTGCGGTTTGTCTAACCGCTACAAATGTCATTATTTGCGCCTAAAACCGTTACAAATAGGTCATTTTAACCGCTACTAATTGTCTTTTTTTTTGTAGTGAGCTCGTGCCATCCTTAGATCGTTATACGGTGAGCCTTCTAGAGCGAGAGTGCGTTCTATTGTGACCGAAGAGTCTCGGGTCATTGGACCCATTGTTATTTCGGATGATGAAGAGATTGTCGTACCCCCCTCCAGCCTTCAGACCATGAAGAGGTTCGTGCTCCCCCTCTCCAACCTGTTGGCCCCAGCGTGCCTACCTCTGACCCCTCTCCTCTTTCCTTTAATGATGCATAGTGGCTAATGCAACAAAGACAAGAACTTGCTGATCTTCGGTGGGAAATTAATGTTGTTCACGCCGATATCGCCAAGGCATTGGACATAATAAGCTTTAGGATGTTCAGTTAGATTATTGTTTTTGATAATTTTCAGCTTGTTTTGCTTTTGTTTTTTTTTCTTGTGTATGTGCATTCTCTAATAATGTATGAAGCATTAAGAACTAAGCTTGTGTATTTTTTGTTCATATTCTACAGTAATTAAAGAAGTTTATTCTCCATTTTTCCTTTATTTTATTCATTCAGTTGCAGCAAAGCCGTTAAGACCGGATACTTAATAAGTAACTGGTTTAAAGAGTATTTGACTTTTAGGACTGGATGGTTTATAAAACTCCGGTCTTAAAATTAAATGAATAATAAAACTTTAGGACCGGAGACTTTTAAACTTCCGGTCTCAAAAATTTAATTATATCTTTAAGACCGAACAATTTATAATCAACCGGTCTTAATAAAATCCAAAAAGTTAAAAAAGTGTCTTTGTCGCGCGGAAAATTAAATTTCCCTCTCTGAACTTCTCTTGTCGTGCCGAAAGTGATTACTCAAGTTCTGTCTCCAATGTTTGTGTGTTGCTCCGTCGCTGCTTCCCGTTGCTCTCTCAACAATCACTTTTTGGTTCCTTAGCTAAACGTTTATGGACCAAGCTGTAAGAGGTGTTTCGGTTATATAACTTTATGATTTTCCTGCTTATCGTTCTGGGTTTTTCATGGGTTGAGCGAAATTGATGAAATGTTCTTGTGGGTTTCTCTGTTGTTAATGAATATTGTATTTTGAAGATTATATTTGCACTTTAGACCTACCCAACTGACCAACGAGTGTTTTTAGGTTACTTTTGCTATCTGCAACATCAACGTTCGTGGCCGGAGAAGTAAGACTCAGCAAACACTTTTGAATTTATATGCTACAGGTGAGTCCACAAGACCTCCATCCGATGCATTTAATTTCCTCGTCATGCATTTATTTTCCTTCCTGGATTCACTGTGCTACATTTATGACCAAAAGTGATTCTTTGTTATGCATTTAATGGGCAAGTTTCTCCATAAAACAAAAAAATAAAAAAATAGAAGACATGACTGACATTGAGCATATATATGCATTTAGAGTTGGCTTATTTTATATGCAAGTTTCAATTTTTTCGGATTATGTATGTTAAATCTTTCAGTCTATAGGAATTCTACTATGGATCGCAGTTGGATAAATGCTTTACGGACGAGTGTTGAATATCAGAATGAGGTGAGGGAATTTATAGAATTTGCTAAACAAAATGCCCATGATGATAGGGGGAAGTTTTATTGCCATTGTGTAAAATGTTTGAATGAGGCAACTAAGTCCTGAAGTTATACACACACATTTAATTTGTGAAGGATTTTGTAAGACTTATACAATATGGGTATGGCATGGTGAAAAAATGCCAAGTGGGTCTCAACATAGGGAAGTGGCCTTTGATGATAATGACACGGATATGGATGATCACATAGAGGACATTATTCGTGATGTAGGAGAAGAGGCTTTTGAGCAATCACATGCATATGGTAATACGTGTAGTGATGCAGAGACGCCACTATACCCTGGGTGTAAAAAATACCAATTGTTGAACGCTGTATTGAAATTTTTAAACTTGAAGGCACGTTATGGATGGAGCGACAAGAGTTTTTCAGAAATGCTTGAGGCTTTTAAGGACATGCTTCCGGATGATAATGTGTTGCCGCATCGATACTATGATGCTAAGAAAATACTTTGTCCACTGGGGATGGAGTACAGAAAGATCCATGCATGCCCGAATGATTGTGTATTGTATAGAAAAGAGTTTGAAGAGAAGCAGAATTGTCCGATATGTGAAACCCCACGGTACAAGTCAAATAAGGGGCCTGCAAAAGTGTTGTGGTATCTTCCAATCATACCAAGGTTCAAGAGGTTGTTTGCAAATGAAAATGATGCAAAAAATCTGAGGTGGCATGCAGATAAGAGGATTTCTGATGGAAAGCTTCGACATCTGGCCAATTCTTTTCAATGGAAGAAAATCGATCAATTATTTCCGAACTTCGGCGAAGATCCTAGGAACCATAGGCTTTCCCTTAGCACAGATGACATGAATCCCTATGGAAGCCTTAGTAGCATACATAGTTCACGGCATTTACTCCTGATTATTTAAAACTTATCTCCTATGTTATGCATGAAACGAAAGTACATCATGTTGTCTATGTTGATTTCGGGACCAAAACAACCCGAAAATGACATTGATTTTTACCTTGAGCCCTTGATCGAAGACTTGAAGGAGTTGTGGGAAGAAGGTGTAGGAGTTGTGGGAAGAAGGTGTCGATGTTTTTGACTCTTGCAGAAAGAGGTATTTAAAATGAGAGCCATGATATTTTGTACTATAAATGACTTCCCAGCATATGGGAACTTGTCAGGGTATAGTGTAAAAGGCCATAAAGCATGTCCGGTTTGTGAAGAAGGCACACGCTACCATCAACTTTAACATGGAAGAAAGACGGTTTATCTTGGACATAGGAGATTTCTTAGACGGGGTCACCCATATCGTCGATTAAAGAAAGCCTTTTTAGGTGGCCAAGAGTATGAAGATGCTCTGGTGGCATTGACTGGGGAGCAAGTGTATGAAAAGGTGAAAAATATCAGTGTCATCTTCGGTAAGATTGGAAAGAGTAGAAAAGAAACTAATATATGGAAAAAAAATATCTATATTCTTCGATCTTCCGTATTGGTGCAATCTTGATGTGAGACACTATATTGATGTGATGCATGTGGAGAAAAACGTATATGATAGTATTGTTGGCATGCTTCTCAACATACAAGGTAGTTCCAAGGATGGTGTGAATGCAAGATTGGATTTGCAAGCAATGAGAATACGCGAAGACTTACATCCAAGGCCATATGGGAAGAGAACTTATTGTCCCCCGGCTTCTCATACTTTGTCTAAGGATGAGAAATGAAGTTTTTGTGAGTGTTTACATGGCACAAAAGTTCCCTCGGGGTATTCTTCAAATTTTAAGAGGCTTGTATCGATGAAGGACTTGAAATTACTAGGCCAAAAGTCTCATGATTGTCATGTATTGATGCAACAACTACTCCTAGTAGCTATTCGAGGCATTGCCGAATATGATCTTCGAGTCGTTTTGACTAGACTTTATTTCTTCTTCAATGCGGTTTGTAGTAAAGTTTTCGAGATTGAAAAGTTGGATGAATTAGAGAATGAATGATATCTTATCTTGTGCCACCTTGATAAGCTTTTTGTTCCTAGTTCATCTAGTAAGGGAGATAAAGTTGTGTGGCCCTATCCATTTACGGTGGATGTACCCAATTGAAAGATCTATGAAATTCCTAAAAGGGTACGTGAAGAACGCTTACCGGCCGAAGCATCAATTGTTCAGAAATATGTTTCTGAAGAAGCCATGGAATTTTGTCAAAATTATTTGGCCAAAGTAAGACATATTGGGCTTCCAAAATGTCAGCATGCTGAAGGGGGTAGACGAGGGGCTTCAGTAAAGAGTGTGGATCCTGATCAATTGTCACAAGTCCACTTATACATCTTGAATAATGTTGATGAAGTTCAAGCCAGCATAGCTGCACATAAAGAAGTTGTAAGGAAAGAAAACCATCGAATGACCGAACAAAGGTTGATTAGGGAGCATAATAGAACTTTTGCAAACTGGTTCAAACAAAAGGTCGAGGGATCTGAATGTGTTTCTGATACAATAAAATGGTTAGGACGTGGTTCTGAGGTTGATGTCATAAGTTAGAATTCGTATGTGATCAATGGTTATACATTTTACACGAAGTCCCTAGATGATAGGAGCACAGTCCAGAACCGTGGTGTTATATTAGAGGCTGAATCTATGCACTTCTCCAGTTCGAAAGACAAGAGGCATAAATTGGCAGTCATGCCATATTATGGGGTTATTGAAGAGATTTAGGAGGTGGACTATGTCAAAATTAGATTTCTCATTTTCAAATGCAAGTGGGTTAATGTCAATAATGGTGTTCAGATCGATCGGCTAGGATTTACATTAGTCGATGTCAATATTAGAAGTTTTGGAGATGAACCTTTTATTATAGCAGACCAGGCGAAACAAGTGTTCTATATCACTGATCAAGAAAATAAAATGTGGTTTGTAGCTCTCCAAGGAAAAAGGGTCATTGATATTGATGAGGAAAGTCATTCAAATTATGGTCTTCTTGAGAGTACTCCTTTTTCAAAGGGTCTACCGGACATGAACGAAGAAGATAAAGCGGATAATGAACCCGGCATAAGAAATGATCATCAAGAAGGGATATGGAAGGATATCACTTTATAAAAGAGTCAATTCATAAGGTAATATTCATATACAGAAATTCTTTGAAAACTTTAAGGTTTTAACTATATTATATTCCTTCTATGTTCTTAAACAATGTCATTGACTATGAAGTTTGTTCTTGTTTTATATTTGTGGCGAATCGATCCAAAGGGGCATGTTATAAAGAGGATGTTACGTTGTTGGGTGGGAATCAAATAAAGGCATGGTGAATATTATATTGGGCATGTATGTAGATTTACGTGCTGTATTTGTAACTCATTGTATTGGTAAGTAAGTTATCTTATTGTATAAATTAATTTAGGTGTTGTAGTCATAGTATAATCATTAATTAAGAGGCCACATAACTCATGGTGAATAATATTTGTATTATTTTTCCCAATTCAATTTATTCATAATAATTGTTCATAGCTTGTAGCTTAAAGTATCAACTTTTATGTGCTGGATTGGGTGGTGGATTTGTGTATGTATGATCAGGAAGAACAGAATAGAGAAAAAATTATGGAAAATTTAGACTGGAAATAAATACGCCGGTCTTAAATGTTCAACTGTTAAGACCATATGTATTTATATGTCCGGTCTTAAAGGTGAGGTGTACATATTTCCTTAAAGTTGATTGACCACATCAGGTGCAAAGGTTGATTGACCACATCAGGTGCAACCAATTCCCTTAAAGTTATATGGTTTTGCTGTTCTACCATATTTTTGGATTGAGCAAAGTTACTACCAGAATCAGTGAAAACAATACAACCATAAGAATCAGAAAGATCAATTGAAATGAAAGAAACATAATCAAGTTCAGAATTAGAAACAAGTTCAATAGTTGATGAGTGCCAATTATGTCATGTTTTCCTTATCATGTGTGACTGTTCTGCATAGTGAATATGAGCTTAAAAGCATTTAATCTGAGAAAATATGTCATAATTCACGCTTATAGGGAAAAATAGGATAGATCTTATAAATCGTGATGAATGCATAAATATCCAATGCATGTGCATAAAAGAAGGCAAGTTTAAGGTTTATTGTGAACGCACATGGCATGGCCGAACAATGCTATAGCATCGGGTCTGTCATATCAAGCTGCAATACAATTCAACCCATATGCTATAGCAACATAAGTGAAGCAATACTATGTGCAAAATGTTCAAATTTTTCTTTGAGGCTGTTTCAGGAAATAAGTACAGGTCAATGGACGGACGTTAATTCACGGTTAGATTGCTGATGGATTGGATAGAAAGATGCAAAGGATCGAAGATTGAGATTTCAAGAATCTCGTAGTATCAGCAGAATCAGCCTACCGAATTTAGAAAGTTGGACCAGTTGGACCAGTTGGACCTGACAGATTTGGAAATCGGACTATAAAAGGAAAAGACAGCCAACCCTAAAGACATTGAGTTGTTGAGAGTCAAAAAGAAATTCCTATTCGGCTAGGCTCAAAAGAAGAGTGAGAGAAGTACGAAGCACAAGAACTCAAGAAGAACCCAACATCCTTCCTTGCAGTGAGACGGAGACAAGAAGACGTGAAGTTGTCAAGTGACGGAAGCTTCTCCCACGCGTCAAACCCTCCGACGAACTTTTTGTTTATTTCTTTGATTTTTAGTTTACCTTTTGTCATGGGCTATTCATTGTGATTTGTTCCGTGATTCCCTCATCAGTCATGAACTAAATTTTCTTTGGCTGAGTGAAGATGGATTCCTAAGTGTAGAATGAACCCAGTTTGTTAGTTCTTTCATTTAATATATTCAGTTTGTTTATCAGTATTTTAATCTCTTGTCGGTTAGCGAAAGCCAAGGGCTAGATCAATGGCCTCGGTTTACAGAAGGGAGTCGGGGTTAGACATCTGATAGGCAATGCTTGCTAGGAAAGCTAGTGCAAGGCTTGACTTATCATTATAGGCTTTTGGAATGGGTCTACAACTCATAACTGTAACACCTTGATTTGGAAGGATAATCTAAACTAGAAAATCGCCATAGGCATATGGGAGAAGTATAGTTAAGGTTGTACGTATAGGGCGCGGAAGCTTCTATATAATGTAGTGGTGGGTTGACTGAATAACATTGTGAAAGGCGGCTATGTTGTAGCATTGCGAAAGCTGTGCAGTATAATTGCTATAGCAATGCGTCAAAGCAAACTAGGGGGATTGATATACTTAGGAGGAAATCTGATGCTCAGCCTATGTTTTAACTAATATCTTCTTACGACTACGATCAATTGTTTGTTTTCTTCCTTATTAGTTATAACCACAATCAGATTTTTTTCTTCTAATTCAGTACGCAACTGTTTGCATAAATAAGTGTCATCATCAGTATCTCAGTCTCTGTGGGACGATACTCTACTTACTCTTTATTACTTGTTCAACTAGTTCACTTGCCAGTAAGGAAATCGACCAACAAGTTTTTGGCATCGTTGCTGGGGACTTTAGATCCCTTTTGTGATTACACGTTTAACGCTAAACAGTTGTGTCTTATATAATAAAACCCACTCCTTCTCTGTTTTTGATTTCCAAGTACATTCTGTAGTGTACGCGTAACTCGCCTTCGTTAACCTTGAGCCTTATGATCATGAGATTGATTGCACTTACAAGCAAAGGCGCAGGAAGCATAAGCGAAGAAGTCACCTATTTGACTCTGTAGACATGGCGGATATGCAGGGTAATCATGACCAGGAGCGAATGGAGCAGCAAGCAATAAACATAGACAATCAGGTCCCTCCACCACCAAATCTAGACCTGAACAAGGATATTTTGGAGTTTGGGATCCCAGATTTAACCAAGCTAAATTCGACTATCACACCCCCAACCTTCAATACAGGGCACTTTGAAATTAAAGGTGTCATGATTCAAAAGCTGAATGCTGCTGGACAATTTGGAGGACTCCCTTCTAAAGACCCTCATTTACACCTCAAATCATTCATGGAGGTATGCGACTCATTCGTCATTCCAGGAGTCGCACCTGACGCTTTTCGAATCAAATTGTTCCCATTTTCTCTTTGAGATAAAGCTCGGATGTGGCTTAATAACCTACCTACTAATTCAATCACCTCTTGGAATGATTTGGGGAGTAAATTTTTGCTCAAATTTTTTCAACTAAGAAAGAACATTCAACTCAGAGGGGATATCACCAGCTTCCAACAGAAGTCGAGTAAGTCAACATATAAAGCATGTGATAGATTTAAGGATCTTCTCAGGAGGCGCCACAACATGGATTGTGTGAATGGGTTCAGCTAGAAACATTTTATAGAGGACTCGATGGACAAACACGTTCAATCGTAGACGCTTCCTCCAGCTGCTCCATTCTGATGAAGTCCTATGAAGAGGCGCACAAATTGTTAGAACGCATGGCCATGAACAGCCATCAATGGCAAGCGAACAGGACAACTCCATCCAGAGTTGTTGTTGGAATACATGAATTAGATGCTATGACTGCCCTCACAGCCCAGGTGTTACCTCTCACCAACATGGTGAAAAGATTGACCCTTCCTCCAAGCAACAAACTAATGCAACCAACCTAGGTAGCTTGCGTGTACTACTCACAGTGCTCTGCCAACCCCGAATCAGTCAACTATGTTAACAACTTCAACAAGGGCAATAACACCAACAACCCCTACTCTAATATGTACAACCCAGGATGGAGGTAGCACCCTAATTTCTCTTGGAATTCTCAAGGTCAACAAGCAGCCGGCCAGTCAACTAGCCTATCATAGTCTAATAGACCATCAAACCTATTAGATATGATTAGTTTTGATGATGTTTTATATAGATGTCATTATTAAGAGCAAAAAGCTTGCATGATACATTTATCTCCTACATTGACTAACTACTATATTTGATGTAGATTAGTCCAAGTTGAATAATATCTCAAGAAGGAGATAAGAGATTTTAGAAAGAAGAAAGCTGGAGAGAATGTCAAGTTCAAGAAGAATATGAGATATTGAAGAATTAAATTATGGAGAATGATTAAGAGAAGAAGAAAGAAAGAAGAATTTGTTCAATGGAATGAGAAAATCATTATACAAGTTTTTAGATTGATTGTAGAAGTCTCCACGATCAAATCAAAGTTGGAATGGCTCAAATCGGGGTTAAAATAAGCTACAATTGCATTCCTGAAGTCATGCTCGAGCACACCAAAGTTATGCTCGAGCAAGGTACACTTCTAGCCCATTTTCTCGCAAAAATATGCTCATGCTCGAGCAGAAAAACGTCCTTGCTCGAGCATGAAAAATGGCTTGCTCGAGCAGAAGCAAACCTGGTGCTCGAGCAACAACGAGTTTCAGCTACTCTGTTCAGCTCTGTTTCAGGCGACCTCTGGTATTTTGACAATATCTCTCAAACCAGAAGTCCGATTGAGGTGAAACCAATTTTTTTAGAAACTAGACTTCCAATGCGTCATTTTTACATAATATTAAATCCCAAAGTAGTTCATATGAGAGAGATATTAATTTTAGAAGATGACAGTGAAATCAACGTCACACAGCAGACCAAGCTTCGGTAGTTTGAGTGTATCTCACAGATTACAAATCCACTTGAGCTGAAATTAGTGGCATATGAAAGTAGACTCAAAGGGATTTCCGTCAAGAGTTGAACCAACCAAAACGGATTTCATACCAGGGAGATATGGCCCTCAAAAGTGGACGGTCAGTTCAGAATGTTGCAAAAACGTTGGTCAAGAACACCTCCAATCATCTGATGATAATGGATGAAATACAATGAGTTTGGAGCTGATTCTTCTTGCATTGGAAAGAAGACTTGACGAGCTTTGTATTGGAGAGTATTATACTTATTCGCATATGATCAGAAGCCTCAAAGACAGAAGCTTACTCGAGCAGAACATTTGGCATGCCCGAGCATCATCGAGCCAAAAGCAAGAATTTGCGAATTGAAGAGTCATGCCCGAGCAGAGTAAAAGGCATGCTCGAGCAGAGGTAAAATCATGCTCGAGCAGCATCGCTGAAATAACAAAATTTCGCCTCTGCCTGAGGCTTGCTCGAGCAAGCATAAGGGCATGCTCGAGCATCAGCGAAAAATCCTGTTTTTGAGAGAGCTTGCCCGAGCAACGAAAAGCCTCATGCTCGAGCATAAACGAAACGACCAGAGCAACGATACGTTATCCCTGATTGATTACCTTTGATAATTATTGGATCACCTTACCATTATTACCAATCATATTCAGACTTATTTAAATACATATTTCATCATTCCATTTAAATGAGTTACAGGTAACAACCCTTGATTGACGGAACAGAAAATCAGAAGATCGATTTCACGCGTCAATGAACAAAGCAACAGTCAAGAAGATGAAATCCTTCGATTTGGAAACCTTTGACACAGCCATTACTCAGAGTGATTCCCTGCACAGATAAAGGGAAGACACTAAATAATGCAACGGTCATGAACCTTCAATGCAGAGCAAAAATTGGAAAACAGAAAAGGCAGTGAGTCTCAACGGCTATCTTCGAAATCACTCATCAGCATAAGAGACATTATAAAATCCCATCTGATTCAATTCAACATCATCCAAGAATACGAGATATACATTTATGTATTATTGTGATCAACTACTTCAATAATCTTTAGTATCTTCGGATACCCATAGTACTTCAGTGTTCATATTTTATTCGCTCGTGAGGAGCTGTTAAACACCTTCATTATTTCAGTTGTTCAAACTTAAGGTTGTGGAACCATAAGTAAGGGTGTACGATTACAACTTGTAAGGGAGAGTGAGTCCGAGTGTGAAAGGATCATCCTAAGTTATAGAGTGGGTAATTGTACTTGTGTTTGAAGAGTTAGTGAAAATCTCAAGGTGTTCTTGGGGACTGGACGTAAGTCAAAGTATTAGACCTAACCAGTATAAATAACTTCGTGTCCATTTCTCTTCCCTTACTCTGGATATTTATTTTCAAGTGTATCTTTTTAAAACTTTGTTAAGATCACCTATTCACCCCCCTCTAGGTGATATTCCACCGTCATTTGGTATCAGAGCCAGACTCTTGTTTAAAGGACTTAACAATCTCAAGAGTTATCAATGGCTGATTTTGGGTGTTCTTCGTTTTCGGAAGGTTTCGATTATATCATTCAACCGTTTTTCAAAGATATAGATTTTTGGTTTTGGAAAGCTAGAATCACGGGTGGAAAAAAGGCTTTTAAAATTTAAGACCGGACAAAAACTCGACCGCTCTTAAAAGATCCAAATATTAAGACCGGACAAATATCAATCCGGTCCAAAAGATAGCGGACTCTAAGACCGAGAGGACAATTACCGGTCTTAAAAGACCGACTTTCAAGACCGGATGTTATAAATGGACCAGTCTTAAAAGACCAACTTTTATGACCGGTTTAATACCTTTAAGAGCGGTCATAGAAGTACATCCGGTCTTAACATTTGAACATTTAAGACCGTCTTATTTATTTGCGGTCTAAATTTTCCCGAATTTTTTCCCTGTTCTGTTCTTCTTGATCATATATATATACACAAATCCACCATCCAAAACAGCACATAAAAGTCGATATACTTTAAGCTACAAGCTATGAACATGAATAAATTGAATTGGGAAAAAGAATACAAATATTATCCACAATGAGTTATGTGGCCTCTTAAGTCTACAACAGCTAAAGTAATTTATACAATAAGCTAAGATAACTAATTACAATCACAATGAGTTACAAATACATCACGTAAATCAACATACATGTAGTCCAATATATTATTCACCATGCCTTCATCTGATTCCCACCGAACAACGTAACACGCATCCTCTTTTATAACATTCCCCTTTGAATCGGATCTGCCACAAAAACAAAACAAGAACAAATTCATAGTCAATGATGACATTGTTTAATTAAGAACTTAGAAGGAATATAATATAGTTAAAACCTTAAAGTTTTCTAAGAATTCCGCATATGAATATTACCTTATGAATTGACTCTTTTATAAAGTGATATCCTCCCATATCCCTTCTTGATGATCATTTCTTATGCCGGGTTCATTATCCGCTTCATCTTCTTCGTTCATGTCCGGTAGACCCCTTGAAAAATGAGTACTCTCAGGAAGACCATAATTTGAATGACTTATTTTCTAGTGATTGTTTTGTCATATCTTGTGTTATTTATTTTGTTGGCTACTTACACTTTTCAAAACATATTTATAAAAAGTACTTTTAATTTGTCTAAGTCTTTTAATTAATTATTTGTATATGTAATATGTGGACAATAATTTACTTTTGATTATAACTTAATTAGTCACTAAGTTTGTTTGTTGTATGATACATATAGTATACATTTTAATTTTGACAACATTTATATGTTAAATTAAAACTTTCATGGTTCTATTTTTATTTATTTCAAAAAAATGAAAAATACTAAAAGATTGTTAAAATAAGGGTTAAGGTGCGATCTGACCAATAAACTATTGGTTCAAGAGCGTCCAACACAATTAACTATTAAGTGGACCAAAAATACCAACAAACTTTTAAAAAGGTGCAGTCAAAACAAAACAAAAATTACTCAGGAGCGCCCAGCACAACGCCGTTAGACAAAAAGTTAATGTCCGTTATCTAAGGTGTAGATTGACCAACAAACTTTTACCCTAGGAGCGGCCAACACAAAAAAGTTTTACTCAGGAGCGTCCAAAGACAAAATTCTAAATTATTAAATAATTTTTTTCTCAATTGTCATTATTCAAAACTACTTGTATAGATATCTATGGACAAAAATTACTTATTCTTCAATTTTGTCAAAATTTTATTTCATTTCTTTCAGGATTTTTTAGATTTTTTAAATTTTATTAACTCACATAAATTTCTTATAAAATAAAAATAAATCTTTTTTTAACATATATAATAAACTATAAAACACCATGAGTTTTATTTAAATCTTATAATTATTTTTTTTATTATTATTATTTTTTTGTTTTTAGCAAATTATAATTTTGACAAAATTGAAAAATGATTAATTTTTGTCTATAGATATCTATACAAGTTGTTTTTGAAGGGTGGAATATCACCTAGAGGGGGGTTGAATAGGTGATTACAAAATTCTTTCGCTAATTGCTCAGTCACTCACACAACAGATATAAATCAAGGCAAAGTAGAGATAGAGAAGAGGATATTGACATAGAGAATTTATACTGGTTCGGTCCAAATCTTGACCTACGTCCAGTCCCCATAAACACTCCGGGATTTCACTATCTTACCCAGAAATACTCTGGGAATTCACTCACCCAGAAACACTCCGAGATTTTACACTTGCCCAGAAACACTCTGGGACTTACGATCACAATTACACACTCTGTACTCGAGATGATCCTTTCCCTAGGACTCACTCCCCCTTACAAGTTGTAATTTGGACACCCTTACTTAGGGTTCCACAACCTTAAGATTTATAGATAATCAGATAATCAAATAGTGCTTAAACTCCTCACTGAGTAGATAAATGATAAACACTGAAGCTCTAAGTATCAAGGATACTGTACAGAAAGAAAACTGAAAGAATGAATAAACAGCTCAAGTGCTTTTCGTTTCTGCTTCTTGCGTCTGTCCCTGAGTTGGTCAAGTCTTCATGTATTTATATTATTTTGGCACGAGATGACCGTTGAGGAAGCATTAGAATTTGAACTCATTCAGCCCATATCATAACTGTACGTTGCTTCTCTGCATAATTCCTATTAATTGGAGATATTCCTGTTGGAGCGTCATGTCCTGAATATCTGCCCATGATGTGGTGTTTCCTAAAATAGCTTCAATCAAATCAAGTCTTGTCCGTTTGAGGATGATTCTCCTCTTTTCCAGCGTGTTTCCTTTTCTGCTTCGTTTCTGATTCAATATTGCGTAACCTATGTTGATTCCATAATGATCCTGCAACATACTTTTAGCATCTGAAAACTATGAGCAAACTTATTAGAAATAAACTAATTTCGATCACAATTAATAATAAGTACCCAAGAAGTAATATGAAGTTTAGAGATTTCCAGAAAGTTGCGTTTCAGCGTTTTTCAAAGTGCTGTCGAACGTGACTCGAGTTATCATGCTTGACTCGAGTTATTTACTTCAAGAAATCATTCAAAGCTCTCTGTAAGTCATTTGACTCGAGTTATGTGTGTATGACTCGAGTTATATCAGTTTCCAGCGTTCTTGCATATCTTGAACTGACAGATAATTTTCGAGGGCCATATCTCCCTGGTCTGAACTCCGTTTTTATTGATTCAAATCTTGATTGAAAAACCTTTGAGTCTATTTTCATATGCCACCTATTTCAGCTCAATTGGATTTGTAGTTTGTGAGATACACTCAAAACATTGAAGCTTGTTCTGCTGTGTGGCGGAAATTATACTGTCAACTTAAATAATTCATAGATCCTTCATCTGAACTCATTTGGACTTGAATTTTATATTCAAATGACACATTGGGAGTATAGTTTCATACAAAATTGATTTCACCTCAATCGGAATTCTGGTTTGGGAGATATTGTCGAATTACCAGAGGTCGCCAGCTGAATACGCGAAACTGAGCTCAGCAGAGTTGCTGATACACACCTTGACTCGAGTTATGTGTATGACTCGAGTCAAACTTGTCCAGAGACGAAAAGAACATTTATTGACTCGAGTTAATGATAGCTTGACTCGAGTCAAATCATCCCAGAGAAGTGGTTAACTCGAGTTGCAACTCCATGACTCGAGTTATATCATCCTGGAACTGATCTTTTGCTGATTTTAACTCTGAATTGATCCATTCCAACTTCCATATGATCTTGGAGACTTCTAGCATCAATCTAGGAACTTGAATAAAGATGTTCTCATTCCATTCAACAAGTTCTTCCTTCTTTTCTTCATCTCTTGAACATTCTCCATAACTAAACTCTTTCTTTTTCTTCTTCTCTTCTTCTTGAGCTTGAACTCATCATTCTCAACAAGCACTATTCAGGTATACTCTACTATTGCTCAAATATGATAAAACTTCATTCCAACTTCTGTTTGATCGTAAAGACTTCTAGTATCACATATAGTGCAGATTCTTCTTTCGTTAGTCTCTTTTCTTGATCATTCTTCATTATTAAACTTTGCATCTACATTATATATAAGAATTATTTAAAGTAGAAGATAAATGTAGTATACAATCTTTTTGCTCTTAAGAATGACATCTATATAAGACATCATCAAAACTAATCATATCTAACAGTTTTGAATAATGAAAATTCAGAATTAATTTGGTAAACTTTAGAACTTTGTGTTGGGCGCTCCTATGTAAAAAAAATTTGTGTTGGGCGCTCCTGGGTAAAAGTTCGTTGGTCAGTCTCCACCTTAGATAACGACGTTAACTTTTTCTAACGGCGTTGTGCTGACTGCACCTTTTTAAAAGTTTGTTGGTATTTTTGGTCCACTTAATAGTTAATTGTGTTGGACACTCCTGAGTCAATAGTTTATTGGCCAAATCGCACCTTAACCCTTAAAATAATTTAAAACTTACCTAACCCTTTCTACCCGCTCTACCTCCCCTCCCCTCCTAAGCTAAGGGTGTGTTTGATTTGAGAGAGGGGAGAGGTAGATGTTCCCATCCCTTGTCTAGTTGAAACTTTTGGAGGGGAGCTAAACTTTATGACGATTTTACCTTCATATTTTTATGATATTTCCAACCTGGTTGGTGGGTCTCCATAGTAGTTCATACTTCGTACCTTTTCTCTTTTTTTCCTTTTTTCTTTTTTCTTTTTGGGACGAACAGGAGCATGAGAAACCCAATTGTGAGAATCAAATAACATCACCGGTGAGAATAATTTGTTAGCTCCCTGCCTTTCATCGGTGAGCATTGTGTTGTGTGAATCAATTCAAGAGCATTGTGAGAAAACCTTTTAACTCCCTGCATTTTCTCTTTTGTCTAGCTTACTAGTGAGAATGATATGGAGGCCGCAAGTCTCTTAATTTAAATAAAGAACACTGAAAAACTGAGGAGGGAAATTTTTTCCCATTTTTATCAAATCTCTGGTCTCTGCTTTCCTTGGTCTCGTTGCCGTCGTCCAACCTCGTTGCTGCTTCTCGTCGTCCTATCGGAGCCTACGCCTTTACGTATCTGCTGGGTTATTTCTGCCTTTTTGAATCATTAAGGTATCAACTTCTACTTCCCATCCCACGCCTCTGCTTGTTGGTGCGATGTCCTTCTGCTGTCACGGATAGAAGAATAGGATGAGCTTGTTTTTTGGTTGTTCACAATTCTTGCGTGGTTTATCAGTTATTTTGTTCTTCTGATACTGAATCTGCGTGGGAATAAATTTGTTGCTAATCTTTGTATTGTGTGCTTAATGAGAGAAAATAAATATTGACATTGGTTGAATTGTTGGGCAAAAAATAGGTGCTTCTTGGGAATTACCATATGCGAATTTTGTTGGCTAAATTGTTTTTGTTTGTCTGTACTTTTTCCTTCCCCTAATTTAAGTTTGCCTTCTCTTCTGGATATGTCGCTGAAGTTCTTTATGGTCCTGCAATATGATTGCTCATGATTCCCTAGTGTGCATTTCTTTCTTAAAACAATTTTTTTTAATGGAATGATGAAGGGGTTTGTATCCAGCTTAGTAGTTCTGCACTAAAGGTTTTTTTTGGGTGTGTGGGGGTGTTAGATATGATGTTTTGGTCATTTATTTATTTTATCTTTTCAATATATACTGATTCTTTTTAGTATTCTAGGTGCACTGTCTGTTCTTAAAAAAATCTTGGAATGATCTACTGTATATATAAAACGGGTTCTTCTGCTCAAAGTGTGAATCGTGTGAGATATTTCTTGTGCAGGGACAAACTTCTCATGGTTTTCAGTTTTTACATGTGTAACTGCCTAATATGAACTTTACTTAACGGTTTCTATTTTGACTTTTAATGTCAATCTTTAATATCTTTGAGAATCCTCTCTCATAATCGAAGTAATAAGCTTCACATATGAACTTTACTTATTGGTGTGTAAACTATATATAAGATAGTGAAGTAAACTGTGCTGGAATACTGTTTATTGTTGAGCTCAGGCTTCTCTTTCACCCCTAAGGATATCCTTTAAACCTCTTCATTTTTTTTTTAACATCATGAAGTACTATTCCCCTTCAGTAAGATAGTGAAATCAGTGTAATATAGTGTGTCTTGTTGGCAGAATGGCAAGTACAGTGGAGGATTGGTCGTAGTATGGAACTTCTATGGAGGTGAGTGTCTGCAGTGCTCATTATTTATTTATTTCTTAAATATTTGAGTCAGAAAAATTGATTCATTAAAACCTACTTTTTCCTTCCAGGAAAAGGACAAACTTGTTGGAGAAGTAATCCGTTATATGCTTTTTAAAACTCATCAGAACTCAGGCTGCCCAATTAAGAGAACTGAGTTTACTCAACTGGTTACGAAAAACTATCACCAGCGTAACCTTCCTACTTCAGTGATAAATGAGGCCAAAGAGAAGCTTTCAAGCATATTTGGCTATGAAATGAGAGAGCTTCAAAGATCTCAACCATCATTAAAAAACCAGGCACAGCTTTCTCAGCAAAGTGAGAAATGAAATTGTCCTTATTTCAGTTCAGATCATGCAAGACATTGACAATAGGCACCCTCTAGAATCTCAATATTATTTTCAGTGAAATTTTGATGAATAATTTGAGCAATATATGCAAACTTAATATGGAACCACTATATGGTCCTTTTGCTTTTTAATCATATCTTGCATGGGTGTGGTTACTAAATTTTTATGCATATTTCTAAGTGAATGATATGCAAATTTAATGGGCTTGATTGTTAAAAACTTTTACCCTGTTTAGAGGTGTATATATACAAGTTTTTATTGATATTGTAATAAGCTGTGCATATATGGTTAAAAAGAAGCAAGGGGAAAAGAAAAAAAAACTGTAATGCATTCCTTTTACCACGTCAAATCTGTCTGTAATCCTCTCCTAGTTGTAAACGTGTCCATTTCTCTAATTATACTTGCATGCTTTCTTCCAGATGTTGCAGATTCAAAATCATATGTCCTCATAAGTCAGCTGCCTTCCAATGTATATAAAAAATATGTTGATGATGAAAATAGTGCACATCTGAGTGGTTTCACTTTTGTCATTGTTAGCATAGTACATCTTGCTGGTGGGAAAATTACTGCAGGTATGATTGTAGATTTAGTTTCATGATTTATTTATGTATGCATAAGCAAATGTTAGACTTTTGATCGTCAAATGCAACTATGTTAAAGTGTCCAGATATGTTAGGTCAGTGTAAAAGGAATCTGTGAAAATATATGGTTTGAAATGCTGCTTGATGAACTTCAATTTTCTTCTTTTTCATCAATCAAGTAGCATTAGCATTGCAAAGAATCTGGTCTGTGAGGATAGAACCAGGAGCTTGATTGGCCTTCTTTTTTCGGTGGAAAAATAAAGAACAATATGATTGAGGTGATTTACACACCTATTCATCAACAATCAGTTGTTTTTCTTTTCAAGAACCTAGTTTGATGTTTGCTTATCCAAACTGGGAATGATTAACATATACTCTCATATTGAGTGAGAGAATGGTATTCCTACCCTTTTCCTCTCTGTTTCTTTGATTTTTGTAGCTTATTGTAAAAATACCTTACTCTTAGGGGTTGCTATTGTAAATTTTTCTTTAGCTCCAGGTTTATAAATTGTCCATTACCTTTAACTGCATAATAGAAGTATAGGTTCGATGATGGAATACAATTTACTGCTCTTTCTCTACTCCTTCCTTTTTAATAATATTTTACCCTTCAGCTGCTTTGTTTGTAACCTGATGGGACTCCTTCTTGAGAATGCTCTGTAGAAAGTCTCTTTAGCCATATGAGGAGAATGGGTTTGTCTGAAAATGAAGAAAGCCATCCCCTACTTGGAAACGTCAAGCATGCATTAGAACTTCTTGTTCAGCAAAGGTGAGCATTGGCTTGATGTAGTGATTTTTTTAATGAGTTGTTTCAGTTCATGGTCCGTCTACTTTACCAAAATTAATCTCTCAAGAGGAATGAAGTATCTTCTTTCTGGGTTATATTTTCCTTCGTAGATATTTACAAAAGGACAATGTCAATGGTCCTGAAGGCAATACTTTATTTTATGATCTTGCTGAAAGATCTTTAGATGGACCCATTAGTGACAAGATCAAAGAATATGTATCTCAGGTACTGTATACAAGTCTTCGTGGTCATTGTCTCTTTCTTGCGTTTGTTTAATTCAAAATCAAGTTAAACTATTGACAATAAAAACTCAATGCATGATAAATAAATATTATAAATAATATGTATTTTCTTCATCAAAAAATAAATAATATTTTATTTATAAATAACAAATTTATGTGAAAATATAAATATAAATAATAAATAATAAAAGGAGGAGGTGATCAAATCATAAAGGGGAAAAGGTTCAATACATTAAATAAAAACAGAAATATCTTATCAAAGAAAAAAATAAATAACATCTAATTAATACAAGTGAGAATGATATATTATAGCTTATTAATTAATAACTAATAAATGTATCAATAATTAATCATTATAAAAACAAACAGAATGATAAATAAAGGGTTCAAATAGGATATACTATGTTTGTTTCCATATTTTGTTATTTCATATATATTATATATTATACAATTAATAACCAAAAAACCCCCAACTAAACAGACATCTTTATATTTTCTTAACAAGAAGAAACAAAAAGAATATATCAATGCTTTAAAAAAAAGATAATACTTGTATGAATAGATCCTAAAATGTAAGTTTTAGAAGAAGAAATAATTACGAGGACCAAACACAAAGATAAGAGTTATAAATTTATAAGGAATAAGAATCAGTAGTAATGACAAGATTTATAAATATAAATAACATATATAAAACGAGGATGAGGTCAAATTATAAAAGAGAAAGGGTTTAATACATTAAATAAAAAACAGAACTTAAAGAATGATTATTGATAAATAAATAAACAATATAAATAAGAGAAATAAGGGGAGGATTACATAGTGAGAATGATAGCTTTTAGTGAATTAATGTATCAAACAAATGTGTATAAGAAAAATATCAAACAAACAAAATTTAGAGGCAACCAATTTTTTTTCTGGGTAAACTTGTAAATGATAATAATGGTTATTTATGCATTCAAATATTGAAATGTTTATTAATAATTTGTTATTATTTTTTCATATTAATAAATTATAGAAGGTCAGAGATCAAGAGTCACAGAGGAGAGGGGTGGTGGGCGAGGTGCTGATTAAAAAAGAGTGAAACTGCAGAATGAGAGTTATCGCGACAGGAAGAGAGGTTTAGAGATAGAAATTCAATTTTAGGCAGACGAAGAGAAGATTTAGATGAATGATTTTTTTATGATTCTCCAATTTTTTAAGATACTGTAATAAAATATATGGAAATAAATTTAAAAACAACAAAATTTGAGATTTTCATAAATTTATTTTATAAATTTTTTTATTCCAATAATATGAAATTTGAAAATCACCTAAGATTTTCAAATTTGAAATTTAACAAAATCATAACTTCTTAATTTATTATGGCTAGGTCAACTCATTAACTAAATCTCCGAATGATAGGGAGAAAAATTTATAGATTCATCATTAATTTCATATCATTATAAAATTGAAATCAATACTAAGTAAATATATAAATGAATAAAATGATGTAATTTATTAAAAAAGAGAAAACTGAGGAGCAAAATAGGTGGAAACCCAATTATTCAAACTTTAAGATAAGAGGCTCAAAAAAAATTGACCGGACATGGTACTACTCTAATTTTAACGGTTAGGAAAGGACCAAAATAAAAATTTGCGTCAATAACTTAAATGTTGAAGAAAATTTAATTTATTCTTTTTATTTAGTTTTAATTACTAAGGTGCGATTATTATTTTCATTTAAAATTATAATCATAATTTTGTGATGAAAAATAAACTTATCTACATTCCATTCTCATGTTTTATCTTTGACAAAAAAAAAAAATTCTCATGTTTTTTCTCACTCACACTCCGGAAAGCGGCAAGACTCGGTCGGTGGCTGCAATATCCCGTAACCCTATTGTGCCCCTATTTTCACGGTAGAAAGTGAACAGACGATGTGAGGATTGGGCGTTGTCACCTGGAGAGACAACTGTCGTTGCCGTTTCAGGTGTGGGTTGTGGTAGAGAGTCCGTCGTTGCCGTTTCAGGTGTGGATTGTGGCAGAGAGTAGCATTCATCAATTCGACTGCTTTTCCCTACTGTAGATTTTGATCGTCTACATGTGTTTTGTTGGATATGATTAGTTTTGACGATGTCTTATATAGATGTCATTCTTAAGAGCAAAAAGTTTGCATACTACATTTATCTTATACTTTGACTGATTCTTACATTTAATGTAGATGTAATGTTGATATGAAGAAGATGGAAGTTGGAATGGCTCAATTCGGAGTTAAAATGATAAAAACGAGCTTCAAGATGAATTGCCTCGAATTCCCGTCAATACCCGAGTATCCAACATCCATTCTCGAGTATCAGGCTTCAATTGTTGAGTATGGACTTCAATACTCGAGTATGTCACTTAAATACTCGAGTATGG
Source organism: Acacia pycnantha (assembly GCA_025563575.1). Lineage (NCBI taxonomy): Eukaryota > Viridiplantae > Streptophyta > Magnoliopsida > Fabales > Fabaceae > Acacia > Acacia pycnantha. The sequence goes on along the minus strand of JAMWYP010000178.1, from coordinate 819,397 downwards.
TGCATAAACAGCAGATTCTATGCTTAAATCCCGACAATACCCGAGTATGGATCAACAATACTCGAATATGACACTACTCTGATCAGCTCTGTTCTACGTTCAGCTTCGGGCGACCTCTGGTAATTCGACAATATCTCCCAAACCAGAGATCGGATTGAGGTGAAACCAATTTTGTTGAAAACTAGACTTCCAACCGGTTCTAGTAGCACACGAATCAAGTCCAAAGGAGGTCAGATAAGAGAGGTATTAATTGTTGAAGATGACAGTGACATCACCGTTACACTGCTGACCATGCCTCAATGTTTTGGGTATATCTCACAAACTAGAAATCCGATGAATATGAAATCGGTGCCATTTGAAATAAGACTCAAAGGGCTTTCCATCAAGACTTGAACCAATCTAAACGGAGTTAATACAAGGAAGTTATGATCTTCGAAAGTTGACACTCAAAATACTGGAAGCAACAGAGTTCGAATCAAAGACTTCCGATATAACTGAACAGCATAGATACCCAAGTATAAGCATTGAATACTCGAGTATAGTCGAGTTAGAAGCGTCTGGCATATCTGAATCACAGAGATACTCGAGTATGAGTATGGGATACTCGAGTATGTTCGGTAAACATACTCCGTTGTATCGAGACTTGGATCGTGATTCGGAATTAAATACTATTAATGAAGATCTTTAATGATTTGATTACTGACCGATTTTGCTCATAATGTTCAAATATTCTAGTTATAATACAGGATTATTATGGGTAACGAAATATCCGCATATACACTCTGATACGAAGCAGAAAAGGAAAAGACGCAAACGCACAAGAAGCAACGAAGAAACATTCGTCTATCTATCACTGAATCATAGGTCGAGACTTGTCATTACAAAGGAATGATTTCAAATGAATGAGAATTAATGCAGCGAAGAACGAATAAGGAATGTTCTGCATTTGAATTCAAACACAGAAGCCACAGCTACAACGGACACAAACCAAATCAGGATAAATAGGAGAAGACTTGACCGATCAAACTACCCAAAAATATGCAGCAGTGAAAGTGCAAAACGCACAAGCAGAAAGATACTCTCGAGAGATTAGTTCCGCTAAGCTCTTGTGAGATACTTTCGAATACTTCTCGCCGATACTTTCAATACTTTCGGCCAATACTTTCGCTAATACTCTGCAATACTTTCTTCCAATACTTTCAATACTTTCGCCAATACTCTACAATACTTTCGGACAATACTTTGCAATACTTTCTAATACTCTGTACTTCAGTGTTTATCACATATCTACTCAGTGAGGAGTTTTGTAATCATTTGATTATATGTTTATCTGTAAATCTTAAGGTTATGGAACCTTAAGTGTGGGTTATTCAATTACCACTTGTAAGGGGGAGTGAGTCCTAGGGAAAGGATCATCTCGAGTGCAGAGTGTGTAATTGAGATTGTAAAGTCCCGGAGTGGTTCTGGGCAGTTGTAAAGTCCTGGAGTGTTTCTAGGAAAGAGTGAAATCCCAGAGTGTTTCTGGGTAAGTTAGTGAAATCCCGGAGTGTTTCTGGGGACTGGACGTAGGTCAAGAGTTAGATCAAACCAGTATAACTTCTCTGTGTCAATCTCCTCTTTCCTATCTTTACTTTACCTTGATATATATCTGTTGTATGGGTGACCGAGTATCTAGCAAAAAGAATTTTTGTAATCACCTATTCACCCCGCTCTAGGTGATATTCCACCTTCATTTGGTATCAGAGCGTAGGTTTCTCAGTTGGGCTTAACATCCCGAGATAAAGATCATGGAAGGAATATTACCTGAAGGTGCCTCAATCAACAGACCACCTGGCTTTGACGGAGAACATTATTCGTTTTGGAAAGCAAAATTCAGAGTATTTGTGTTAGCCACGGAGTATGGTCTTTGGCAAGTAATAAAGAATGGAGATTATGTTCCTACAAAAATTGTAGGAGGAAATAACGTCCCAAAGGCTGAAGATGAATTCAACGAGGATGACAAAAAACAACAAGAAAATGAAAAAGAGGTATTTGATCCTGAACTTACTCTTGATGAATTACTTTCTGAATACAATGAGATTGCAAGGGAAATCATTAATACTTAAAGGAAAACAAATTGCTTAAACAACAAACAAAAAACCCACTTCTTGTTTCAAATTGTGGAAACTCTGCTTGTCCTGATAAAAATACGAAACCTACTTATGATGAAATGTTTACTGAATACAACCTTGTTCAACATGAGTTTGAAGATCTTGCGAAAAAATATTGTGCTTTAAAAAAGAGGAATACAACTCTTGAACAGTAAGTAGAAAATCTTTCTTCACCTGAAAATATCATATGTGACAAGTGTCCTATTCTGGAAAAGAAAAATGAGTATCTTACAAAAACTCTTGAGAAATTTACTAAAGGTAGTGAAATGCTAAATGTTATTCTAAAAGATCAAAGGGTCACTAATGATCGATCAGGTATAGGATATAATCCTATTTTTGACAAAAAGGAAGGAAAGAAGAAAACAGGTGAAAAATCTTATTTGAACTATTTTCAGAAATCAGTTCACATCTCAAATCATTTTGCTCATTGTAATTACTGCAACCGAAAGGGACACAGTACCTCATCTTGTTTTCATAGGAAAGATAGAAGAAGTAAGCCTGTTGGTAATTATCAATGGGTACCAAAGGGAACTTATGTTTTACCTAAGGTTCGAACTAACAGTGAAGGACCCAAGTATAAGTGGGTACCAAAATGTCCATCTATTGCCTTATGTGTGCGGACGATTTCAAAAATAATAGACACAAAGGTACAGAGAAGATGAGGAATCAAAGAGCTTCTTATGAACCAAAAGGAGATCCTCTCAAGTACCAAGAAAAAGACTCATGAAGTCTATACCCCTTGAGACAACTTTGCAGAAACCCATCGAAAGACATAAGAGGCAGTGGGTAAGCAAAGTCGATCCTCTAAGTACCTAAAGTAAAGGTATACAATGGTAAAACCTCATTTCCTTTCATCTGAAATATACATTGAGGTTTTATATGTTGTAGCCTTAGGAATAAGCATTGCAAACTATTTTGAAATTATTTTATCCCTTAAAAATCCACTTAGTAAGTTTATAAAGGGATTGCAATGTTTAATAGTTTAATTCTTTTGCATACATGATGATTTGAAAAGAAAGTATCTCTTTTATGCATAAAATTAAGTTTAGTTCATTATGCTCAATTATGTTGAATTGATCATATTCATAAGAGCATGCAAATTTTGGTTCCTACAAGCTAACGTTGATTGGATCCAAGTAAGGTTGGATACCAAGAAAGAAAAAGACTTATATGGTTTTGTAGGATGAGAAAAAGCTTCTCAAGAATGCAACATAGAGAAATAATTCAAGTCATGAGGAAGCTAAATAGGCTATGCTTGATGTTGATAATTAACGTCAAAAAGGGAGACATCTACATCAATCCATCTCAATCAAGCAAGCTTTTACAAGGACAAGAGAATTACGGTGACATCTAAACCTTGCCCTATATTGTGCCTATATGAAATTCATATTGGAGAAATGAATAATTGTCCATCATTGCATTCCATTAGCAATCAATCATTTATGTCCTTCAAAACGTTTTCAAATTACTAAATAGACCAAAAGTCAATTTGTGCATTACCTTCTAAGTTTATGTTTTTGAAATGCACAATTCTGAAATTGGTTTGATTCACTTTGTCTCGTGAAAATGCATACACACGTTTTGAAAATTATTCATACTTTGAAAGCATTTCAGATAGATTTGAAAAATACCTTCATTGCATTCAAATGATGTTTTTCAAAATGGGAAGTTAATGTTGTATACTGAATATCGGATATGCTTCAAATCTGTTTTGTAGAATTTTCCCCATCCTTCACATTTTGATCTTTGGAAATCAATGTTTTGCTTGAACTCTTTTGTTTCATTCTCTAACTAGTTAGACTTAGAACCTCCATACAGATCTCATCCTTTAAATCACCATGTAAAAATACATGTTTTACATCAAACTGCAATATATTCCAATCTTGATTAGCAACCAAAGATAACAGAATATTGTAATGCCAGAGAGAGAGAGAGAGGAAAAATATATTTTCAAATGTGTGTCTATTCATGTATACAATAGGGGCATTTATACACAAGAGATGAGCCTTAGTATTAATGGATCATTATGATGATTGATTTTTTAATCCTTGATTATATGTGATACTAACTGATTCTAATATATTAACATTAATATATTTCCTAACACTCCCCTGAAATTGGAGCGTAGATGTTAATCATGCCCAACTTGTTACAAAGATAATCAACACAAGTCTCATTTAGGGCTTTAGTCAACCAATCACCCAATTGGTCGTTAGACCTCACAAGTCCTATAGAAATGAAGTTCCCCTTGATTTTATCATGACAAAGTGATAGTCAATCTCAATGTGTTTTGTGCGCTCATGAAACACAGAATTGGAGACTATGTGCAGAGAAGTTTGTTATTACACCACAGTTTCATAGGCAATGACGTGGTAAGACCAACCTCCTTCATTAATTGGTGAATCCACACAATTTCCTGTACTAATTGAGCCATGGCCCTATACTCGGCTTCTACACTAGATCGTGAAACCACATCCTACTTTTTGCTCCTCTAGGACACTAAATTTCCACCCACAAGCATGCAGTATCCTACGGTGGATCTCCTGGTAGCTTTCGACCCCGCATGATCCACATCACAAAAACATTCAATCTCGGTATGGCCATGATTCATATAGAGTATGCCATGACTAGATCGTGAAACCACATCCTGCTTTTTGCTCCTCCAGGACACTAAATTTCCACCCACAAGCATGCAAAGATTATCCTAAGGTGGATCTCCTAGTAGCTTTCAACCCCGCATGACCTGCATCACAAAAACATTCAATCTCAGTGTGGCCATGATTTGTATAGAGTATGCCATGACCAGGTGAGCCTTTCAAGTAGTGTAAGGCATGCTCCAAAGCTTCTCACTAAGCAGTGGTCAACACTGTCATGAATTTACTATGCACATTAACTGGAAAGGTCACATCGAGATGAGTCATTGTGAGATAATTCAATTTTCCAATCAATCTACAGTATCTCTCAGGATAGGAAAACGGTTGATCTTCTCCAGGTCAATATTTTTTCTTACATCCTCAGGGAGCTCATTGTTGGTCGAATTCCCTTATGGCAAGTGAACCATTTGAACATGTAATAAAGAGTAAGTAGAGTTATCGTCCCATAGAGACTGTTGATACTGAAGATGATGCCAGTTTCCTATGACAGTTGTGTGAAGTGAAATTTTATTTGGGTTGGTTGTTTTTGCTACTAATGACGAGAAATAAATGAGTGATCAGAAGTTGAAGGAAGATATCAGTTTAAAAGTAGGTTGAGTTCATATTTCATCCTAAGTTGCATTATTCCCCCAGTTTGCATACAACGCATTGCTAAGGCAATTATGCTGCACAGCTTCTACAATGCTACAACATAACTGCCTTTCACAATGTTATTCAGTTAACCCACCACTATCCTATATAGAAGTGTCCAAATTCTGTAAATATAGTCCTTGCTCTACTTCTTCCATATTCCTATGGCGATTTCAAGTTTAGTCTGTCCGTTTAAACTTAGGTGTTCTTGGTTATGAGCGGTAAACCTATTCCTGGCGTCTATAGTTTAGGCCGAGCCGTGCACGAGCTGTTGGGATCCGTACATGCAGCGGAGTAAAAAAAAACTTTTACGAATCCCTTAGGCGGATCGCTCAACCGCGTTTAGATCAAGGTTTAGGGTTTCCAGAACCGTATCTATGTGAGCTTGCTTGCGTTCCGTTCTCATTTGCGCCTCGAACCTCGTGCGCCTGAGACGTCGTATGTGTCGAACGAGGTGGCATCTTTTATCCGTGCTTCTTGATCACGTGGGCTAGCGCCTTCTTGTTCGATCAGACAAGAGCTGACTTCGCGTGTCCTCTCCCTCTACCGGTATCCACACGAACAACCTCCAACACTAACGGCAGCGTGCTAGCGCCTCAGTATTATTGCGTCTCTTTTTTTTTTCTATCTAGGGTTTTGTTTTTGCGGCCATCTAATTCATTTGTCTGTTTAATACTACTAGATCAGAATCTCTTATAGAAACCCTAATGTGTCGTATTAAAATATTCAAAATTAATCTAATTAATTTTGAATTTTGAATTTGGATTAAATAGTATTAATTAAATTTGTCCAACATATATGATCTAACTATTTGATCCGAACTAATAGGTCTTCAGATTTAATTTATATTTATAAATTAAATCAAGATTTGATATCCTTATTTTTAATTTAAGATGAGATACGATATCTCAATTCAAATTAAATCTGATATACAATATCTTTATTCGAAAATTAAATCAGAGATACAATATCTCAATTTATTATAGTTATTTAATTTATCAAATAAATTAAATACTATATATAATAATATTATTATCAATAAATAATATCATTATTATTTTCGAATTTAATCACACACACACACACACACACCCTAGATTAAATAAGTATTTATTAAATCTTAAACACATTTAAGATTCAATGAATCTGGACACTTTGCTCGTGTTGAGCTATTCTTGTGTGCGACCTGTAGGCCCACATGAGATTGGCAGCGGGCCAATACTGTACCAGCCCACAAGTCGTAAGCGGCCTCTAGCAAGACATTGCGACTACCCAATTCACATGGGGATCGTTGATGCGATATAACCTATCGTACAACCATGTCACGTCCCTTTTGTCACGCGATAACTTGGTCAAGGATGAGGCATGGATAATATCAACTTCTGTTCTTGACCATTACTCTCGATTCTTGAGTAGTCTAATTGAAATGGAAACTCCTTTCCATCGTAGTATGGCCATACATTTCTCAGATTGACTCATCAAAGGGCCCAGTATTATCTCTCTACAAATGTGAGGGACAAATTCCATCTTGACCATTCACATTCCCCTGTATGAAAACCACTGATCCCGATCCAAGCCTTTATCATCACCCGGTCAAAGATGACTTTTGACTAGGTCAAAGATCGTGACTCATCATGTAGGAATCCATGATGATCTCGAGGCTCATAGGGCGTCGTGACACAGTTATACATGAGATAAGCTTATGACTAAATCCATGCAGCTTTCTCAAAGTGGGTCGGTCCAGCACCTTGTACTCTTACAAGTGCCCATGACTTTGATTCGTATCTCAATACCTCATCAAAGTCATATTGGTCTTATCTCATCTTCGCTCCCGCGTAGATGACTGACCAGGGACATTTAGGATAATCTATTAGATATATCCAGGGATACGGTTATCAATGTAAACATGGAAACGAAATGATAACTAAAAGAGAATACTTTAAATAACATAAATGTCTAAAGCACAATGACTTGTCCCTAAGACATAATTTCCAACAGACTCCCACTTGCACTAGGTGCAATCATTAATTACTCTAATTCTCATTGCCCTAACATGACGCTCAAGTTTTACTTGTGCAAGCGGCTTTGTAAGAGGATCAGCTACATTGTCTTCTCCTGGTACTTTGCATATGTTTATATAACCTTTTTCATTGATTTCTACCTCACCGGATCTTGTTGATATCTCGCTGGTCATACTCAAGGAAAATGACACATCGGTCAAGTACATAACATGGCATACATGATAGATCCAATGGCGGAGGCATATGGAATCTTACTCATGCGGTCTCTTTGATCTTGTGTACTAGGACACGATTCTTATCGAGATGGATGCCATGAGACATGGGCATGTTACCCCTTTTGAATCCCGCATATTGAATCTATGCGTATCTTGTCTATGTATGTGCTCTGACTTAAGCTTATCAGTCTCTTAGATCTATCTCTATAGATCCTAATCCCAAGGATGTAAGTGGCTTCGCCTAAATCTTTCATTGAGAAAGAATTTCCTATCAAGACTTGACACTCTGCAAGGTAGGAACGTCGTTCCCAATGAGTAGGATGTCATCAACATAAAGCACTAGAAATACAACTGTGCTCCCACTAACCTTCTTGTAAACACAAGGTTCATCTATGTTTTGAATGAATCCAAACTCTTTGACTACTTCATCAAAACGATGATTCCAGGTATGAGATGCTTGCTTCAATCCATAAATGGACCTTTGAAGCTTACAAACTTTACCAGAGTCCTTTGGACGCACAAAACCCTCAGGTTGTGTCATGTACACATCCTCAAGTAGCTTTCCGTTGAGGAAGGTTGTTTTGACGTCTATCTGCTATATTTCATAGTCATAATATGATGCAATGGCAAAAAGGATTCTGATTGATTTGGCCATTACAACTGGGGAAAAAGGTTTCATCATAGTCCACACCACGAGTTTGAGTGAATCCTTTTACCACCAGCCGTACCTTGAAAATATTTACTTTGCCTTCCATGTGTGCTCAATGAGCAAAACATCACGGCTTCCAATAATCAGAAATTGATATCTCTGAGGCTGTAGCCGTGTTCTATCGGACCTTCGTGGGCCTTATGTTACATGAGTAGGCTCATCAACTTGTTGTGAGTCTTCTTCGGTTTCCATCTGTGGTTCTACATTGTCCTGTGACTCTCGAACTTCTTCGAGGTTCACCTTACTCCCACTGGTTCTTTTAGAGATAAACTCTTTTTCCAAAAAGATACCATTCCGAAGAACAAACACTTTGTGATCGGTGGGATTGTATACATAGTATCCTTTAGTTTCCTTAGGATACCCCACAAAAAGGCATTTCGAGGATCTGGATGATAATTTATCAGAGGCTTGCTGTTTAACTTAAACCTCACATCCCCAAATTTTAAGAAAGGACAAACTGGGTTTCTTCCTAGTCCATATCTCATATGGTGTCTTTTCAACTGCCTTTGACGGAACACGATTCAGTGTGAACGCAGCTGTTTCTGGGGCATGGCCCCAAAGGAAGGAGGAAGATCTGTTTGACTCATCATAGATCGAACCATATCTAATAGAGTTTGATTCCTCCGCTCAGAAACACCATTCCATTGAGGTTTTCCTGGAGGAGTAAGTTGTGAGATGATCCCACAACTCCTCAGATTGTCAATGAACTCTTGACTCAAATATTCACCACCCGATCGGATCGAAAGGCTTTAATTGTTTTGTCAAGTTGGTTTTGCACTTCATTTTGGAATATTTTGAACATTTCAAAAGATTCAGACTTTTGTTTCATTAGATAGATATACACATATCTACTAAAATCTCCTATGAATATAATGAAGTACAAATGACCCCCTCGCGAGATGTATTCATTGGTCCACACACATCGGTATGTATGAGGCCCAATAAATCAGTGGCTCTCTCACTGTATCCAGTAAAAGGCACCTTTGTCATCTTTCCCAATAAACAAGACTCACATGTATCAAATGATTCAAAATCAAATGAGTTAAGAAATCCATCTTGATGGAGCTTCGAAATGCGTTTCTCATTTATATGGCCCAGACGACAATGCCATAGGTAGGTCGGATTCAAATCATTTGAATTGATCCTCTTAGTAGTTATGTCATAGATATTTCCATTATTAGGATGTTCTAAATTAAGTACATAATGACAAGCATGCAAATCACCATGAGCATAAAAAACGTCATTATGATAAATTGAACATTTACAGTTCCTAGTAATGGAAGTAAAACCTTCCTTATCCAAATAAGAAAGCGAAATTATGTTGCTACTCAAAGCAGGAACATAAAAGCAATTGTTCAACAATAACAAAAGCCCACTGGGCAGAACTAATTCATAAGTGCCTACGGCAAAGCAACAACTCTTGCTCGGTTTCCAACTCGTAGGTCCACTTCGCCCTTCTTCAATCTTCTACTGTCCTTGAGACCCTGCAAATTTATACAAATGTGAGAACCACATACAATATCTAATACCCATGTAGAGGAAGTAGAAAAATGAATATCTATGACAAAGATACCTGAAGTGATAGCCCTGCTATCCTTCTTGTTCTTTTTCAGATCTTCTTGATAGAGTTTGCAATTCCTCTTCCAATGACCAGGTTCATTGCAGAAGTGGCAGACTCCATCCTTTGGAGGCTTTGCCTTCCAGGCTGCAGGCTTAGATTCGGGCCTGTTTGACTCAGTGGTCTTACCAGCTGAGCCCTTACCCTTTCTTTTTCCCTTGCCTTTCTTTTTCATACCCTTTCCTCTCTGAACCATCAAAACAGTGCTGGGCTTCTTCTTAATGCTCTGCTCAGCTGTTTTGAGCATCCCATGCAGTTCAGAAATTGATTTCTCCATGTTGTTCATGTTATAGTTCATGACAAACTGGTCATAACTATCCGGGAGTGAGTTCAAGATCAAATCTGTAGCTAACTCTTGGCTCATGGGAAATCCAAGCCTTTCAAGGTGATCAATGTAGCCCTTCATCTTCAAAACATGAGGACTAACTGATGCACCCTCAGCCATCTTGCAGGAATGTAAGGCCTTCGTGGTCTCATACCTCTCTTGCCTTGCCTGTTGCTGGAACATTTCCTTGAGATGAACAAGCATCTCAAACGCCTCCATGTGTTCCAGATCTCTCTGGAGCGCTGGAACCATAGTGGCAAGCATCAGGCATCCTACATCCACAGAGTCATCAATATGCTTCGTGTAAGCATCTTTTTGAGCTTTTGGAACATCATTCGCAGGCTCATCAGGAATGGGTTGATCAAGGACATAAATCTTTCTTTCCTGCTTGAGAACAATTCTCAAGTTTCTAAACCAGTCAAGAAAGTTTGTCCCATTAAGTTTATCCTTCTCAAGGATAGATCGCAGTGATAGTGTTGCGGTGTTACTATGTGTCATGATTCTACAATTAAAAGATATGCAAAGTTAGTTGATAATCTCCCACTGAATTAACAACCCTCATTATAATTAGTGGGCTAAGACCCATATTTGGCTTAAAATTAAGTCCGCTTTGGCAGGACGCTTAAAATTAAGTTATTTAGGTAGGCAAACCTTTTGCCAATTACATCACATGTAACTCTTAGATCTTTATGGGATTCGATCATCATATGACCAACACATTTAATCCCATCTAATGCCTTGAGATCCAAAACCATTTTGATAATCTCAATTAAGTCAAGACAATAATGAATATTGAGTATCACCATTACTCACTCTCGTCTCACCAAGATAACTCAAATGCATCCACTTTGGTGGAACATACAAATGGGTGATCTAGGTTTTGACAAGTATTCATTAATTGACGGCATTATGACTTAAGATTTTATTTAGAGGGTATTATTTAATTTAATCTAATTAATCCTATTAATTCTACTTATATGAGTGCAATCCCTATTGTATCTCATATAATCTCTAAATTAAATCATGCAATGATCAAAATCAAAACATAATTAATGACTGTGACACAACATGGCTCACCTAACCTAAAATCCTCTCAAGCCAACGAGAGGACTTCTCTAGATAAATTAAAGAAAAATACATCATGAGAAACCTTGTTTCAACATACGATGAGATGAGAATTTACATAGAGAATATTTAGAGATAGGCATGGCTCGCAGGACATATTTAAATAATACAACACTTGTAAATTTTAGAGCCATCTTGTTCACCATACCCAAACAACAATTGAAGGGAAAATTCATGATGTATATTAGTTCATGATCAAAATTCTCTAATTTATATAATATATATAATATATATAATATATCATGATTTCAATTCTCGCGCTACGAACAATCAATCGGGATCCCTACGGCGGTCCCGCTAGGGATTTTTCGAAAATAATTTCAAAAAAAAAATTTCCAAAATTTCAAACCCCCAGATTTGTTGTTCGAGTATGGTCGCGCGAATGAGAGAGTCGTACTTAACGTGTCTGATCTTGAACGTCCAAACATGGTCAAGTCGAACCTGACCATCACTAAATCTGGACAATTCAGAAAAACAAACGAAGTTGAAGGATGAACCCTAACGTCCCCAGCAACTCCAAACATTCTGACCCCAATCAACGTCCATTCATGATCAACGAATCTAAACCTTTCAGAACGTGATCGTGCTTGAACGTATTCGACCCTAACCAGATCGTGCGACTTCAGCGTGATCTCCGATCTTAACCTTTCAGAACGTGATCGAAGAAGCCACAAAATTCGAACCTAACCCTAGCGTGAACAACTATATTCATAACCCGAACCAACATCGATTAAAACCCTAACTTTTCGAAAAGGCATAATCTTTTAGAAAAATGTGAACGCTTCAAAATTGGTTTATCATATATATCGATTTTAAGCATGTAAGATTCAGTTTAAAGCATATATATCACATATATTTTCAAGAAGAAGAAAACCCAATCTAAACGCTCAGTTAACCTGGCTCTGATACCACTGTTGGGATCCGTACATGCAGTGGAGTAAAAAAAAACTTTTACGAATCCCTTAGGCGGATCACTCAACCGCGTTTAGATCAAGGTTTAGGGTTTCCAGAACCGTACCTATGCGAGCTTGCTTGCATTTCGTTCTCATTTGCGCCTCAAACCTCGTGCGCCTGAGACGTCGTACGTGTCGAACGAGGTGACATCTTTTATCTATGCTTCTTGATCACGTGGGCTAGCGCCTTCTTGTTCGATCAGACAAGAGCTGAATTCACATGTCCTCTCCCTCTGCCGGTATCCACACGAACAGCTTCCAACACTGACGGCAGCAAGCTAGCGCCTTAGTATTCTTGTGTCTTTTTTTTTTATCTAGGGTTTTGTTTTTGCGGCCGTCTAATTCATTCGTGCATTTAATACTACTAGATCAGAATCTCTTATAGAAACCCTAATGTGTCGTATTAAAATATTCAAAATTAATCTAATTAATTTTGAATTTTGAATTTGGATTAAATAATATTAATTAAATCTGTCCAACAGATATAATCTAACTATTTGATCCGAATTAATAGGCCTTCAGATTTAATTTATATTTATAAATTAAATCAAGATATGATATCCTTATATTTAATTTAAAATGAGATACGATATCTCAATTCAAATTAAATCTGATATGGAATATCTTTATTCGAAAATTAAATATGAGATACAATATCTCAATTTATTATAGTTATTTAATTTATCAAATAAATTAAATACTATATATAATAATATTATTATCAATAAATAATATCATTATTATTTTCGAATTTAATAACACACACACACACACACACACCCTAGATTAAATAAGTATTTATTAAATCTTAAACACATTTAAGATTCAATGAATCTGGACACTCTTGCTGGTGTTGGGTTATTCTTGTGTGCGACCTTGTAGGCCCACATGAGATTGGCAGCGGGCCAATACTGTACCAGCCCACAAGTCGCAAGCGGCCTCTAGCAAGACATTGCGACTACCCAATTCACATGGGGATCGTTGATGCGATATAACCTATCGTACAACCATGTCACGTCCCTTTTGTCACGCGATAACTTGGTCAAGGATGAGGCATGGATAATATCAACTTCCTGTTCTTGACCATTACTTTCTCGATTCTTGAGTAGTCTAATTGAAATGGAAACTCCTTTCCATCGTAGTATGGCCATACATTTCTCAGACTCACTCATCGAGGGGCCCAGTATTATCTCTCTACAAATGTGAGGGACAAATCCCATCTTGACCACTCACATTCCTCTGCATGAGAACCACTGATCCCGATCCAAGCCTTTATCATCACCCGGTCAAAGATGACTTTTGACTAGGTCAAAGATCCGTGACTCATCATGTAGGAATCCATGATGATCTCAGGTCATAGGGCGTCGTGACGCGGTTATACATGAGATAAGCTTATGACTAAATCCATACAGCTTTCTCATAGTGGGTCGGTCCAGCACCTTGTACTCTTACAAGTGCCCATGACTTTGATTCGTATCTCCATACCTCATCAAAGTCATACTGGTCTTATCTCATCTTCGCTCCCGCGTAGATGACCGACCAGGGACATTTAGGATAATCTATTAGATATATCCAGGGATACAGTTATCAATGTAAACATGCAAACGAAATGATAACTAAAAGAGAATACTTTAAATAACATAAATGTCTAAAGTACAATGACTTGCCCCTAGGGCATAATTTCCAACACGAGCTTACCCAACAAACATTGTCTAATAGAGGTCTAACCTCGACTCCCTTTTGAGCAGCCAAGGCCACTAATTTAGCCCTTAGTGTATGCTAATTGACTCTGGATTAACTTACTGTTAAACAAACTGAATGTATTAAATTAAAATCTTAGCAAACTAGGTTCATTCTACAACTTAGCAATTCGTCCTCACTCAGCCAATGGAAGTTTAGTTCATGACTGATGAGGGAAACGCAAAACAAAGTAATATAGAATAGCCCATGGAAAAAGATAAACTAAAAATCAACAACATGAAAGAGAAAGTTCACCGGAATGGTCGATGGCGTAGGAGGTGTCTGTCACATAACGTCTCCATGTCTTCTACTCTCCGTCTCACTATAGGGAAGGATTTTGGGTTTCTTCTGGAGCTTTTGTGCCTCGTAATTTCTCTAAATCTTCTTTCGAGTCTAGTCGAATAAGAATTTCGTTGACTTTCCAACAACTCGATGCTCTTTAGGGTTGGTCGTCTTTTCCTTTTATAGTCAGGTTTCCTTGTGGCGTACGTTATGCGAGTTGGGCCTTTCTAAATTTGTCAAGTCCATCTTTCCAAATTTGGTTGATTGATTCTGTTGATACTGAGGGATTCTTCAAATCTTATCTTTGATTCTCCACATCTTTCAATACGTCAGCAATTCAACCCTTCTAAACGTCCATCTAATTTCTGCACTTAATTTCCTAAAACACCTCGTGCTTCACTTACGATGCTATAGTCTTCCGGTTACATTGTATTGCAGGTACATTATGGTTTACCCGATGCTATAGCATGGTATTGGCTATGCTACGTGCTTTCACATTAAACCGCAAGCTTATCTTTTCCTTATGCACATGTATCCTATTACCATGAATTATGAGATTCATCCTATCTTTCCCTACATGCGTAAATTATGACATATTTGATCAGTTTAGACACATTTAAGTTCACATTCACTAGGGAAAACATGGCATAAATAGTACTCATCAAATAGCCCCACACTTAGCTTTTTGCACTCCTAGGAAAAATAAAGATAAGGATAACAAAGCAGAATTTTACCTCGTAGCAATAGCATTACTATCTACACAACTGTCTCTTATGTTATTTCCTTTAGTTCGCTTTCCCGTGTAAGCAATCCCACTGCCCAGTACTAGTTGTATGTGATGCAAGATATTGCTTAAGTAAGGAGGCGTTAAGAGACTCTCGAACTAAGTGTATGCTCTTTCTTATCTTGGGGATTTTATTTTCTCTCTGTCAAGCCCAACTTAGAAGTTCTATAGCCTTGTCAAAGTTCTACGATTACTTCCTAGCATTTGAGTTTTCATACGTCAAAAGGGTTGCTTGGGTTGTAATGTATGGAGTGGCCATCTGTGTGGAGGTGGAAAAATAATCATTGTTGTAGCAAGACACTAGACAGATGCCAACTTAGGCTCAAGTATTCTTGCGCTCTATTCAACTTTTGCTTGCTCTGCTGCCTTGTCTTTATACCACAATAGTAGTTTTTTTTTGTTTTTTTTTTACACTTTTTCTCACAGCATTGCAACAAGGAGCAATATGCTATAGCATTTTGCGCATTTTTCTCAATTAGTTGTCTATCTCATTTTCGTCACAAAGAATGTCTATAAAGCTCAAAGGAGTAGCAAATGGAGAATGATTTATATGGTTTGTGTGTAGGATGATTTCTATGGTTTGTGTATAGGAGTTGGGGATGAAATATGAATGCATTTATCCTATGCATTACTACTCAGATGCCAGACAGTTTATCAGAGAAATAAGACAAATCAAAGATCATACATGGGTTAGTTGACATGCACACTGAAATAGAAAGAATTCAGGCTCAAATAATCCTTCCAAATTGAGGTTTCTCTTTATTCTTCCGAACTGTCACTCTACCTTACACAGAACTATCTAGTACCGTCAATTTTTCAAGCCTACACGGTTCAGTTCCCCCAGGCAATTGTGTTATGCATAGTCATACAGATAATCATTCTATTGTTATTGGTCTCTGTTAGTGCTCTATCATGCATCACAATTTTAAAAAATTCAGTTTGTGCAAAAGCTAAATTTAGGTATGATTTAAGCATACTAATAATCGAGAGTCAAGCATACCACAGATAATATCCTATACCCTCCCTACACTTAAATGGTGCAATGTCTCCATCACACAGAAGAGAAATGTGCGAGGGAAAGAGGAAAAAGTAAGAAGTGATAATTCATAATCGAAAACCAGTCAAAAGGGGCATTCACAAAAGGGCCCTGAGGCTATTGCTCAGGGTAAGGTCAGAGAAACAAGAAATTAAAACGAAAGGAAACGGCAGCAAGGGGCAGCAACGACACTAGGGGAAAGCAGGGGCACGAGCGCTAGTGGTAGTGTCCTCATTTGAGGAGATCCCGCCCGTGCCGTTCACGACTAGGATCTCCGAATGGGACTGAGATAGGGAGACGGTCGTTGGTGGCCCACGACGGTGAGTGGCGAGGAAAACGCATGGGTCATGGCGGAGCGACTTCAACTCCGAGCACAGGTGATGAGTACTAATTATGCCATGTTTTCCCTATCATGTGTGACTGTTTTGTGTAGTGAACACGAGCTTAAAAGCATTTAATCTGAGAAAATATGTCATAATTCACGCATATAGGGAAATGTAGGATGGATCTTATAAATCATGATAAATGCATAATTATCCTACACATGTGCATGAGAAGAAGGCAATTTCAAGGGTTTATTATGAACTCACATAGCATAGCCGATACAATGTTATAGCATCGAGTCATCCATATCAGGCTGCAATACAATGCAACCCATATGCTATAGCAGCGTAAGTGAGGCCATGCTATGCACAGTATGTTCTGACTTTTCCTCAAGGCTTTTTCAGGAAATAAGCACAGGTGGATAGACAGACATTAGTTCACGGTTAGATTGCTGATGTGTTGGATTAGAAGATGCGGAGGATCAAAGATTTAGATTGGGAGAATCCCACAGTATAAGCAAAATCAATCTACCGAATTTGGAAAGTTGAATCTGGAGGATTTGAAAAGGCCCAACTCACTCAACTTACGACATAAGTAAGCCTGACTAAAAAAGGAAAAGATGGCCAACCCTAAGGATATCGAGTCGTTGAGAGTCAAAAGAAATTCGTATTCGGCTAGGCTAGAGAGAAGTGTGAGAGAAGTTATGAAGCACGAGAACTCCAAAAGAACCCAGCATCCTTCCTTGCAGTGAGATGAAGACGTGGAGTTGTCAAGTAACAGGCTTCGCCCACGCCGTCAAAACCTTCGACGAACTTTCTGTTTGATTATGTTTATTTTTAGTTATCTTTTATCATGGGTTGTTCTACTGTGATTTGTTTTGTGATTCCCTCATCAGTCATGAACTAAATTTCCTTTAACTGAGTGAGGATGGATTCTTGAGTGTAGGATGAACCCAGTTTGCAAGTTCTTTAATTTAATAAATTCAGTTTGCTTATCTGTTTTTTTATCTCCTGTCGGTTACCGGAAGCTAAGGGCTAGATCTGTGGCCTCGACTTACTAGAAGGGAGTCGGGGTTAGACATCTGATAGGCAGTGTTTGCTAGGCAGGCTGGTGTAAGGCTTAACCCATCACTGTAGGCTTCAGGAATGGGTCTACGCTCATAACCACAACACCTTCATTTGGAAAGATAATCTAAACTAGAAAATCGCTATAGGCATATGGGAGAAGTATAGTTAAGATTATATGTATAGGACGTGGAAGCTTCTATATAATGTAGTGGTGGGTTAATTGAATAACATTGTGAAAGGCGGCTATGTTGTAGCATTGCGGAAGTTGTGCTGTATAATTGCTATAGCAATGCGTTAAGGCAAACTGGGGGATTGATATGCTTGGAAGAAATCTGATGCTCAGCCTATCTTTTAACTGATATCTTCTTACGACTACGATCATTTGTTTGTTTTCTTCTTTATTAGTTTTAACCACAAAAATCCCAAAACCAATCATACTTTTATTCTAACTTGTACAAAGCTGTTTGCGTCAATCAGTATCATCATCGATATTACAGTCTCTGTGGGACGATACTCTACTTACTCTTTATTACTTGTTCGACTGGTTCACTTGCCATTAAGGAAATCAACCAATGCCAGGTGCCGAGGCGGGAAAGGAAATTGTTCGTGGAGTTCATGTTAGTGTCGTGGTGCCAATAGAGGGGTGGGTGAGGATATAAGATTTATCAAAGGAATCAATGGGGCCGACGAGGAAAGGAAGTAGAGTCAAAAGAAATATTGATGGGGGCGCGGGAATAGGGGCAAGTGGTACCGGTGGTTGTGGGGGTGGTGGTGGTGGAAGAGCTTGGAAATGGCGGGCGTACACCGTCGGGGAAAACGGCCTCGCCGTGCTTTGCTTGACTCTTGGCTTGGTTGGCGGTGTAAGGAGGGTAAGGTCGACACTAGGATTGGAGAGAGGGAAAATGTGGGGAACAATGGACAAGGTTAGTGAGCATGTGTGTGGAAGATAAAAAGGTGGCAGCTGGGAGTGTTGGGTTTGAAGGGTGGAAAGCAAAACGATGTGAGGCTTGGGAGGTGAGCTAGCATGACTCAAAGTGTGTTAGGCCTAGTGGTAGTGGGCCTAGAACAAAATTACATATAATCAATGGTTCATAGACAAAGACATACCTGGTTGGCGTGATTTTATTCCCTTTAGATGGCCAGAAACCCATTCACCGCCTTGCTGTAGCCTAAATGCTCATTATAGTGCTATAGCAGTGGCTATGCTGGACTCGTCTCCTGTATGGCTGCAATTCCTAGAAAGAAAAACACAATGGGATGCCTCCCAGTAGCGCTTGGGTTATAGTCTTCATCCTGACTTTGTTGCGGCATTTAGTGCAGAAGTGAAGCAAGGGTATTGGCTATCCCTGTGCTCCTATCTTCGTCATCCTGTAATAGTGGGCATTCATCTCTGGGTCTGCATACTGCACTATCCTTAGGATTGAAAAGGTCACATTTCATCATTGACTCACATAGTGAACTCTCCCTTTTCCACATCAATCAACATTCTCCCAATCGCCATGAATGGTCTTGCCAAAATAATTGGGACTTCTCTGCGCTCGAAGTCAAGAATGATAAAATCCATAAGAAAGATGAATTTATCCACTTTTACCAGACATCTTCAATTTTTCCTTCAAGTAGGACAATGGAGCGGTTAGCCAATTGTAATGTGACTGTCGTGGGCCTTACCTCTCCAACTGCCAACCTTTTGAATACAGACATTGGCATTAAATTAATGCTAGCTCTAAGGTCACATAATGCTTTCCCTGTGTATTGTGGCCTAATGGCGCAGGGAAACTACCAAGTTCTTTCAATTTCAGGGGTAGCCGATTCATAAGTAAAGCACTGCAGTCCCAGGTTAGTGCTACGCTTTCAAACTCGTCCAGCCTTCTTTTCTTGGACATGATATCTTTCATGAATTTTACGTAGTTGGGCATCCGCTCTAATGCTTCTACCAGAGGGATGTCAATGTGTAGTTGTTTAAGCATGTCGAGGAATTTTTGAAACTGCTTGTCTTGGCTCTTTTTCTTCCATGGTTATGAAACCCGGACCGGACCGGCCGGTTCAGACCAGAAACCGGCGAACCGGTCGTGAAACCGGTCCGGTCAGCCATAGAAACCGGATTCAGTCTTTTTCGAAGAGTGAAGCCTTACAGAGAGAGGGATGGGAAGATGAAGATATCATGGAGGCGATATCCTTGACAGACTTTCTTTTCGCCAGCGATGGCGTCTAAGACTCCGACCTCAAAGACGGCTTGCAGATTAGACATGGAGAGAATGGAAGAAGAGGCTAGATGCATGGTGGAGATGAAGTTTTGGGAAAGAGAAGCAAAAGAGAGGTTACAGTTACACAGAGAAAATGGCTTCGGGTGGATGATAAATATGAGGATAGAGGGCTTCCTTCACGTGCCTAGTTCATAAAAAGAAGTGAAGGAGCAGGTTAATAAATGAGAACCATGAGACTCTTCAATTTCTTTTTGACTTTGTGGATCCAACCGCCTTTAATTTTGAATATATTGAATCTTATTAGAATATGATTATGACGTGGGGCTGAACAGAGAAAAAAATAAGTATTATATATTAAATCTTGGAGATTCAGTTATCCCGGTTTGACCCCGGTTTAGTTCTAGTTTGACTCCGGTCTGACCCAATGACCCTTAACCCAGTACTTCGACCGGTTCAGTCACCGGTCCGGCTTTAATAACCTTGGTTTCTGCAGTCTGTGGGAATGAAGAGGGTTGCCTTATTACCTGAGATGGTCCTGGATCGATGGGCTGCTGCGATGATGATGCTATAGCATTCCTGATTGGTCATCTAACGTGACAAATGATGGAAATGTTGTAGCATTTATACCCCTGTCAAGTTGTTGTGGTATTGGAGGCCATTGTTGTTCTTCAAGGGAATGCTTTGTTGTTTCTTTGCCTCTCTTTATTTGACCAAATTCAGGATCAGCGTCTTTGATTAGCCTTTTGGTTACCTTCATGGGTATCACATTCTTGTCGCTTCTAAGCTCTATGGCCTTTAATTGTTCCTTTCCGTGAATCCTGGGAACTTCAGTGTCGCTCGACAGAGAGCCAGAGGGTCTGTTATTAAGAGCAGTTGCGAGTGGTCTGACTTGGTTCTCAAGGTTCCAAAGGGTCACCTGCTGGTTCTGGATGACTGCATCATTCTTTGCCATGTATTCCTTCAGAAGATTCACCATAGAGGTTTGGGAGTCCGAGTTACTACCCTGTTGCCTTGCTTGATGGGTAAACTCTGGTGGGTTTGATGGTCTATTTGAGTATGATGGGCCGATTGACTATCCTACTACTTGCTGACCCTGAGAACTCCATGAGAAATTAGGGTGTTGCCTCCATCCCGGGTTGTATGTGTTAGAGTAAGGGTTATTAGCGTTACTACTCCTGTTGAAGTTGTTAACATAGTTGACTGATTCAAGGTTGGCAAAGCATTGAAAGTAGAAGTTCTCTCCACCACAGTACACGCACGCTACCTGGGCTAGATGCATCAGCGTGTTGTTAGGCGGGAAGGTCAGTCCTTTTACCATGTTGGTTAGGGATGACACTTGGACTGTAAGAGCATTCATAGCATCTAATTCATGTATTCCAGCAACAATTTTGGAGTGAGTTGCCCTGTCATTCGTTCCAACAATTCATATGCCTCTTCATAAGATTTCATCAGAATAGAGCCGCCTGCAAAAGCATCCACAATTAAGCGCGTGCTTGTCCATCTAGTCCCTTGTAAAAGGTTTCCAGTTGAACCCATTCAATCAATCCGTGTTGTGGGCACTTCCAGAGGAGGTCATATGTTGATTCACCATATCTCTATCGGAAACTGGTGATATCATCTCTGAGTTGAGCATTCTTTGTCGGTGGGAAGAACTTGAGTAGGAATTTACTTCCCAGGTCATTCCAAGAGGTGATAGAGTTACCAGGTAGGTTGTTCAGCCATGTCTAAGCCTTATCCCGAAGAGAGATGGGAATAGTTTAATTCGAAAGGGGTCGGGTGTGACTCCTGGAATGATGAATGAGTCGCAGACTTCCATGAATGACTTGAGATGCAGATGAGGGTCTTCAGACGAGAGTCTTCTAAATTGCCCGGCTGAGTTTAGCATTTGAATCATGACGTCCTTAATCTCAAAGTGCCTTGTATTCAAGGTTGGGGAAGTGATGGCTGAATTGAGTTTGGTCAAAACTAGAATCCCAAATCCATAATAGCTTTGTTCAGATCAGGATTTGGTGGTGGAGGGACCTGATTGTCTCCCTTTAAAACTTGTTGCTCCCTTCGACCCTGTTCATGATTAGCTGGTATATCTGCCATGTCTGCGGGGTCACAAGGGTGACTTATTCGCTTCTGCCTCCTACGCCTTTGCTTATAAGTGCGTTTGATCTCAGGATTGTAAGGCTCAAGATTGACAAAGGGCGAGTTGCGCATACGCTACATAATGTACTTGAAAATCAAAAACAGAGAAGAGGTGAGCTTATTGTACAAAACACAACTATGCAACAATAAACTTGTAATCAAAAAATGTATCTACATTCCCCGGCAATAGCGCCAAAAACTTGTTGGTTGATTTCCTTGATAGCAAGTGAACTAGTCGAACAAGTAATAAAAGTAAGTAGAGTATCGTCCCACAGAGACCGAGATACCAATGATGACACTGCTTTCAAAGATAGTCATGTTTAAAAAGAAAGGAAAATTATAGTTGGTTTGGGTGTTTTTTATTATGACTACTAAACAAATAAATAAACAAATTATCATAGTCGTGAGAAGATATCAGTTTAAAGCTAGGCTAAGCTCAAATTTCATCCTACGCATATTACTCCCCCAATTTACTTTAGCGCATTGCTACAGCAATTATGCTGCACAACTTCCACAATGCTACAGCATAGCTGCTTTCACAACGTTATCCGGTTAACCCACCACTATGCTATACAGAAGCTTTTGTGTCTTGTACGTACAATCCTAGCTTTACTTCTCCCATATTCCTATGGCAATTTTCTAGTTCAGATTATCATTCCTAGTCAAGGTATATGGCTATGAGCGGTAGACTCATTCCTAGCCTACAATGTTAGGTCAAGCCTTACACTAGCCTGCCAAGCAAACAATGTCTATCAGATGTCCAACCCCGACTCCCTTCTAGTAAGCCAAGGCCTTTGATTTAGACCTTAGTTTTCGCTAACCGACAAGAGATTAAAATAATGATAAACAAACTGAATTTATTAAATTAAAGAACTAGTAAATTGGGTTCATTCTACACTCAAGAATCCATCATCACTCAACCAAAGGAAATTGAGGGTTCATGACTGATGAGGGAATCACAAAACAAATCACAGTAGAATTGCACAAGACAAAAGATAAACTAAAAATCAACAACACGAAAGAGAAAGTTCGTCGGAATGGTCGACAACATAGGAAGCATCTGTCACGTAACATCTCCATGTCTTCTACTCTTCGTCTCACTACAGGGAAGGATTCTGGGTTTCTTCTGGAGCTTTTGTGCCTCGTAATTTCTCTCAATCTTCTTTCGAGTCTAGCCAAATAAGAATTTTGTTGATTCTCCAACGACTCAATGCTCTTTAGGGTTGGTCGTCTTTTCCTTTTATAGTCAGGTTTCTTTGTGGCGTACGTTATGCGAGCTGGGCCTTTCTAAATTCGTCAGGTCCATCTTTCCAAATTCGGTTGATTGATTCTGTTGATACTGCGGGATTCTTCAAATCTTATCTTCGATTCTCAATATCTTCTAATTCAATCGTCAGCAATTCAACCGCCGTCTAAACGTCCATCTAATGCCTGCACTTAATTTCCTGATACAGCCTCAAGGAAAAGTCAGAACATAAGACACATAGCACTGTCCACTTACGATGCTATAACATTTTGATTACATTGTATTGTAGGTACGTTATACTCGATGTTATAGCATGGTATCAGCTATGCTATGTGCTTTCACATTAAACCTCAAACTTATATTTTCCTTATGCATATGTATAGGATAATTATGTAATTACCATGAATTGTGAGATTCATCCTATCTTTCCCTACATGCGTGAATTATGACATATTTGCTCAGTTTAGACACATTTAAGTTCACATTCATTAAACAAAACAGTCACACATTATAGGGAAAACATGACATAAATAGCACTCATCACTCATTAGATGGTATGTCGTCATCATATCAATGTCCAACAAGACTTCCATCAAGCGGCATATAAAGTGCGTAGAACTCGTGTCAAGCAAATGAGCACAACGACTATTCAAGAGATATACCTTTCCATCTTTAGTACATACCTCAGTGCAAACTCAACACATTCAATGGAATCAGAATGAGAAGCCATTGAATTAACAATCTAACTTGTAAATCTTATGGAGAGGTAAAGAAATGAAACCATAGAATTACGAAGAGGATCAGATTTTAGGAGGAAAAAAATAGGATAACAATTCATAAATTACCACATCTCACTCACCTCTGGAAGATATAGCTTTCCTTGAGTGAATCAGATTACGGCGATATGTAGTTAGGCTCAGTCACGATGAAGAAGAAGATGAAGAACTGCTCCAACCGAGCCATAGATTTGAAGCTATCGGAATTTGATTTTACAAAATCAGAAACACGGGGAAGCCTAAGTTTATTTATAGGCCTCTGATTGTACCGTCGGGACTCGGGAGCGTCTTTCACAGGAATTGAAATAGGCTTCTACGAATTGTTGAGAGTTTAACTTTTGTGCACAGAATCACATTATAGCCGTTGGAAGGGACTCGCATTTAAGTACGCAATCAATGACATGAGTCCTGTTTTGAAAGAGATTGATTGATGTGAGACCAAATGAGGGTGAAGAGGGCTTAAAGGTTTTGTTTTTCGTTTTTTTTTTTTTTCCAAAAATTGAGCTAAAAAGTCAAGTATCAACCTATTTCCCTTTTTTTGTCCAAAAAAATATTTCCTTTTCTTAAATAATAAACCTATTTCATTTACGATAAGGTGAGTTTGATTGCTTTTGGAGTCAATTTAATTCAATTCGGGAGTTAAAATATGTCTTTTCAATAAAAAATATAATCCAGTTATCAAAATAAAAATTAACATTCATAACCTTATAACCATTTATTCCCTTGGTCGTTTTTATAAGAACCCGATAATTAAATTATACAATTTAAGAAAATAATTAAAACTAATAAATATATAAGAAATGATTTTTTTCCTAAGTATGTCCTTATTTATAAAGAGACAAGTAAAAGAGAAAAATAAAATAATAATGAGAAAATGTATAAAAGAGAATGTAACGTGGAAAAATAAGAGGAGATGGAATATAATTAAATAGGGGAAAAATGTTAAAAATACATTAAATGTCCAATCAACCCCAAATAAGATAGTATAAAAAGAACTAAGATAATTTAAATTTTATGCTCTCATAAAAAGACCCAAAGTTAGTAACTTATGTTTAAGATATTTTAAAGAAAACAAATAATTTAACAATATTTTGGGGATGAGAAACATATATAAATAATATAATCTAATAATCATATTTATATGGAAAAATATTTTTTTTTTTAAAAGTCTTATCATCAAACTTTGTAATATAGTGGTATAATTGCCAAAATATCTATACTTCAATAATTGAGGTTCCAGTTTGCAGGTGCATGGAGTTTATGATGTAGCATCGCATGATAAATATCCATACATACAAACATACATTTGGATCATATGTTATTTAATATAAATACTATTAATTATTTAAATACACATCTGATCATACTCCATCCGGTCCTAATTATATGAGCAAATTTTGGAGTTGGTTTTGGTGCTAATTATAAGAGCAAGTTTTAACTTTTGTCAATTTTTCCTATAATACCCTATTTATACTTATTATTAGGAGCATTTATATATATGTGTACATATATATATGTATATCTGTGTTTATGTGTGTCATATTTGTGTGTGTGTGTGTCTATATATGTATGTATGTATGCGTGTGTG
Organism: Acacia pycnantha; assembly: GCA_025563575.1. Taxonomy (NCBI): domain Eukaryota; kingdom Viridiplantae; phylum Streptophyta; class Magnoliopsida; order Fabales; family Fabaceae; genus Acacia; species Acacia pycnantha. The sequence continues at coordinate 793,817 of JAMWYP010000178.1, read as the reverse complement.
TGTCTATATATGTGTGTATGTGTGTGTGTAGATATATGGGTGTGTGTGTGTCTGTGTGTAGATAGATTTATATGTATACATATATATATATATACACACACACAAATATATGTTTATATAACAAGACCATTATTTAAATTAGAAAGCATGTGGAAAGGAAATTAGATCTATATGTATACACATGGCTTTATAAAAAGCAACTAATATACATATATACCAAACTAATATGTCATGAATGTCTAATGTAAGGCAAATCAGAAACACTTATAATTAGGGTAACTTGTGTCATTTGAAATTTATATAAGGACATTTTAGGAAAATGAGTAAAATTAACTAATTTAACTCCTCTCCTTAATTCCCCCAAAATCGGTTAAATAGCTCCTATAATTAGGACCGGAGGGAGTACTATTCTAATATTTCATTCCAACTCTCGCACTAGAAGAGGTTGACTGTTACTATTTTAATTTTGGTTTAGTATCTGAGATCGTTTTGGATCAAAATCATGAACTAGTAACAACATTCCATTCCAGAATCGTGTAAAAAATTCACTATCCTACCCCTACTCTTAATGAGGATTTCAAAATATTCAATACTACCTCCAATTATTATAAATATAAGACAAAGTTTATAGTACAATCTTACATTACAAACTTTATCCTATGATTGGAGGAGTAATATCTTTACAAAATCGTGTCACCTTAATTTTAGACTCGTTAGTTTTTTGAAATCTGATTATCTTAATTACTGCTACTACTACTTAATTATATACTTTTAATAATTATTCATTAATAAAGGTAAAGTAAACCCTTTCAAGTGTACAATTTGAGTTAACCATCCGAATTTATGTAGTAGTCTCAAATTTGGTGAAACCCATACGTTTTACAACCATGACTCTAACCAGTGAGCAATCAATCTTGAAATTAATTAGGGTTAAGGAGCAATTTTACTCATGAGCTTTTCCCCCAGGAGCGCCCAGCACCACGTGCTTTTTTCTGGAGCAAAAGTACACATGTGGTTATGTTTTGGGAGCCAAAGACCACTGGCGATTAGTTGGCCGTTAGTCAAGCTGTTAAGTTGGATGGAAATAAACAGAACTCGGGTAAAATTACACTTTTGCCCTTAGTTTTAAATAAAAATTACCCTTTTGCCCTAAGTTTTTTTAAAAAAACTAAAAATACCTCCTTGGTGGGCCCCACCACCAAGCCACCCCACTGGCGGCCTGACCACTATATCTGTCGCCGTGGTGGTCGGCCGCCCGGTGGTGGTGGTGGCCGCCGCCGCCGGCCGGCGGTGGTGGGGCCGGTGGTGGAAGGGTATTTTTAGTTTTTATTATTATTTAAAACTAAGGGCAAAAGGGTAATTTTCATTTAAAACCAAGGGCAAAAAGGTAATTTTCATTTAAAACTAAGGGGCAAAATGGTAATTTTCTTTTTTTTCCTACCATCAACGTCCACGTCAGCATCCACGTCAGCGTCCATGTCAGCGTGTCAGTCCAAATAAGCTCCACGTCAACGTTCCATCCAAGTTAACGGTTGACTAACGGTCAACTAACTGCCGTGGTGCTGGGCGCTCCTAAAACGTAACCACGTGTGTACTTTTGCTCCAGAAAAAAGCACGTGGTGCTGGACGCTCCTGGGGGAAAAGCTCATGTGTAAAATTGCTCCTTAACCCAATTAATTATTGCAAATTTTCCAATCAAATCAAATCTGAGAAGATTGAGAGCCTTGTATGTATAAATCCAACACATAATATCAACATCTCAAGTAATCAAGGTATATATTTGAAATCCACTAATAATTTGTCGCCAACTTTTGCTTGGCTTTCTTGGTCTCTATGTTTCTTTGGTAAGCTATTTAATAGACCACTAATTGATTTAATTAATAAAGCACAAGCCACAAAAGTACTCTCAATCATTGCAAGGACCCAAAAAAGAAAAAAAATCATGCCCACAAGAGTTGGGGAAATTTCTCAGAATCACAACTAGCTATCAAGTATTTACACACAAAAGAATAAGCCTGCAGTACTGAGATGCCATACACCTACTTGACAGTTGGAGGACCAAAAAAACGATAAAGAAATTGAAGGGTTGGGTTTCTCTCATCATCCTTTTCTCATTATCCCTCATAATCTCTAAATCACATCCGTCCAATCAATACAGTATTACTTTCACTTTTCTCTCATTTTTCCAAATCAATGGCCAAGATGTGGCCAATGAGAGACAATGAGAAGAAGGATAAGGAGAGTATCTCCTTCCGAAATTGAACAAGACAAAATATCTCTTCGCCTCTCAAAAAAAGTACAAGCACACATTCTATGCTTTTCCACAGGGGCTAGGACTAGAACAACAAAATGACCAAACTAAGTTTTATACTAAAAGGACCAATCAATTCAACTCCCCATTTCCCTTTTAATCTCTTAAAAAATTCAATGATCTTACATTTTCTTTTCTATGTTGATTCCTCAAGGCAAACCATTTATCATCATCTCACCTCCTTTGCAGCAGCGTAGCTTCTGCTTTCAGTGACATTTGAATTGGCAAGGACCTCGGGTGCAATTTCCCAGCTCTCACTTCTCCTTCCCCAACTTGAGTGCCGGATGTCAGATCGGATTGAAGGGGCTCGATGATCCGAACCAAAAGCTGAATCAGCTTCAGATGAATTGTGGGGAACTCCATTGCTTCCTCTGCTGCGAATATCCTCATCAATTTCTTCAATGTTCCTCCGTTGTGAAATCTTCAATAAATCTTCACCAATATCCAGATCATCTTCGACCTTACGACGGGGATCTCCACCCAGCTCATCTGGTTCATGTTCCCGGGGAGTGACTGCTAGGGGTGGCCTCTGTACCTCCTCGGAAACAAATGCCCGGAAATTGTTTCTTGAAGGCTTTACTTTGGTGCAGAACACTTCAAGAAAATTATTTAAACAGCCTTGATTATAAACATTAACTCTGCTGTCAGATCTGTACCGGAAGTTTTCATAGGTAGTCTGCAAAACAAGAGGCATTAACACAGGTGATGAAAACACTCAAGTAGAAAAAGAATATTAAGAATAAGTTCCCACCAAGTAAATCAACGAGACTGTAAACTATATGGACATGGACAAGAAGCACTTTCTAAACACTACAGTTTAGCCATTTTGGGACAGCATTAGGTGGATATGTGAGTTGAAAAGTTTACCAACCCTAATTGATAAACAAACGCTGTTTGATTCAACAATATTTTCATGATTCTGTCCTTGTTTATCTACCCTCAAACGGCACATAGCATATAAGACAAAAACTTAAATTATTTGCTTTCCTGCGTTTAAGGTGCTATGAGGGCATATAAATTTACCACTAGTCTTTTTGCGTCAGTGATGTATTATATTCTGCGAGTTAGGCAGTGCCCTGCATGGCAATAAAGAATTCACATGGTTCTGCATTCACTTCAGGCTCATTTGGTATGTGGCAAAGGAAAGGAAAGATATTGGCAAGGTTACGACGTATCCATGACGTAGGAGAGAACATGGGATTCCAGCATTATGAAAGCTTACGACCTATCCAAAGTCAAAATCCAAAGATGTACAGAAGGAAATCCACTGTATAGTATGGAATCAAGATGAAGAAGTCAAAATGCCTCTGACATGCTATTTTCTGGTTAAAGAGGAAAGTCTAGTCTAATACTTAAATTATCTCCATTTTTCTTTTTTCTTTTAATTTTTTTTTTTATTTTACCAAACATAACTCAGTAAGAAATTTTGTTTCCTTTCACACATAAAGAAGCATCTTTTCCATACTTATTTCCACTCTAATCCCATTTCAATTCCTCTCTCCATCCATTGACAATCTTTTCTCTGAACCAAACAAGGTCTTAGTAAGATGTAAGAAATCTAGTAAAGAAGCACACTTAACAATAAATATAGACAATATCAAGCATGAATGTAGTAAGAAATTGACTGACCTGATTAGTGCCTATGAGGTACAAATGAAAGCCTGTAAGTCCACCAACAAACCACAAGGAGAAGAAACAATAAGCCATTAGTATCACAGACGCAGGAGATTCTTTCATTGCCTTCCAAACTGTCCCATGATGATTATCCATCAAAACCTTAATGTAGAAAGCTGAGAAGGAAAACACATAGATGCAAAGAAGGGTTGCTGATGAAACAAACAGAAAGAAGTAACGGTAGTTTCTCTGCACATAGAATAACCAGCCAAAAGGAAAAAGCAACAAGTTAAGAGCCTCAGTGAGAAACAAAACATGTCAAAAAAAAAAACATTGTCACCCATGTCAATTATCATACCAGTCCAATGCATTGACCCACCCAAGGGCAATGGTGATCAAATCGCTCAACGCAATTGTTGCAGATGGAGCAATGTGAGCAACGAGGAGGACGATACAGCATACAGGTGTCACAATACTTCACTTTTACAGCACGACCATTGACTATCACATCCTTTGTTCGAGGAAACTGGAGACCCGGCGTTTGCCGTCCCCCATCACCAGCAACGAAGAGTCATAACGAAATTCTTCCTCTGGTGGGTGTGAGTTCCTTGGAATAATGCCCGGATCACGAGATGAAGTAAGAAAGAGAATCACCAGTATCTATAAAAACAGACCAAGGGATTATCTCGATATTTCTAGTAGTGATTCTTTTCTCTTTTTTTGTTTCTTAAAATGACTGGTTTCCTAGGGTCTGTGAGTGAAGTTTGATATCACAATGGAATGCATGACTGAAAACTTAAATACTTCAGTTTATTCCAATTTTTAACAGCCTATTGAAAATATGTAGACTTATCAATATATCTTAGTGGAAACTTCAGCAGACGCATGGATAAAAACAGACAAAAAATAATTATGATCATCAAATCAACTCAGAATACTACTATAGATAATTTGGAAAGCTGACATCAAAAGATACATCAAGAATATCTCCCATCTTCACTAGAAAAGAATATTAAAAAGATCAATACAAAAGGCCCTTCATCTAAAGCACAGTTGAAAGGTGTATAACATGTCAGAAGGAATGCATCACCGTTAAAATACTTCAGGTGTATTACTATTAACTCTTGAAAGCTTATGCAAATTCATTAAAGAATTTTCTATATCTTATATAAATTGCTTGAGAGCGTAGGTTCAGACGAAGATAATGCTATTATGATCATGAAAACAGCTTCCAACATTATTATAGTAAATTTTAAAAAGTAAGAGATAGCATCAATAAATACTTCAATAATTAGTTTCCATGTATTCTCGTTTGAGTCGAGAGATGAAGAATAATCTTATTGATATGATTCATATGAGAACATCGCTACAATATATATAGGCCCCAAGAAGAGCACTCATCCTTGAGGCAATAAAGAGAGGATTACAATCAATCAAAAAGAAAATCAGAATCTTATCTAAACTAGCTTTGCTATAATCAAGGGATATGATGAAATGCCATAATCAAGAGATTTAGTAATTAATGACTGATTTCCTAACTTCCCCTCAAGCTGGAGAGTAGATGTCAATCATTCCCCGCTTGCCTCCAAATCCTTCAAACTTAGCTCTGCCAAGTGGTTTCGCCATAATATCTGCAGATCATGTGGACAGATTCATGATGCATGCTTCCATCTTTTTTTTAATGAAGTATCTGTCTATCTCACCATGTTTAGTTCTATCATGATATACTGGGTTCTTGACCATTTCAATGTTGGCCTTCTTATTGTCACACCAGAGTTGCATTGGCCCCTCACATGGAATTCCCAACTCCTTCAGTAATATGATAACCCAAATTTCTTCACATACTCCATTGTTAATAGCTCTCAATTTTGCCTCCGCACTATTTTTTGACACCACAATCTATTTCTTGCTTCTCCACGTAACAAGATTTCCCCACACATATGTGCAATACCCTGAAGTTGACCTCATAATCTCTCTATCCCTTGCATGGCCTGCATTGGTGTAGATTTCGATGTTTCTAGTAATACCTTTCTTAAAGAAGATTCCTCTTCCAAGATTAAGTTTTAAATAGCTTAGAATTATGTATACAGCCGCCATGTGCTCTTCCTATGGCTAATGCATAAACTGACTTACTATTCCAATTGCATAGCTAATATCAGGACGTGTGTGGGTTAAGTATAATAATTTTCCCACAAGTCTTGTGTATATTTTTGAGTCATCCAAAACAGCACTTGGATGGTATTCAACTTGGCTACTGGAGCAAATATCTCCTAACAATCAATCACATAGGTATGGGTATATCCTTTTGCAATAAGTCTCGCCTTATATTTGTTGATACTACCATCTAGATTGAATTTTGGGGTGAAGATCTACCTGCATCCTACTGGTTTCTTTCCTTTGGAGAGAGTTGATATCTCCCACCTTTTTTTCCTTGGGTGCCCTCAACTCTTCTTCTGCAGCTTGTTTCAAATCCGGATCAACCATAGCTTGTTGAAATGTGTCTAGAATTTTTATTTGTGCACTGTTTACAACAAAGCTTTGCATTTAATCCATTAAATTAGATGTTGAGTACACAATCTTACCCCTTTTCTCACTGCAATAGGCCAACCCAATTCTTCAGGATTTAATCCTGGATTGGAGTCATAGTTGTTCCTTTGAATGGGAGAGATAGTTCTATCAGTATTTGGTTCATCTAGAACTTGTAGTCTGGACTCTACCTCTTGTAGTGGTCCAGCATCCATCCCTGAATTGATCTCAACATTTGTTTCCAGTTCATTGGGTGTGGTTTCAGATTGAGGTAGAATATGTTCAAATTCATGATAAAATTAGGTAGGATTTGATTGGATTGTAGGAGAAAATGAGTCAATGGTGGCTATAAGGGTAGACTATGGTGGTGGTGGTGATGTGTCTGGTGAGCCTTTGTAGTTAGATGCTTCCATGATTAGCCATTCAATGTCAATATACTTCTTCCAAGAAGATTGTATCCCAGGAAATAATAAGCTTCTTTAAAGTAGCACAGTAGCATTTGTACCCTCTTTGAGTAGAGAAGCAGCCAAGGAATTTACATTTGTCAGCTCAAGCAACAAATTTGTTGCCATCATTTTTGTGAACTAAGACAACAAAGCTAAACACCTTTGGAGGTAATGAAATGATTACTAGGCAATTTGGAAACTGTTCAAGGAGTTTTTGGATAGGAGTGTCATAATTGAGAACTTTGGATGGCGTGGGATTTATGAGACAAGCTACTGTGAGTAAAGCATCACCCGGAAGATGGTAGGAACATTTCGTTGCATTAGCAAGGTTCGGTTACTTCCAACAGGTGACGATTCTTTCGCTTGGCCACTCCGGCCATTTGGTTAAGGGCTTTAAGGACAGGAAGTTTGGTGATAATTCAATGGTGATCAAGAAATCCTTTAAAGGATTTGCTCATGTATTCCTTGGCAATATCACTTTGTAGTACCTCAATAGAAGTGTTGAATTCGATTTGCACAAAGGTATATATGCTTTGAATACTTTAGCTACTTCAGATTTTTCTTTTAATAAATAAACCCAAGTGATTCTTGTGTGATCATCTATGAAAGTAACAAACCATCTAGTATTGGTGAGGGTTGTCATTCATGCAGGACCCCAAATGTCACTATGGATTAGTGTGAACCGTGAGGAAGGTGTATAAAGCTATCTGGGATATGAAGATATAGTTCGTTTTGCAAGTTGGCAAGTTTCACAATGGAAAGGAACGGAATTTTTATTGAGTAAATTTGGAAACCATGCTTCATACAATTAAAACTAAGGTGGTCTAAGCGATAGTGCCACAAAAGTACATCATTATTTTGAGAATTGGAGCTAACCAGTGCCTTTCTTGCCTTCTATACATCTTTATTCTTCAAGTTCAATCCTTGATAGTCCATCCCATTCTCTAGAAATCCCAACCGTCCTTCTCAATTTTAAATCCTGAAAAACACGAGATCATCAAAAACACTCAGCATATTCAACCTCTAGTTAACTTGCTCGTAGACAAGTGAGTGTAGGCACAAATAGAACGTTGTGTATTTCCAAGTGATCAGATAATGTGAATGTGCCAATTCCCTCAACCCTAATGAATACACCATTAGCTACTTTTACTTTGAGGTGTTCATGACAAAATTCAAGGTTGTGGAATAAAGTTTTGTTACCGGTCATGTGATATGTAGCTCCTGAGTCAACAATCCAAGTATCTTCACTAGTCATCATAGCGTTGAGAGCTACAATGGAATTACCAAATTCACACTAGAAACAGAGTGTGACTTATTCCACTTGTCAAATATCATGCGAAACACCTATAATTCCTAGCTTAGGTGATTATCATTCTCAACCATCTATTCTACAATGGTAAGGTGACTTTGGAAGTTTGATTTCCACTGGAAGGCTTTCCATGGAGCTTCCAAGATTCTGCTTTAATATGGCCCTTCTTCTAGGAATAGTTGCGCCATTTGTTATTCTTTTGTTCCCCTTGTGGTCCCCTCACTATGAGTGCTAAGCTTTCAATTTAACTTGGGCCACTTTGGTTCAGGAGTTTTCTACTTTCTTCAAATTGTACAAAGTTAACAACATCAAAGAGTCGTGGCAAAGGCCTCAATCCCATGATTCTGCCCCTTATCTCTTGAAAGAATCATTTAGTCCCAGGAGAAAATGATGTCTCCTTCCTTCTTCCACTATCCTCTTGTACAATTGAGCATCCTCGATGTTTTTTCATGGATGAACCTCAAACAAGTCCTGTTGTTGCCACAATTTTAGCAAAGCATTATAATATTAACACCATGTTACCTTATGTCAAATCATGGAGTTGTCTCTTCAGATGGATCAAGGCAGCAATGTTATCAAGTGAGAAGTAGGTTCTCCTAGCTACATCCTAGATTTCATTTGTCGTGTGGGCAAGCAGATAGCCCTCACTAATATCCAAAGTCATCAAGTTACACAAACAACTCATTACTTGGTTATTTCCAACTAACCAAGTGTCAAAAGTGGGATCATCGAGGGCTGGTTGAAGAGCTTCACCATTTATATACTTCTCTTTTCTCTTCACCATTTATACACTCTAGGACCACTAGAGGTAGTTCTTCCCATAAAGTGAATGATTAATGATCATCCCTAGATTTTCTGTAAAGGATGTGAGTTCTGAAGCCATCTCTGTGGTTTTAGTGTGCATAGTAGTAGTAGATGAAAGTATCGAGTATGAAGAGGAAGAGGTAGTGTCCCAATCTCTCTCTCTCTCATCATGTTTCTCTCTCTCTTCTCAGTCCAAGTAGGACTCAGGCTCGATACCATGTTTAAGTTAGAGATGAAGAATAAGCTCTCTCGTTGATATTATTCATATGAGAACATTGCTACAATATATATAAGGCCACAAGAAGAGCACTCATCCTTGAGGCAATAAAGAGATGATTACAATCAATCAAAAAGAAAATCAGAATCTTACCTAAACTAGCTAAGCTATAATCAAGGGATATGATGAAATGCAATAACCAAGGGATTTAGTAATTAATGACTAGTTTCCAACAATTCCATTTACCAGGCTAAAGCAGCCACAGATCAGACGTTGTTGGTCTTGGTCATGAAGATATATAAAAGAAGGGTTGGAAGAAATTAAGTACAGAATTTCAGATATCTCAAAAGAAATTGCAACTCAAGCGTAGGTTCAAACAGAGAAAATGCTGTCATGATAATGAAAAAGCTTTCATCATTACTATAGTAAATTTGGAAAGTGCAAGAGATAGCATCAATATGTACATCAAAAATTTGTTTCCATCTATTCCATTTACTAGGCTAAAGCAGCCACAGATCAAATGTTCTTAGTCTTGGTCATGAAGACATAGAGGAAGAAGAAAAGGGTTGGAACAAAATATGGGTCCTAGCTGCACCCATATGGTTTTTCTTTGTTGAAAGGAACAAGGAATGTCGCATGGAACATTAAGGTCTTAAGACTCAACAGTGTTCACCATGTCACACTTTACATCAGTAGAAGCTTGTTTTACAACAAAAATTTCTATTCGCTTATTTGCTACGGAGAAAAAATCATTAAAAGAGAAAAGAGTAGCTATCCCAAATATACATAGCAGGTGCAGTAACAAAGGTAAAAATGGAAAAGTAATATAGGATTTACAAGACCAACACATTTGATGTCTAGTAATATAGCTGAAGACTAAAGATTTAGGGAAATACCAAGTACCAGTTTAAAATTGAGTGATAGTTTTTTTATTTGAGTCATCAATGAAAGTGTTAAACAAAAATGTTGTCAACTGACTTTATTAAATTAAAGAATGAAGGAGAAAATGTGGTAAAGGTGGATGAATTGAGAAAATAGAGAGGAATTTTGAAGTGGAATCTTTCTAACATCCAAATTTGAAACTTGTTATATATTTCATTTCATTGTCCAAGTTTGATTTAGAGAGTCATTTCATTATCCAAGTTTATTTTAGAGTCTCTGATATGTAAAGATAATAATGCATTTAGGGAAGCCTCCCTCAAGTCCTAACTAATGGGTTAATGACTAATTACTCTACTACTTATCTAGTTTACACTTAGGTCCCTAGGTTCACATTACAATTAGGTCCCTAAATGCATTATTATCTTTACATATCAGTCTCAAACAAACTTGGACAATGAAATGACTCTCTAAAACAAACTTGGACAATGAAATGAAATGCATAACAGGTTTCAACTGTGGAATTAGAGATATTAATGTACTAGATATTTAATACTAAAGAAAAGATTAAGAGAACTTACATAAATAGTAAAGAGAATTGCTACCACTAGAATGGCATATCCAGCATTATATGATGAAAATTCATGTCGAAGATGCCTTGCTACAAATGAACAAAATACAATAACTGGAACAATAATCAGCAACAAGGTGACAAGTAGAGACCTAGCGTCAGGCCCAAATATTAACCTCCCTCCACATATGAACTTCTGCATAAAATTGATAGTGTTAGAAGTGAAATAAGCAATAACATTTGATACAAATATAGTAATTCATGACTGACTATAAGCTTTAAAAAGGCATCATCATCTCTTCTGTCTATTTATTTATACGCAACATGATAGTTTCCTTTTGCCCCAGGAGGAGGGCCAGGAGTCAGAGTCATGAGCACAAAAGAAAGAAGCAAGAAATCACAACACACAATAGAAACAAGATCATGGCTTCAATACCCAACTTCATATCATAAAACCAGTATAATCATGGATGACAGGCTAATACCACAACAGAAAAGCAAGAACTAAGCCAGCAAAGTGCTGCATGGTATCAAGAGGATATTATAAGAACATATAAAGGAAATTAAACAATAACCACTAACATTAATATATTCCTTTTAAATGCAAATATTCTCACTAGGGTTGCTATACTATAGTTGTCTCGTGATACCCCATAATAAGATATATTAATGGGGCAAACATTTGCGATGCATTATTGAGGAACTTCTAATTGGTCCTGGAGATAAAATAACTTTCAAAACTTGCAAAGTTGGAGGTTGAACCCTCAATCTTTACCAAACAACATGAATTAAGAATCAACATCATAATCATGATAGGGAGAAATCAATGAAAGCAGTAGCCTGAAATGGGATTTTCGTAAAAGTCCAACAAATTACCAATATTTAGAAAAAGGAAATTTTTCTGCCTTAGTTCCAATATGTTAAGATGTAATGGTCTTGTGTATAGCTATTTGCTTAAAAGGACATGAAATAACCATGGGAACATAATGATAATATAGTAGGATAACCATCAATTAGCATTTTGCAAGCACAAGAGTGATTGCTAGAAAGTTATTTAATGAGTTCCTTTCTCAACTATCATCATTATTATGCATGGATCATAAAATCAAGCATTAAATTAGAATGATCCTAGATTGCTGAAGCAATCTTATCCACTTCATTTTGCAATTAAAGTTTCATGACAGAAACCTAATCGCAATTCTACTAAAAATAAATCAGACCTCCTCACATGCCTAGCATATACCAAATTGTATTCCAAAGAGACATGGATGGAGATCTCATTATTTGTATATTGAAATTACTTATAATATCATATGGCTCCTCAGCCATATTAAAAACATTTTGAAGTTTCATCGTATTCAGAATGTCTTCCATCACTGGCTCCTGGGAAAATGTCTCAACAGTCATCAGCCAAGGCACTCAGCCTTAACAAAATAAACGCTCGTCCAAGTGTATATCCAATTTGACACTGCAGTCAACTCTCTATGCATGAGAAGGCAAACCTGTACAATCTTACACTGAATCAAATAAATCATAGTCATAACCATATTGAAACCTCATGTGCATCAAGCTAACTTCAATTTCTGTCACAAAAGGGATAACTGCAAAGGCTAGAGTTTTGACAGTAATTACTTGCATATCACCCGTTATTTTATTTTCTTTCATTTTACTATCATTTCAAAAATATGGAAATAAGAGAAAACTTTCTAAACTTCAAATAACTAACAACAAAGCTACACATTCCTCCTTTTTTAGGCTTAATTCTCATTTTGATCCCTTACCATGGTTATTTATTTCTATGTAGATCTTTAAATTTCTTTCAATTAGTCAAGATATGAAGAGGCAGAACTTCTCCAGATCCATGTATATTAATAGAGCTAGATAGATTCATAATTCATTAATAACATAACACCAATTCTCATAGTCATAATAGTAATTATGAAAGCCTCCAAGTCCCAATCCAAATTCAAGCATATCTGTTATAGCAAGTTTATCCATTGAAGATTTCAGATTCCTCATGCCTAAACAAGTGTCCAAAGCATTATATCAATTTTCTTTTGTCTTTCAAGTGTTTATGTACCAAAAGCCTTTTCACATTACCCATATCATAAATATCAATGTGATACCTAATCCTATCATGTTAAGCCAAAGTAACTTGAGTAAATCAACAATGACAAAGCACATATCAGACATTACTCATTCAACCAAACCAATATCTTAACTCTTAACATGCAGATGGAAAATCCATTTCTAAACAACTTGGTGAAATTTCAAAAGAACACTCCCCATTAATCTCCCTGTTGCTCATAAGAGACGCAGAAGCTAATACTTACATTATTTGCAAGCTAAACAGTACAAGAGTAAAACAACAATCATTCCAAGATTAAGGGGAAGAAAATTGAAAAAGATAAAAGAGCACACCAATTATTGTAGCCCTAACAATCTCAATCCCAAAGAAGCAAACAGAAATTAAACAAATCTCAAAATAAATATACTTCATCGCTTGCTCACATTTGTAACTTTTCTTGTAGCCAAACAACTTATCTTGCAGAGAAGAACTAGCAAAACTAAAAAATAGATTTGTCAAATTCCATATCTTCATTACTAATTTTTCCCAAAAAATAAAGCAATAAGTTGAGCCCAACACTTCGATTGTTAAAAAGTACTAAAAGGCTTATGTACTGCTTCTAATATACTTTCCCACTAAAATCGAGAATACAAGCAGCTTACTTCATGGTTAAGCAGACAAGCAATAGCCAAGATCAGTAATTGATCAGAAATAGTACGGGTGAAAAAACCCCATTCAGAAGTATTCTCAAGGCTCCGCTGGTTCATATCCACACACCCAATAGCAGATGAACAAACACAACGGAAAAGGGAATAGAGAGACAATAAGAGAGAGGGAAACGTCTATTCAAGGTAGAATAGCCCAAATGCATAATTTCAAACCACTTGCAGAATGCATACGATTCATCAATTTGAAAAGCCGATAAGACGAAGATATAAAACGAAGCAAAAATTTGCTCTCTTCAGCAACATTCTTAACCATTCAAGAACCTAAAACTTTCCGCGCAACCACGACAAACCTAGCGCTTACTCAGATGGAATATCAAGCAGCAGGATTTAAAATTAAGCAGAAGAACTAGAAACAGAGAAAGAGAACATTACATTACTTCCTTTCCAGACTTCGTAGACGCGCTTTGCCATGAAGAGCTGTACACTGACTGCTACACTACTAGACAGGGCAAGAAAGGAAGACCCGAAACTTGCAAGTGTTCATCTCTTCAGCATTTTCCCTTCAAAAACAGTCTCTGCCCCAACAGTCCCACAGGATCAGAGTTCGATTCAGGAGTAAAATCTGAGCCTGCAAAGTGGGAATCAAGGGGCTTTATGGAAAAGTGAAGAGAAAAGAAGCTCAGGTGAGGGACAAACAATCAGTGATCTCAGCTATGGCGGTTTTTGAGTTTGGAAATTTGGAAGTATGCTTTAGGGGTAAGGGGAGAGAGAGAGAGAGAGACGAGGAGGATGTTTTCGGGGGAAGATATAAAAGAAAGGAAAAAAATTGAAAAACGTTTGAAGTCCAAATTGTGAAGAGATTTTTTTTTTTTTGATCATGAAATTGTGAAGAGATGAAGTGAGAAGAAAGAGAGAACCCTTACCGTCTCACTCACGTCACTGTGTGATGAGTCTACCGCCTCCATTCGCCTCCATTTCTTGTCCGAATTTCCCAAATTACCCTTGTGAAATTACCCATTTACGGCTTTATCACTTTTGCTTGCCACGTCATCACATCTCACGGTCCCAGTCCATGATAGAGATAGTCCATCTTCTTTGACCATCATTTCCCCGCATTATCTTTAAACCGTATACTCGCCATATGTCACCGATTTGAACAAGACAAGAGCTTTCCCGTATATACTATTTTAATCAAAATAAATAAACTATTATTCAATCACACGGCATTTTTCTTAAAATTCTAAAAATACAAACTACAATAGGATTATGGGAAAATTACACTCAGGTCCTAAGAAAGAAAGAAAAAATTACAAAAAAATCTCGTGAAATCACAAAATTACAGAAAAGTCTCAAGAGATTTTTTGTTGTAAATACATGTATTTCCTGTTATAAATGGTTTGGGACTTTTATGATATTATTTGTATAGAATTAAAATTCAGGTTTTTAAATGTTGTTGTAAATACATGCATTTCCTGTTGTAAATGGTCAGGTGTTTAAATGTTGTTGTAAATACATGTATTTCTTGTTGTAAATGGTTTGGGACTTTTTTTATATTATTTGTATGGAATTAAAATCCAGGTTTTTAAATGTTATTGTAAATACATGCATTTTCTATTGTAAATACATGCATTTCCTATTGTAAAATGGTCAGGTGTTTAGATGTTGTTGTAAATATATGCATTTCATGTTGTAAATACATACATTTCCTGTTGTTAATACAAATAATATCATAAAAGTTCCTTGAGACTTCGATTTACAATAAGAAATGCATATATTTACAACAACATTTAAACACCTGACTATTTATAACAGGAAATACATGTATTTACAACAAAAAATGTATGTATTTACAACAACATTAAAAAACCTGGATTTTAATTTCATACAAATAATATCAAAAAAGTCTCAAACCATTTACAACAGGAAATGCATTTATTTACAACAAAAAGTCATTTGAGACTTCTCTATAATTTTGTGATTTCAATAGATTATTTTGTAATTTTTTTCATTCCTTAGAATCTGAGCCTAATTTTCCTTAGGATTATCACCTTAAGTTGCAAATGTTCTCATCAAATATTTCGTAGAAGACCTTGTAGTGATAGGCATAGCCAATAGGAGCAAAAAGGCTATGTTTTTTAACAGTACGACAATTATTTGTGAAATTATCAACATTAGTTAACTTATCGGAGGTGATATTTTTGTACCATTTTTAAACTTAATGTGTGTTCTTGTACAATTTTTTTCTGACATATTTAATAAACGGTTAATGTTAATTGATTTAAAGTTCATAGCATTTTTATACCATTTTAAAAACGCTATATGTACTTTTACACCCCCAAAAAAAATTTAGTTTAAGGTGATCATGACTACTTTATGGTTAAATATGTTAATAAGATGTTAGATATATATTTTTGCCCAATACATTTGTTGTCAACTTGAAATTTGAAATAAATTGGATCTGTAGTTTAAAAAGATAAAATAAATAAGATTAAAATATGTTTTAAAATATAAATTTAATAAAAATAAAACCTATTCTTTAAAATACTTTACGGCCATGATTCTGGAAAACACTTTTTTTTTTTAACATATCTTGAAAATATTTTATTGTGACAAAAAGTTGGACATGTAATAATGATAATTAAAAAGATCTTGTAATTGTTCAAAATAAAGATTGTGTCATTAAATCTCAATTATGGTCGGATATGTACTTTAAACTCTCATACAATTTCCCCTAACCCATTAATAAAGAAAAAATAATATAAAAGGAAATCTTTGTGAGTTTCGAAAATAATTTAAAAATTTGAAATCCTTTTTGAGAATTCAAATTTTTTAAAAAAAAAAATTATAAACGCATCCAAAATAATAATAAAAAGGTGAGAATCTTGTGCATCTGAGTACAGTGGAAAAGGATGTGAGCCCAAAAGCATAGGAGGAAAAAGCAGTTGTTGATTATTGGGGGCTTCCCAGTCATTGCTTGACCATTAAACATACTTTAGTCAGTCTTTTTTTCCTCCTTTAATAAATAAATAAATAGACTATATATAATATAATTAAGAAATAACAGATGAATTAAAAAATGGCATGCATATATTTATTTTTCATCCAGCTCAATTCTCAGCTTGACTTAGATTAATAAATTATTTTGACAGCTCAAGATCAATGCGCTCCGAAAATAATGGAAATAGACCACATGTTATTGGCCAACTTGATTTGATTTTATTAATTTAAAACTAATTTATAGGTACTTTCTTGAGAATTTAAATTAATTTTTCTTTATCAGGAAAAAATTTAATGGCAATATATTTTAATGCCACATAACAACATTTTTTTCTTAAAAATTTTAAAATTACTATTTAAAGGCAACGTATTTTTGTGTGGATTAATATGAAAATTTAATTTTTACAAATCATTTTATTACTTCAACGAATTCTTTTGGGAAAATCCATACAGGGGCCCAATTAAGGCCCAAAATTTTAAAAAAGATCCCAACAACTTTCACATACCAAAAAGGGTCCTAGGGCCTTTTCTGGTATAAATGTTAACAACTAAAACAGCCACATTAACAACAAAATTAATATCCGTTAACAACTAAATCAGTCGCATTAACAACAATATTTTAACAACTAAATCAATCACTTTGACAACAATATCAGCCCCGGTTAACAACTAAATCAGTCAGATTAACAACTAATGTTTTAATGAAAAATCTCAGAAAAGTCGCTAGGGCCCTTTTTGGTATGTGAAAGTTGTTGGAGCCTTTTTTGAAATTTTTGGCCTTAATTGGGCCCTGTATAGATTTTCCCAATTCTTTTTAAGAAAAACGTCTCAACCAAATGAAGGATGAAATAGAAATGTATTGATAAAACTTATTAAAAAGTATTGTTATATGGAAAATTCTGATGCACACATATATTATGTTAAAATGATAGAAAAAGAACCTAAAATTGAAAAATCTCAAATTAAGTTTGTTTACTAGAATTGATAAGATAATAACGACACTTGATAAGCAATTTGCATTTCGCAACTCATTTTATGAAAAAATATTTGATTTGTAAATTTGGCAATTTTTAGGTTCTTTTTCTATTATTTTCCCATATATATTATTGTGATGTATATATTAAGAAAAATTATGAATAATTTTTTCAATTAAACATATTTTTGGGCATGATTACGATCACAAAAATCAGGTAAGACTGAACTGACTTTTAACTCAATGCTTGGCCTAACCCAAAGAGTTGTAAAACAAAATTAAAAAGTAAATAAATAAATTATTTTATTTATTAACAAAAATTTAACTATTTTCATCTAAAATATATTTCCTGATAAAATCATATTAATATTAAAATTCAAAAGTGATCTTTTCAAAATTATTGAAATAGTTATGCATTATATTTACATAATATTAAGTTAAAAAATAAATTTAACATTTAAATAAAATTAAAATAGTGAATTATTAAAACAATTAATAATAATAATAATAATAATAATAATAATAATAATAATAATAATAATAATAAATCAGTTTAGTATATATATATAAGCATCAAGAAAAACAATCTGATAAAATTAACGTTAATTCATAAAAATTTAAAATTATACACCCACACACACATATATTATGTTGGGTTGAATTTGACTGCCAGGTTGGTTCAACACTCCTTAGATACATTACATCTAGGCTCAAATGAATTATATACACTAAATAAGTACTCCTGCCCTAGCTATAAGATCCTAATAATCTAATTGTTTTTTCTAAAGAAAAATGTTAAAATTAGTTAAAAGTAATAAATATATAGAAAATTTACTTTTTTTTAAAAAAAAAAATGTCCTTATTTATAAGTGGATATGTAAGAGTAAGAAAAAATTAAGGAAAATATCAATGAGGTCCTAAGGAAGAGAAAAATTATCAAAAAAGCCACAACCCTAAATCTCTATCAAAAAAATCCCTCCCTAGGGACTTTTTTATATTAATTAAGGAATTCTAATATCAAAATGATTTTTCATGTTGTTAAAATGGTTTTTCCTGTTGTTAAAATTTCCTTATGAAAATATTGTTGTCAAATGGTTTTTCATGTTGTCAGAATAGCTTTCCCTGTTGTAAAAAATTTTCTGATTTTTTCCTCCGACGTATTGAGTTTTAGAAACTTGAAAAAATTTTGGCAACAGGAAAAGCTATTTTGACAACAATATTTTTCATAGGAAAAACCATTTTAACCATATAAAAAATCATTTTAACAACAAGACTTTTTTGATATTAGAATTCCGTAATTAATATCACAAAAGTCCCTGGGGGATTTTTTGATAGGGTATTTGGGGTTGAGACTTTTTTGATTTTTTTTTTCCTTTCTTGGGACCTCACTGATATTTTCCCAAAAAATTATAGGGATGCATGAGGAAAATAGGTAAAATTGTATTCAATGTAAAGTGGATTTTACTTACGAGGACGGGCCAATTAAAATATTAGGATCTTGCAATAAGGGATGGAAGAGTAATATATTGTATATTAACTTATATAATCATAATTATATATAAAAAAAAAACCTGTAATAAAACAAATCGTAGGGTTTTTTATTCTCAAAATAACGAATTACTTTTTTTATGCATGCATTGTATATGTATTGGCTCATGCGAACCATAGTCAAACTAGTCATTAACATGTAAAAAGGAATGGTTTGGTTGCTTCATATTGCTGTCTTCCACCTTCCTAAAATGGTAATAGGACAAAGTAAAGTATAGATGCAATTTGGTACTTGTCTGACATAACGTTTGTGGTTCTCAAAGCATATATTCTTTGCCTAAACAACGTTACCTAAAGCATTTTACATAGTCCCAGGTAGTGTCTGTATTCTCTCCTCACTTTTGAACAACCATGTAATCTTCTTTAGCCCTTCTTGTTTCTAAATTCCCAAACACAATTATTGTTTGCTGCCCATCACCTCTATGTTTATACTCCTTCTGGTTTTTATTATAAGGCACCAACTAATAATTCTCATAAATTAATAAAAACAGTTAAAGTCAATAAAGTTATCTTAAAATTTAAGTTAATTTCAATATTACCTCTATTAATTGCATTAAACTCTAATATTATACTCTCTCTGGTACTTATTATAAGGCACCAATTAACAATTGTATTTGATCCTTTTTATAAGGCACTTGCTTGTTTCCAAAGTGCATTAATTATTTTTTCCCGTGTATGTCCATAATTAATAAGGGTTGTCGGTGAGAGTAATAATTAATAATCCCTCCGGTCCTAATTATAAAACAACATTCTAATAATTGTCAATTTTTTCCTAAAATACCCCTATTTTATTCTCTCAAGCGTGTTTGATTTTTTGTGAGTAATTAATACTCCCTCGTTATATGTTTGGAACATTCAATGGAAAGGAATCGGACAATTCAGGTTACTCAAACTGGGTTGTAGTTGATTCAGTCGATTTTTTGTCTATGGTTGATAATTCCGATCTGAGTTAATTTGAGAGATCTGGATAGAAGGTGGTGTCGAATTCTTCTTTAAAAGTGCTCTGAGTTTCAACCAAGTTACTTCCACCAACAGGTGCCGATTTATCAACCTGAGATTATGTATGAGGTAGCAGACCTCAGAAAACTTGGTTTCTGTTTACACGGCCAAGGAAGCGAAAGAGAACTTGTCATTGTGGGCCAACAAACAGCGGGAAATGTACAATGCTCTACAACTGTATATAGGAGCAAATAAGATCTCCTAGCTCAAGGCCCACTATCTCACTATCACAACCCACTAACTGTGGGACCCAGCCATGACCAGGGCGGTTTGCATGATCCTTGGACACGCACAACGTGGGAGCCATCTACATATAGAGCGTGAACCTAAGAGATCAGGATCGATCCATTATCTTCTACATCCATCTTCTACAACGGTCTACGCTCTGGCTATACACAGACAGTAGTCCTCGAGCATACAGACCCCCTCTGGCTAAACGCCTCACCCATCAATCCTCGAACTACGTGGACTTTGATCCCTCTTCAGGGTACGTAGGCCCTAGGAATCTCTCCTAGGTCAAGTCCCCATCTACACCAACATCCTAGCCCCTCAGGGCTAGACAATCTGTGTTCTACCTCAGAACAGTGGCGCCGACCGTGGGGACTCGGTAAATTTCGATTCCCATGACCAAAGATGGTCAATACTAGAAGCAGTTTAGTCACAAACCAATTTAAATGGTTTGTGATTCAGAACGCCAAGGATAATCAAAAGTGTATCGTCGCCGGTAAAGGGTCTTTCTTTGCGATTCGGAAAGCCAAAACCAATTTCGCAGGGAACTTTGCTTTGTGATTGGCTAAAGGTCCAGTGATTACTGTTATGATTTGCATCGTCCATCTTGCGAATTTCTACTCCCTTGAGTCGTTTACAGTTTTGAAGAATACCAGTATGTTTGAGATGCCGGGGTATACACATGTCTCTCCTGCAACAAACTACGAAGCGTGGTGGTTTGTTCTCAAAAGATGCGTTGGAATATGCTACATCCCGTCTGGTACGCTGGAATTGGACCTCATAGAAATGGGATTGTAATTGAATTTCATGACTGTGGCACGTTTGGTACACTGGCGGAGACACGTGGAATTGATTGCCACATGGCGGCCAATTCTATCAATTATGGAATCCTCCTTGGAGATGCTGAGGTAAATGGCTCACCGACGTTGAGGATGTATATATATATGTGCAGAGATAGGCATGGGGCCGAGATCATAAGAATGCTGACAATGAACCTCACTCCGAATATTCAATGCCGGGACGCCGAGATAAATGCTCTCATGAAGCCGACATTGAACTTGGCACCGATACTGAAGATTTCATGAAAGCCGGGATAGATTCCTTGATGAAAGCCGGTATCAAACCTGGAGTAGCAGCGATTCATGTTTGTGCATATCCGGGGTATGCTTCCGGGATGATGTGCCAAGGAGACTGTAGGAGTCCGAGATTCCAAGACGCCTTAATCGCCAACACCGAGATTCCTTACAATGTACGTCAAATAACCGATGCGGCACCCTGCATCGCTCAACGTGATATAGCAATGACGCCGAGTCTTTGAGATACAATGACGAGATGCGGGGTCATCTCATTGCATTGCATATCGGCGAAAGTGATTCGAAATCGAAGCTCGGTAAAAACACCGCCGGTGTAACAGATGTGCATGCCCAGATTATTATCAGAGATCATTGAACCAAGGTACTCATAGTTTGAAGTTGCCCTGGTAGTAGGCCGAGATACTCATGCTGAGCAGCGAACCGCATGAAGCAATCTAAAGGCTGCTCGTTATATGTTTGGAACATTCAATGGAAAGGAATCGGACAATTCAGGTTACTCAAACTGGGTTGTAGTTGATTCAGTCGATTTTTTGTCTATGGTTGATAATTCCGATCTGAGTTAATTTGAGAGATCTGGATAGAAGGTGGTGTCGAATTCTTCTTTAAAAGTACTCCGATTTTCAACCAAGTTACTTCCACCAACGGGTGCCGATTTATCAACCTGAGATTATGTATGAGGTAGCAGACCTCAGAAAACTTGGTTTCTGTTTACACGGCCAAGGAAGCGAAAGAGAACTTGTCATTGTGGGCCAACAAACAGCGGGAAATGTACAATGCTCTACAACTGTATATAGGAGCAAATAAGATCTCCTAGCTGGGCAAGAAAAGAAGCATGTCTCATTATTGATTACCATGACTACTTTGATTTTAAGCCCTTATTTTGGCGTATATGCTGGGCAATTATAATACTAAATGTGTCTCCAGAAAAAATTGGGGATGACGATACTAATGATCTCCTTAATTGGACCCCGGATAAACTGTTGAGTTTCGTC
Source organism: Acacia pycnantha (assembly GCA_025563575.1). Lineage (NCBI taxonomy): Eukaryota > Viridiplantae > Streptophyta > Magnoliopsida > Fabales > Fabaceae > Acacia > Acacia pycnantha. The sequence goes on along the minus strand of JAMWYP010000178.1, from coordinate 771,573 downwards.
CCTATGAAAGGGATGAAGGCACACCCCGGTTACACCAAATCTGGTTAAAATCCCGGCTTTGCCAAAGTTTTGAAGGTGGACCCCGGTTAAACCGAATCTGGTTAAAATCCCGGCTCCATGAAAATTTGAAGGCACACCCCGGTTACACCGAATCTGGTTAAAATCCCAGCTCCGTGTAAATTTGAAGGCGGACCCCGGTTACACCGAATCTGGTTAAAATCCCGGCTCCGTGTAAATTTGAAGGCGGACCCCGGTTACACCAAATCTGGTTAAAATCCCGGCTCCGTGTAAAGAAACTCAGTCGAGAGCATTGATTCAATCTCCTCCAATTGCTCTAACGACAAAGACATCAACAAAAGAGCGAATACAGGGTCACTGAACCCGATCGTAATTCACTACGAACAGAAGACTAAAACCCGGCTTTTCAGTCGGAGGGAGTTGTCTCCGTAGAGCTATCGCAGCCCGGACGCTTCCTAACTTACTCCGGGATATCAAGCGGAACTGTCATGCCGACCCTGATCAGGTCAAAATGTGCGGACGCTTTGATGAAAAATCAAACCCGGGCAGGTGACAACTTCCCTTTATCTTAGGATGACCCGGTCAACGAACCTGGAATCATACGAGGTTGTCAGAATACTGACCCCTCACCACTTTACGGTCTCAATACCGGATGCACTTTCGCACTTTCGCAGATTCTGCATATCACGTCTATGACCCTGGCCCGGTCACTTAATAGTACTCCAAAAACAAATGAGTTCACTATATCAGTTCATCGTGGACACGGATGAAACATTACATTAATGAAAAAGAAGCGGACCCCGGTTACACTTAATACGGTTCTGATCAGGGCTCAGTGCAAGGTCATCGAACCCGGCTTTTACCAAGCGAAGCCGCCACCGTAAGCTTTCGCAAGTCGGGCGCTTCCAAGACTTAGCCCGGTTTCCAAATTACGCGAGGCCGCTGTTTTCAGCCCTTGCAAACAAACCCGGAGACCCGGATGATCAAAGAAGAAGAGATCTTGGCGATCATAAAAAGAAACAGACAAGTTTCAAAGCAAAATTAACCCGAACTACATATCTGGGGGCAATTCAATCAGAAGACAAGTAACTCCGAAGTTCTTTGAAACTCGGATAGACACTTTATCAAAATCAAAGTCAAACGAGTGGCAGCAACTCCGATACGATATCTGGATTCAACAAATCCACCCCGGCAGCCCAAAGACTCGACTACCGGTCGGGGGCAATTACTATACGATTGTCAATAACCTGGGATTAAAGCAAACTCGAACAAGCATTTGAAATGAGCAAACTCCACGCTTTGCGCACACTGATATAGCTCGGCCAAGTCCGTATGGCGCGATCAATCAAACAACTAATCTCGGCGGTTCGAGACTCGAACTACCGAGCTTGGGGCAATCTGTTATGGACCTAGTCAAGGCCCACTATCTCACTATCACAACCCACTAACTGTGGGACCCAGCCATGACCAGGGCGGCTTGCATGATCCTTGGACACGCACAACGTGGGAGCCATCTACATATAGAGCGTGAACCTAAGAGATCAGGATCGATCCATTATCTTCTACATCTATCTTCTACAACGGTCTACGCTCCGGCTATTCACGGCAGGCACTAGTCTCGAGCATACAGACCCCCTGCAAGCTAAACGCCTCATTCATCAATCCTCGAACTACGTGGACTTTGATCTCTCTTCAGGGTACGTAGGCCCTAGGAATCTCTCCTAGGTCAAGTCCCAATCAACATCAACATCCTAGCCCCATCAGGGTTAGGGTTCTGGTTCTACGCCAGAACAATATGTATGTGGACGCGTATACTCTTCCAGTCAACGAAACTTTTAGATATGTGTGTGTGTGTGTGTGTGTGTATGTATATATGTGTGTGTCTACACACAAATATCTATAGACACTATAGGCACACACACATATATGTGTGTGTCTACATATATATATATATATATATAGTAAGACCAATTTTAATTAGATACCATGTAGAAAAAAAAATTAGGTTGGAGAGGCATGTGGTAGGAGCTATTGATTTACTTTCACTTAAGTCATTTTAAGTTTATATAAGGACATTTTAGGAAAATGAGTAAAATTAACTAATTTAACTTCTTTCCTTAATCTCCCCAAAATCGGTTAAATATGTCTTATAATTAGGACCAGAGGGAGTATAATCTTAGAATTTAGTGCAATTAGTATAGGTAATATTGGAAGTTATTTAAATTATAGGACAATTTTATTTACTTTTTATTGGTTTGTGAGAATTGTTAGTTGGTGCCTTATAATAAGAACCAGAAGGAGTACCACTTTGATCATATTTATAAGTCCAGTTTGACAAAATCTCACATACCAATGAGAGGTAGTTAACTTAATGATTATGAGGTAAATTTTCAACTTTGTCATCATTTATGATTATGTATTTTTCAATTGTTTCTTCTCTCTCTATCTTCATGAGTACAATTAATATGGGTAAAATTGTCACAATTTCATTTTTTATATGAAACTGGACTTATAAATAGAACCAAATTTTTTAATTAAAATGAACTTATAAATAGGACCAGAGTGATATTAAATATTAATTACTACTCTCACCCACTACCCTTATTAATTAGGGTTATAGATGGAAAAAAATAATTAATACTCATTGAGAACAAGTAAGTGCCTTATAAATAAAATCAAATACATTTTCTAGTTGATGCCTTATAATAAGGACCAGAGGACAAGGTAGATAATTAATTTGTAAAGATTAAAAAAATTAGTTAAATTAATTATTTATATAAAAAAAAGCATCCGGGTTAATTTATTGGTTCCCTTAATAAAGTATCCGTCTTAATCAATTACATATTGGAAGCTCCTCCGTTAACAGACTACCCCTTAATAGGTGCAACAAATAGTGAGAGTTTAGGAAGAAATTATAAATTTGAAAAATAAAGTATATTGAGGTCTTACATTTAAAACAAAAATGCACCCCTATATTAACTCGTATATTTAGAATCAAAGGGAATAATATTAAAAAATTATTAACTCATTAATTAACTTCAAAGAAGTGAAGAAATACCAACTTTCCTTAGTAACCAAACCCTCTACCATGAAAGCAGATTTGTTGTAACTCTATGTTATGAGTCTATATTAGGATTGGGTTTTACCTCTAGGTATGGTTCAATTGAGGTTTTTTAGGAGACGGGAGGGTAGTTTGGGAAAAAAAATGGAGAGGGAGGGTACCCTCCCCATCCTCTTTAAAATGAGAAATAATTTGTTTCATCTTTGATTAAATAGCCCATATCGTTTTTCATTATTCCAAGTTTACCCTTCTTACTCAATCTTTTTCCCTTCCTCTTCAGTCAGCGATTCCAAAAAGTTTTGCCCCATATCTTCAATTTTGCGGATGTTACTTTGACAACATCATCATCCAAGCTTACTTTCATATGCCTGACCCAACACATCCTTTCACTTTATATATATATATATATATATATATATATATATATATATATATATATATAAAATGATCAAATATATTTATAAGTATAAAAACGTTAGTACAACATAATAGGGCTGACTATTTGGAGGATTTTAAAACCTAGGTTTTGTTATAAGTTTGACAAACACCATTTTTTCCAAAAGATATTCTAAACCAAAAACTTAGGTTTTCAAAATCCAACTTTTTTTCACTTTTAGCTTTCTTTTCAAAGTTTGTGGGCCCACCATTATTGAAAAACGCCAAAATGCCCTCCACATATCTTCAATTCTGGCACACATATCTTCAATTCTTATAATTTATAGTCGGGCTTGAGTGGCCCAACAGATTTCTATTTGCTCCTTCTTTTTCTGTTTTTTGTTTTGGATAAAAACCATTTGCTCTTTCTGTATGCAAATGCTAGGACCTGAGAGTATCACCTTTTGCCGTAAAATTTGATGAATGTGTGTTCCCAGCGATAGCGTGGTAAAATTATGTTAAAAATATTTTTGTGCAACTATATATTCAATTATGTTAAAATTATATGCTTAAAAATTTTGTGCTTAAAATATTTATGTTAAAATACAACCTTATCAATTATATTCAATTATACCAATATATTTTTATATGTTAAAAATATTTTTGTCTGTACAATTTATTAATACATATATGTTTGATCTAATTTTTATCATGTTATATAATTTACTAATGGTAGAACTTTATTTATTTTTAAAAATTTTATGTAATTTTTGGTATTTATTATGAAATATAATGTTTATAATATGTAAAATACAATCTTATCCTTTAAATGCAATTATACAAAAAGCTAATATCATTTTTGGTAAATTTAGCCCTCCAAAAGCTATTTTGATAAAAACATTCAAACACTATCATTTTTTTTTTTCCAAAAGCTATTATTCAAAAGTCATTTTCCAAAAACCATTTTTACCTCGTAAATCTCAAAAACTATTCTCCAAAAGCAATTTCCAAGCAGGCTCAAATATAACAAACCTAAGACAATAGCAAGCCCTAGACGCCAACAGACAGAGTTCATAAGATTGAACATAAAAGATATAGACACATAAACAACTACTACAACCACCATAATCAACAATCAAATTAAAACCTCCAACACCTTAAGGAATAAAAGGATACAACTAAGCAGCAAGATGAAAACCATGTTGAGCTATAGACATAAAAATGATTATCCATCAATGAAACATGAGCAAGTAGTACATCTTTTGGGGAATCCTTGTCTTTGACTTGTAAGACAGCATAATGAAGAATTCATCAACAACGAGTTGTTGAAGAAGCTTATGCCACTAAATTTGCACTCAAAAGAGGAATAACCAACATCTACCCAAATTGGGTTTGAATGAAATGCACACAGAACCAACTTGTGTTGTGGGAGTCCCATATAAATGGGGCGAGCACTTGTAATAACTGGAAATTCCACAAAAGGTATACTTGATCATGATGCTGGGACGGAATCTAGACTGCAAAACCATATAATAATTTAAATGTAGAAGTCGACCACTAAGCCTAATGAAGACATATCGGATAACTAACACCAAGTGCACATAACAAAAAGATGTAGAAAATCTAGTAGCAAGTAGAGGCAAGTGAAATTTCATGAGAACTTCCCTATCTACTGTTAGATTCCATATTTTGATGATAGCAAAACTTAGAAAGGGGTTGCAAATGATTTGAAAGATGAAAAAAGTATTTTGAACAAGAAAATATCATTAAAAATTGTTGGGTTACTCGAGTAACCACTCAAGTGATGAGATAAATCCTAGATACATAATCATGGTGATCTTTCTAATGAAATCGTTTTACAAAAGAAGATCACTCGAGTAATGTATTCAAAAAAATTCATCATCACCAAGTCACCATAGTGATTCAACCAGTGATCAGTGAAACAAAATTTTCAAAAGGAAGATCACTCGAGTGTTGTTCCAAGTTCACTCGAGTGACTACTAGAGTGATGGGTTAAAATTTATCACTAGCACACCACTCAAGTTATTTATTCCAGTGATGATGCTCTAAAGTAATTTAAAAAAAATGTCACTCGAATGACCATTCGAGTGATGACTTGAGATCACTTGAGTGACTTGAGTACTCAAGTGATGAAACCAATAACATCACTAGCACAACACTACAGTAATCCTAGAAGTTTTATGAAACCGAAAAATTTTCTTATAAGATCACTCGAGTAATACTTGAGTAATGTGTTAAAACAACATTACTAGCAAAACACTACAGTGATATGATCAAATGATATGTTTTTCTAAAAAATAAAACTATAAAAGGAAACAAGATCACTTAAGTGACCCTATAATTCTTTATCACTAGCTTATCACTCAAGTGATGCATTAAGTAATCTGAAAAAGATCACTCCGAGTGAATCTGCAAAAACCAGCAACTTTGCTGGATTTTTGGGGCGGTTTATTTTATATCGGAGAGAATGAATTGGATTGGATGGTTAAGGAAGATGGAGGAGAGACTCGGTGAGATCTAGAATGGCCGGAAGAGTTGTCTGTGGGGTTGGGGGTGGGGACGCCGGAATCAGGAGAGCATGAGAGTTGGCTGACGTGGAGCTATGAGTTGGAAGAATTTTTGCCATGTGTGATTTGGAAGCCATTTTTGCCATATATGATGACTCTGAACTAAGTTATAAAATGTTAAAAATAAAATAGGATAGAGTCATAAGCCAGTTGAAAGTTTAAGGATTGAACCCCAACAAGTCATAGTTGAAGAACTGAGTTATAAATGAGTTAAAAGTAAGAGGACTAAAAGATCAATTTTCCCTTTAATAAATTTCAATGTTTTAAACTCCTTTCGACCAAAAAAAAAAATCAACGTTTTAAACTATTTAAAAATATCTAATAATAAAATAATAAATCTCTTAAAATTATAATCCGATCCAAATCATATATTTTAATAAGATAAAGTGTCAAACTACACCTTTCGGTTCTTAATATAAGACATATATTTATCTAATTTGATTAGATTAAGAAAGTTAGTTAGATTAGTTAATATAAAATGTATTTTTTAAAATACCATAGTCATTTTTTTTAATTTTCTCATTTACCATCCTCCCTCATTCTTTAATTATTAAAACCATATATTGGCAAAACAATTTTTAAAATTTTTTACTATACTTTTTGCGCACTATAAAAGTTAAAAGCACAATTTAATGATAAAAAAGCAAGATTTCTAATCATCCAATTGAAATGTCAAAATACAAATTGAGACTTATACTTTTAACAAATTCCTAATGAGTAAGAGGCCTAATTATGGATTATTTTTTTTGGTTGTCCATCTGGTATCTAAAGCTTCGCCCTGACTAATCCGAATCCGATCCGCGTCGCGCACCTAGCTATGATGGGAGAGTCTCTTAGCAAGGCTTTTCTGCATTCACAAGCCTAATTATGGTTTTGTTAATGTTGTTAAAAGACCAAAATGGCCAATGTAGTGCATAGCTGAAATTCCTTTTCCTTTTTCTTTTTTGTCAAATTAAAATTATTCTTTCCTATTTTGAAGTATATTTATATTTATTTTATAATTTTGAGGGGTACATTTATACCCATCAATAAATTGAGGGAATTTTTTTTTTTCAATTAGGACATTTTAAATTTAATTACAGAGATCATTGATTGCATTTCTATAATTTTGACACCGCGCATTGGCCTTTCTTTTCTGTTTGTTCATTTCATCACGTGAATTGGTCTAATATTAGTCAGAATCATGCTAATTGCTAAATATGATATACTAATTATATTTTTAGACGATTATGTTTTACCTAAGGCATACTTTTTGGGATCACTTCGTGATGAGTACGAGCACCTGGAGACTACTCTTCTTCACGGTAAGGAGAAAGTTTATCTTGAAGAAGTTTGTTCTGCTTTGTACAGCCATGAACAAAGAAGGAAAGAGAAACAAAAAGGTGGAGATGCACTGGCTCTAGTGGTTAGAGGGCGTACTGAAGACAAGAAGAGATCAAAGAAAGGGCGATCCAAATCTAGGTCCAGACCCAGCAAAGATGAGTGTGCCTTTTGTCGTGAAAAGGGCCACTGGAAGAAGGATTGTCCGAAGCTGAAAAACAAGGGCAAACCTGGCAATGAGAAGGCTGTTATGGACTCAAATGTAGCTGATTGTGATGATGAGAATTCAAATTTCTCACTGGCTACAATGACGTCGTCAAAACTGTCGGACGTATGGTTGTTGGACTCAACTTGTAGTCATCATATGTGTCCTAATAAAGATTGGTTCACTGATTTTGAAGAAGCAGAGTGTGGAGTCGTTCACACACGAGATAACTCTTCTCTTACCCCATATGGCATTGGTTCAATCAAATTAAGGAACCATGATGGATTGATCGTGGACATTGAAAGATGTTCAATATGTACTGGATTTGAAGAAGAATCTCATTTCTGTGGGAACTCTAGATTCAAAAGGATTCAAGATCACTACAGAAAGTGGAGTAATGAAGATATTCTCCGGTGCACTGGTGGTAATGAAGGGTATTCGGAAGAACAATAACACGTACCCCTATCATGGTAGTACAGTTATTGGGACGACAGCAGTGACATCCAGTAGTGAGAAGGATGCAGAAGCAACCAAATTGTTGCGGAAGCGGGATATATAGAGCGTAACCAATTATACTAGAAAATTACTTAACTAGAAAACAAATTTTCTAGACGTAATTTAATAATATAATAAGCCACTACTACTATATCTAATTGCAACTAATAAATAATAAATAAGACAAATATAGGAGAAATATCAGATCCTAAATTCACTCCAAATAATTAACAAGTGAAATACCACAAGAAAGGAAGATATACAAATGTTTTAAGAGACAATTGAGGGATGATCTAAAAGGGAGGAGGAGGGCCTCTATTTATACTAAATCCTCCGCCTCCCCCTTGTCTGCTAAGCGATGTGGGACTCTTTCCACATCCAACAAATCTCTACCTTGGAAAGATACCCACATTCACGATTTCCTATTTACAAATTCTAATTGCAACTTCTATTCGAAATACAATGTTCAACAATGTTGATCAAATCCAAACAATGTTGAAATTTAATAGAAGTCACCACTTTCGTCAGCATATCAGCAGGATTATCTTCTGTCCGTATCTTCCGTATCACGACTCCTCATTCTTCCAAAATTTCTCTTACAAAATGATATCGAATGTCAATGTGCTTCGTCCTTGCATGGTGTACTTGATTCTTTGCTAACTGAATAGCTCTTTGGCTATCACAGAATACTGTGATGGTTTCTTGACCAATACCAAGCTCTCCAAGCAACCCCTGAAGCCAAATCGCCTCCTTTACAGCCTCTGTCATTGCCATGTACTCTGCCTCTGTCATAGACAAAGCTACCGTTGACTGTAAAGTAGACTTCCAACTAACTGGTGCATTTTCCAGAGTGAACACATAACCAGTAGTTGATCTTCGTTTATCCAAATCACCTGCAAAATCATAGAATCCATTTCACAGCTTGCCAATGCTCTTCTCCGGGATCATGCATATACCTACTCACAACTCCAACAGCTTGTGGAATGTCTGGTCTCGTACAAACCATAGCATACATCAAGCTACCAACAACGTTTGCATATGGCACTCTAGACATATATGCTCGTTCGTCTTCATCCTTCGGCGACATATCGGCACTAAGCTTAAAATGCGGGGCAAGTGGAATGCTAACCGACCTCGTTTCTTCATTCATACCAAAATGATGTAGCACCTTCTTCAAATACTCCTTTTGAGATAAAAAGAGCTTCTTCGATTGTCTATCTCTTGTTATCTCCATGCCAAGTGTTTTCCTTGCCTCGCCTAAGTCCTTCATCTCAAACTCCTCATTTAGTTGACCCTTTAGCTTCTCAATCTCTGCTTGATTTCTTGAAGCAATCAGCATATCATCAACATACAAAAGAAGATATATAAAGGATCCATCTTCAAGCTTCCGCAAATACACACAATGATCGTATTTGCTTCTCCTGTACTTATGCCGCAACATAAACTTGTCAAATCGTTTATACCATTGCCTCGAAGACTCGCTTCAATCCGTATAAAGATCTTTCAAGTTTACATACCATATTCTCCTTTCCAAAGAACTCTGAATCCTTCTGGCTGAGTCATGTAGATTTCCTCCTCCAAGTCTCCATTTAAAAATGCATTTTTTACATCCATCTGAACTAGTTCCAAATCTAATTGTGCTACCAAAGCCAACAAAATTCTAATGGAGGAATGTTTAACAACTGGAGAAAATACCTCATTGTAGTCAATTCCTTCCTTTTGAGCATAGCCTTTAGCTACCAGTCTTGCTTTGTAGCGCACATCACCTTGGTTAGGAAATCATTCTTTCTTCGCATACACCCATTTGCAACCAATTGCCTTCTTACCCTTTGGGAGTTTGGCCAACCTCCATGTACCACTCTGATGAAGGGACTGCATTTCTTCATTCATGGCACTCCTCCACTTATCTTCTTCTAAGCTCCGGATAGCTCCTTTATAAGTTGAAGGAACACCATCAATTGCAATTGAAGTTGCACAAGCCACCATATCCATGAAGCGAGTAGGCTTTCTAATTGTTCATTTTGGCTTGCCGGTTGCGATTGATTCATGTTGCTGTTGAGGTTCCTGTGTTGAAACCTCATTCTCAACTGGCTCTTCTTCTACAAGAAAGTCTTCTCTTATTTCCCCGTCTTTTCTCTGTACTGGGAAAATCATCTTTCCTTCAAACTCCACCTGCTTCGAAGCACCATCGGTCTGTTTGGTATCTTCAGATGCTACCGTTTTCAACATAGCAGTCTTGTCAAAGGTAACATCCCTGCTAAACACAACCTTCTCTGTCTCTGGACACCATAAGCGATATCCTTTAACTCCAGAAGTGACCCCTAAGAAAATAGCTTTCTTTGCTCTAGGATCCAATTTTGATTCTTCCACATGATAGTATGCAATTGAGCCAAATACATGTAAAGAACCATAATCATTAGCAGGCTTTCCATACCATTGTTCTAACGGTGTCTTACCACCAATAGCAGCAGATGGTAGACGATTAATGAGATGACTCGCATATGTTATTGCCTCAGCCCAAAATTCTTTGCTCAAGCCAGCATTGGATAACATACACCGAACCTTCTCCAGTAAAGTCCGGTTCATGCATTCTGCCACCCCATTCTGTTGTGGTGTATTTCTGACGGTGAAGTGTCTGACGATGCCATCATCCTCACAAACCTTCTGGAAAGGATCATTCCTGTATTCTCCACCATTGTCTGTGCGAAGACATTTGATCCTCCTACCTGTTTGTGCTTCTATTATCGTCTTCCATTTGAGAAAAATACCCAAAACTTCGTCTTTGGTCTTCATTGTATACACCCAAACTCTTCGGGAAAAATCATCAACAAAAGTTACAAAATAATGCTTTCCTCCCAATGAAGTTGTTTTGGAAGGACCCCAAACATCAGAGTGTACATAATCCAAAATACCTTCTGTATTATGAATAGCTGTACCGAACTTCACCATTGTCTGTTTACCCTTTACGCAATGCTCATAAAAATCCATGATGCAATGCTTCAATCCTTTTAACAATCCTTGATCTGCTAGAGCCTTCAAGGATTTTCCTCCAGCATGTCCCAAGCGCATATGCCACAATTTGGTTGCTTCTGCATCCTTCTCACTACTGGATGTCACTGCTGTCGTCCCAATAACTGTACTACCATGATAGTGGTACGTGTTATTGTTCTTCCGAATACCCTTCATTACCACCAGTGCACCGGAGAATACCTTCATTACTCCACTTTCTGTAGTGATCTTGAATCCTTTTGAATCTAGAGTTCCCACAGAAAAGAGATTCTTCTTCAAATCCAGTACATATTGAACATCTTTCAATGTCCTGATCAATCCATCATGGTTCCTTAATTTGATTGAACCAATGCCATATGGGGTAAGAGAAGAGTTATCTGCTGTGTGAACGACTCCACACTCTGCTTCTTCAAAATCAGTGAACCAATCTTTATTAGGACACATATGATGACTACAAGTTGAGTCCAACAACCATACGTCCGACAGTTTTGACGACGTCATTGTAGCCAGTGAGAAATTTGAATTCTCATCATCACAATCAGCTACATTTGAGTCCATAGCAGCCTTCTCATTGCCAGGTTTGCCCTTGTTTCTCAGCTTCAGACAATCCTTCTTCCAGCTTCATCTTTAAAGGTCTCGTCCATATTCTGCAAACCCGTCACCAACTTGTTGAAGTTAGTGATATGCTCATTTATTGTGATACCAGGAACATAAGTGAAGCGAAACAGTCTTTTCTTCATATAGAGTTTATTCTGACAGTTTTTCTTCAAGAACTTGTCCTCCAATGCCTTCCACAGTCTATATGCAGAAGTTTCCTTTGTGTGTGGATATTTCTGCTCCCTTGAAAGGTATGATCTAATAGTACCACAAGCAACACGATTGACCACCCTCCATTCTTCTTCCTCCATGCTATCTGGTTTTTCCTCTTCAAGTGCAAAGTCTAGTCCCTGCTGAAAAATGACATCCAGATCCTCGCCTTGCCACATCCCAAAATGTCCAGATCCGTCAAAAATTTCAATTGCAAACTTCGCATTGGACAATATTCTTGTCAAATACAAAGATCCCAACGACGATTGCTGACACCTGTTACTGGCTACATCACCCTTTTTGTCTGCCATTTCTGCTTCAAAAATTATTTAATAGCTGCCAAATAAAAGCCCAAAATTAATTCTTTTCTGATCTAGAAGTTGAGACAAGGCTACAACCACAGAGCATACTCAGACAGAACCAGGCTCTGATACCAATTGTTGCGGAAGCGGGATATATAGAGCGTAACCAATTATACTAGAAAATTACTTAACTAGAAAACAAAGTTTCTAGACGTAATTTAATAATATAATAATCCACTACTACTATATCTAATTGCAACTAATAATTAATAAATAAGACAAATATAGGAGAAATATCAGATCCTAAATTCACTGCAGTGTTAGAATTATAGGACTAAAAGTATACTTTATAAAGTTAAGGGACCAAAAGTATACCTCATGTAAACTTAAAAGATTAAAAATATATTTTATTAAGCATGAACAAGATCAGTGTAGAATGCTGTAAAAGTAAATTATATATAAAGAATTCAAAAGAGAATTATAATCAGGCCTACACGCATCTTTATTTTCAAATCAATGTAGAATGCTGTAAAAGTAAATTATATCTAAAGAATTCAAAAGAGAATTATAATCAGGCCTACACGCATCTTCATCTTCATTTTTTTATTATATTAATTTAATAAATGTTTGAAATTGTAAATATTTAATCTAACCCGTATAATTAGTGGTTAAGACTTGAGACTAATGTTCCAAAATGTTACATCCGCCATTTTACAACCTTTACTACGCATTTGAAAGCGCTATGCTTCGGCGACTCGATAATTAAAGCCTATAAATTGAAACTTCCATATTTATAAAAAACCTTTGATGAAATACAAAAATGTTTGATAATGTTCAGTGGTGAGCGGGGATTGCTCTAGACTAGAGCTAGTAATATAAAATGGGTCAGTCTGAACCGCAAGGTTGGGCTGAAAATGTAACGACCCACCACCGTGGAGGACCCGAGTCCACGATCGGCCGTCCCTGGGCCTAACCCTGCATGTGTGGTGTCCAGGCCCCCACAGGGCAGATATTGTCCCCTCCTCTAGGAGTTTTGTCCCTTGAGAAATTAATTCCCAAGAACGCCTCCCCCAAGTCTCGAAGCTTAGCTCACTTGGTTACCAAGTCTCCATAAAGCATATACTCATGCCTCAGGTCATGGCTTCAAAACTTGGGGGAGGCGCTCTTGGGAATTAATTTCTCAAAGGACAAAACCCCTAGAGGAGGGGACAATACCTGCCCCAGTGGGGGCGGGACACCACGCGTACAAGGGGTTAGGCCCTGGGAACGGCCAGTCGTGGACTGGGTCCTCCATGGTGGTGGGTCGTTACAGAAAAGACCCACATCAATAAGTCAACCTAACCCATAACCTATGGGTTGGCGAGTTAGTTCGCTCAACCCGTTTTCTTTTCCTTGCTTATTTTCTTAAAAAAAATCATTTTTTAAGACAACATAATGAAATAAAGTTTAAAAAGGATTATACCCTTAACTAAATTAAAAAAAGGAAAACTGAATTGTTTTTTTGGGAAAAAACTGAATTGCTTCGTTCTGTCTTCACGCCTTTGATTTAATTATAAATAATTTAAAGACAATCAAAGGTAGATACAAGTAGCAATTGGCATGGATTATCTGTATCTCCAATGTCTAGACAAATAATTGAGGAGACTGATAAAAAAATTTGGTTTACAGCTTATTTTAAATGATTTTATGATGTACATGTAGATATCACAAAACATAAACGTGTTAATATATTGTTCTTGCTAGATAAGACCATAGAATTTAAAACATTTTTCTGCATCTTCTTAACTTTTGCCTTTTCTTTTCCACTTTAGTAGTGTTGAAATCCAGTCAAAACTTCTAAACTGTGGTAAAATTTAAGTTTCAGGACTTTCTAGAGTTAATCTGTTCATATCGCAAAACCTGTCGCACCTCTACTCTTATATTTTCACCACTACCACCATATCAATTGAAGAAAGGAATGTAATGAATGAATGAGAGGGTTTGACAATTTTACAGATTTTTAGAAAATAAAAAAGGGGCTGACTCATCATCCAGCGGGCTAACCCATCACAGGTTCGGGCAAAAAAGACACACATCAAAACGATCCTAGTTTTTCAAAACCCAACCTACCAAGTTTTACAGGTTGGGCTAGTTTGGCCCACGAGTTAAACCCGTATTACCGGATCCATTCTAAGATAGCAAAAAGAAATACTCAGACCAAAAGATAATTTTTTTTAGTATCAATAGTATTTTACTTACGGAATCTTTTGAGTTTTGCTGGAATACAGTTTCCTACTATGGAAATAAGTTTTTTTGTTAGTAAACAATTTCTTTTTTAAAAAAATAACAGTAATATCTTAATTAAAAGAGAATTTTTTTTTAGGAAATATACACTCAGGTCCCAACAAAAAAATATTGTCCCCATGTTTGTCAAATGATAACTCTATCACTTATTAATGAAAGAGCTATCATTGACAAATTATGTGACTTTTTTTTACATTATTTTTCTTGATTAGGACATTGATATGATTTTCCCAAAAAACTATTCGATTCTTTTTTTAAAATTATTTATTAGAAAAGGAAAAGGGACTATATATCATAACCTTTCAACTTTCAATTTCCCTCCATTACATCCAACAAGCCTAAAATCCCCCACACGCTGCGCGGGTGCAACATTTCGAAATAATTACGATACATCCTCACCATAAACTCATCCGAATTAGTTAGTAATTGAATAAAAAACAAAGCATCATAAAAGAAAAGAATTGCATTTCAAATCGACCAACAAAAAAAAAGTCGTCTCTTTATCCGAAAACACATGAACCACAACATCAATAGTTGTACTCTTTTATGTTTAGCAACGTATGTTGCACTCAAAAGCAAAAACAAAATAACATTAACATGCCAGGCATTAGAATACTTAAACATTCATATACGTAAAAAGAGCAGCCAATATCTCAAGTGGCTCATAAACATTTTTAAAGATTTCTCTGTAAACGACATTGGTAGTTGTACATTTTTCATGATTTTTCTCATCTTGTATAAGAATCTTCAAGCTTGCAATATTGTTAACTCTTGATAAAGCGACATATAATTGCCTATGTGTGAACAATGACTTCAATAAATATAACCCATCATTTTATAATGATTGACCTTGACTCTTGTTCATTGTCATTGCAAAAGACAAAGCAATAGGAAATTGCCTTCTCTTCATCCGAAAAGGAAGTGAGCACAAAATAAGTAAGAATTTCCAAATGGATACTGCCCCCAATCTGGGATATCATGTATGCAAGCAGGCATACGAATGGGCTTGACTCTTCATTGAGTTAGACAACTGTTCGCTTGCCCACGTCATAGCGTATAACCGCCACTTTTCACTTAGTGGTCACTCCAGCCGTCTTTGGTTTTCGTGCGCATTTAATGTTCATGTCGTTTCATAACAATCATTTATTGCGCTACCTAAACCTCAATGCGAATTATCTTTATTGTCCCTGACTCTTCAGCTTCAAACGCCTATATATTTCAATTTCCTCCTCTTATATTTCACTACCAAGGCTTCCTTTGCTTTCCTAGAAGGGTTTGTCATCTTCACGAGGGCTTGCCTTGCCTTCAATTAGGGTTCCTGAAAACCACTTCTCTGGGTTTTCTGGGTAGAAACTTAGAGTTCCTGATAAGATGAAGGAGCCTGTCAAAACTCCAGTGGTCGTCGTGCAGGCAGCTAATCTCATCCTCAACCTTTCTGTCGCTGGGCCCAAATAAAGATGGAGGTGAAGGGGTTTAACATGACGTCGGGGCTCCTTCCTGCTAGCCTCCAAATTCAGATATATTTGCCAGTCTTTATCCACACAATTCAACACTTCATTGGGATCCCAGATATATTTGCTAGTCTTCATCCGCCTGGCTCAACTTCCACTGGGATCTCAGATACCTTTGCCACACGATGATCATATGAAGCTCATCTAGCATTAGGAAGTTCATATTGCAAACTTGCAAATTGCTGCTGATGAATTTGGATGCCAATTATCTGTGACAAATTGGGAAGTTCATGTTGCAAACTTGCAAATTATGCTTAACTGCTGTACTTCTGGCTTTGTAATTTCTTCTGAGTTGATGACTCGGTTTATTTTCCTATAAGAACATCATGTAAAATATCAACCATTAATGGAAAAATATTTACTTTTGCCGCGAACTTTGTCTAATTTGCTCATTTTGAATACTTGTCTGAGTCTGATTTCCGCCCTGGTTTGCATTAATCCTGGTTATTGGTAACACGCTTTTCTACTGATCATTCGTCATCCACTCTGTTGCCCCCCCAGCCTGGAAATTCAAATCTCTGAGCTACCGGGGTGCATTGATGGTTAAATCTGGTTCTCCACATGGACCGACTAGCCCGAATTTTATGCATCCGAGTTATTTCCAGTTTGCTGTTTTTCGAGATTCCTTGGATCCGACTTCACATTCGATCCTATTGATTTTAATCCAGGGTTCCATGTAAGAATATGATACGATCAAATCCCTTTGTCGGTGTAGCTGACATCATGACGTAGTAAGACTGCCCCTTCCCGCGCACTGACGACTTTTGCCATCATTAAAATACGCGCGCATTAAATGCTCACGCCGTTTCATCACGATCATCCTTGCCCTGGATTAGGTCTTCAAACCTGGTAAATGCGTACGCCTTTTCATAGCGGTCATCATTGCGCCTTTAGGTTTTCCAAACCTAATTCTCAGCATATATTGACTTTACTATCCCTGACTCTTTGAATCCACAACGTCTACATATTCCCGCTCTCTTCTTCTTCTTACCACTTTATGCTCAAAAGGTTTCTTTGCATTTCAGAAAAAGCTTCTCATTTTCGTAAAGCTCTTCCCTCGCAGAGGTTTCTAAACCACCCTCGATCTTTCTTCAACCAGGTACCCTCGATTTTTATTCAACCAGGTACCCTTGATTTTTCTTCAACCAGGTACCTTCACTGCTCCCTTTGCCTCTTATTTGAACTTTAATTTGTCTGTCCTCCTGTTTTTTCGACTATATTCACTGGAAAATCACTCTTCCAGATTTCTGGGGTTTCCTGGGTAGGAACGTAGGTTCTTGAATTATCCTGAGTTTAGAATCGCCAGTATCGTGATCCATTTTCAAACCCCAAAAGGCCCTCCATTCTTCCATATCGCTCATGGATCAGAACCCTAACTTGCCTTTAGACATGTACGGTAGGCCCATCCCCAAAAAAGATATAGAAGTGATTAAAACACTCTTTGGACTAAATGTTTTTTGGTTCTGGGCAATAGAATGTACTGAGGAAGAGAAGAATGAAGCAATGCTTGGTAAACCCAAGGGTAGTAGAAGTAGGAAGAGAAACCAAACGCCAGCGCAAGACTCTGTAGATAACCCGGGGTCCCTTCCAAATCCGCCTGAAACACATAACCGAGATCATAGCTCATTTAACTCGATTTCTCCCCTAACTCAAGTAGAAAAAATATACTTAGTGAGATTGGGGTCCCCTGCAGAATACGTTGTCGGCCCATGCAATGAGTGCCTCTTTCTAAGTATTGAATTTGCCAAAAGCGGTCGTAACTCAGAAGTTGAAATGATGCTAAGTGCATGTTGGCATAAGCTCTTCTCGCAAGCCATCCTGACATATGAAAGTCTAGAACAAACCGGCTTGCCGCCTTTCACTTCACCCAGCCATAATTTTGTTGACTCAGGTATCATTCATGTTTCTGACTTTTACCCCTTTTCTTTATTATAAGTATAAATGGCTTCCTCTTCACGCCATACTGAGCAATCTAGGACAGAGGAATCAGATTCTTCCAGGTCTTCCACAGTTCCCAGCGCTCCGGGCCCATTTGTTAGTTGTTCTGGTGTAGAACACAGATGTCCAGCCACGTGAGTGGGCTGGTGCTTTGATGTTGGATCAAAGGTCTATTCCTGGGTGCTTATGAGGGAAGCACGCAGTCGGAGGTGGGATCACTGTATACAACCAGGCTCTTCGCCAAGGGAGTGGGGTGTGTGCACAGTGTGACTGTAGGTAAATAGCTCAGGGTAGAACTGTGTACCTTAGGTTACTGCCTTAGTATTTATATAGCATACCTAGAGCAATCCGGCGCAATATCCGGCCATGATCCTAACTACCTAGCCACTTGCGGAGGTCCCCCTATATTGTCCTGGTTAGTGGGCAAGACTGAGTATGCCACACCTATCCGTTGTTGGGCCTGGTCGCCATTGGGCTTAGTACCGGTCTGTAACAGTTGCCCCTCAGCCCGGTAGTTCAAAGCCTTGGACTGCCGGGGTGTATGATGTCCTGGATTGGTCATCCAAGGTATTGCTCGTCCCCTGACATCCGTGTTGGGCTAGAATTTGTTGAGCTCATTTCCCTGGGTACGTGGTATCATCGCAAGGCCCGATGAGCCGGGGTGGCCTCCTGCGTCTCGGGAAGTGTCATGATGACGACCTACGGCTTGAGAACTACCGTGGTGATTACCGACGGCCAAAGGGTGGGAGGTAATAACCTCCCGCCCTAGGAGTGCCGTGGTGAGAACCAACGACCTAAAGGTTCGAGGTGGTAGACATGGGGCCAAGCGTGATTTCGGTCGAATCATAGTGCCGGGGTTGTTACCCGACGTTTGAAGACCCGGGGTGGGTGGTATGGCCACGGCGTGACTCTTGGGGAATACCCCCTGACTCTGCCATGATTGCCTATGACACTTGGCTTTCGTGGATTGGAGACGGGTTTCGTCCATCATGCCTCGCCGCCCCTGGGTTCCGTGCGTATTTAATGCGCTTGAGGCACGTCATACGTCACTTCTACTTTGGGGGGAGAAAAGTCGCCTCTGCCCCTGACGGTTGGGTTGTTTTTTGAACTTCCCTCTTCTTTTCTTTACATTAAACCATGTTGGGACTCTTCATTTCGTCACTTTACTCTTAAAACCAAAAACTCTCTCTGCGCAAAGTTTTCTCTGCTCCCACTTCGCCCAGATAATGCTCTTGACTTCCTTCTTCTTGCACTTGACGGTCTTCGAATCTAGAGGTAGATTGCTCTTCCTTATATTTGACCATTTTGCTTTATTGTTACCGTTCCATGGTTTTCCGCCTCTTCTCTCTTGTTCGTCAGTGTACTTCAGGTTTCTGGGTTTTCTGGGCTTTCTGGGTTAGTTGAGCCCGTGTTTCAGAGTGAAGTGTTTGTGAATAGCGCTTTGTGAGTAGCACTATCGAACCCGTAGGTTTTTGCTTGGGAGTCATTGATTTTCTTAGTTTTCATTGTTTCAGTCTCTCCCCTTTCTTATTATCACTGTGATAACTGTATAGGTTTGAGCCTTTGATGGGTAGGGGGAAGCGTTCATCGTCTTCAAACCAACCTTTAGGTCCGACCGACGATGAGGCCCTGCGAGACCGCTATCCCCACTTTAGTTTCTTGATTTTAGGTAGTAGGAGCGCTAGGGGGTTTCAGCCGACTGTTCCTACGTTCAGCCAGCCGGAGTCTACCCCCATTATGCTTGATTCTGAGAGTTCACCTGAGGCCGAGACAGTTTTGGCCGAGCCTATAAACTTTTGTGAGGCACCTCGCCAGAAGGTGTCAGAGTCCCTTCCAAATGGGTATCTCGGTCCTTGTTGGGAATGTATCGCCCAGAGCTCTTCATATATAGCGAGTGGGCAGGATTCCATGGCCAACAACGTTCTGGGCTCGCGTCATCATAGCTTGTCGTCCGAGGCTATCTCGTCTTCTGCGGGACAACGTTTTCCGGAGTTCACTCATCCCCCTTTTCCCAACTGTAGCCTATTTCCGTCAGGTATCCCTCTTAGCTCTGACTATAGCTTTTTACTTGTTGTTGTTGTAGGTGAATGGAGTCCATGTCTTCCCTGCGTTTGTCAGTGTCCGATGCGGAGGCCGACTCCGGCAGTGCTTCCCCAGCTATGAAAGCTAAATATCCGTGGGTGACGCACGAAATGCTGACGACGCGTTCACTGATGAGGGCCGAGTCAGTGGGCCAACTGGGGTCATCAGGCTCATCAGGATGTTTTTTGGCTCCTCCCGAGGAGGACGAGCCGATTTGCACAACCCGGGAACCCGGATCCCCCAATTTCTTTCTCTTCTATCGGGAGTATATGTCCTGGCTCGGTATTCGCTTCCCGTTTACCGAGTTTCAAATGTCCGTCCTGAAAGCCGGAATATTACCAAGAGGGGGGGTGAATTGGGGATATTAAATTTTCTTGCAAGTTAAACAAAAATAACAAAGGAGGAAGAAGGAGATGGACACAAGGCAATTTATACTGGTTCGGTCCTAATCCTTGACCTACGTCCAGTCCCTGACACACTCACGGGATTCTACTATCTTTCAAGAACAATTACACACTTTGTAAACGAAGGATGATCCTCTCACTCTCATACTCCACTCCCCTTACAAGTTGTAATTGATACACCCGCTTGATTACACACTTTGTAACTCTTGGAGCAATTCCTCTCTTTTGAATAACACTCCCCCTTACAAGTTGCAATCAAATGACCCAGTCTCAAAGTCCCAATACTTTGAGTTCCTTACAAGAAATAACAATAGATGAATGACTCTCTCTAAGAGCAGATAAACATAAGCACTGAAGAACAATATGTGACACAGCCTCAGAAAGTATTCGAAAGTATTGTCTGAAAGTATTCAGAAAGTATCTTTACAAGAGCTTAGCGGAACTAATCTCTTGCAGAGTTTATTTCTATTTCGTGTGATTTCTTTGCTGTGTGCTTGGGTGAGTTTCAACTGGTGATCCCTTCCTCTATTTATCTTGGTTGGATGAAGGTGTCCGTTGAGGAGCTCCACCATTTGAATTCAAAATCTTTCCATTTCTCTGCATGATCACACTTCAATTCGTTTGAGGATTCTTTGGCAATATCATAATGGTCATAATGTTAGCAATGAATTCGTTTTTGCTGTATATGAATTCTACGCGTCTGTTTCATGATTCCTGCATCATTTCGTTTGAGAATTCCATTTTCGCAGAGATATTATCAAAAACGCGTAAATCACTTTGCCCAATCTGATCCCTCATTATCCTGCACATTAATATCGGTAATTGCAATTCTATATGGTCAATGGTTAATTATCAAATCATTAAAGATTGAATCAAACTGAATTGAATACCAAAATCATCATCGATATTTCGACAGGTGCGAATCGGTTTTTCGTCAATACTCGAGTATATGAATGCTCATACTCGAGTATAACTTATCTTGCGTGAGTGTCCACTTTCGAAGATCATAACTTTCTGGTATGAACTCCGATTTGATTGGTTCAAGTCTTGTTGGAAAGCCCTTTGAGTCTACTTTCAAATGGCACCGGTTTCAGCGTCATTGGATTTCTATTTTGGGAGATATACCCAAAACATTGAGGCATGGTCAGCAGTGTGATGGTGATGTCACTTTTATCTTAAACAATTCATATCTCTCTCATATGACCTCCGTTGGACTTGAATCCTGTGCGAATAGAACCGTTTGGATGTCTAGTTTCCAACAAAATTAGTTTCACCTTAATCCGATCTCTGGTTTGGGAGATATTGTCGATTTACCAAAGGTCGCCCGAAGCTGAACGTAGAACAGAGCTGAACAAAGGTGTCATACTCGGGTATATAGGTTACATACTCGAGTATTGATGCTTGATACTTGAGAATGGGAGCTTGATACTCGAGTATCAATGGGAATTAGAGGAAATTCATCCTGAAGCTCGTATTTGATCATTTTAACTTCGATTTGAGCCATTCCAACTTCCATGTCACCGTGGAGACTTGTAGAATCTAATTTAACAACTTGTATGATGATTTTATCATTTATCAAGTCTTCTTTCTTTCTTCTTCTCTTGATCATATTACGTTCTTCAAATATGTCCTCTTCTTCTTGTACTTGATATCTTCTTTAATTTATTCTTTCTAAAGTCTCTTATCTCCTTCTTGAGCTATAATTCAACTTGAACTAATCTACATTAAATATAGTAGTTAGTCAATATAAGAGATAAATATATCATACAATCTTTTGCTCTTAAGAATGTCATCTATAAGACATCATCAAAACTAGTCAAACCCAACATTTTCCCCCTTTTTGATGATGGCAAATACTTTAAGAAAAATATGTATGAATATGAAAAACTAATAAACCCAGCATATTTTTCTTGTCATTCTCTCCCCCTTATTTGTCATTAGCAAAAAGTTGAGTTAAAGAAGAACTGTTTGTAGAGACAAATAAGAAATTAAATTAGAGTAAGTTGAGGAATTTATTTTCTCTCCCCGATTTGAAATTGTTTTCATTCTTAATATGCTGCAATTTGAAATGTTTTTATGAAAACAAATTTGATAGAATTTGGAGAAGTTTTCAAAACATCTTTCACAATTAAAGCATATAAATACCAAACATGTGCAAAATTTACTCGAATATAAAAGGGTAAAGTTTAGAAATGCTCATGTAGGTTCTCGCAAATTGATGAATGATCAATGAAGGGTATTTGCTTGCTTTCTTCTTGTATGAGATCATTTCCATCCTTTATATAGCTCGTCTCCATTGAATATATCTCGCTTGGCTTCAAGAAGTTTTCTTCTACTTTGTAGAATATATGACAAACTAGCATCAAGAAGTTTTCCTCCTCCTTTTTAGAGCTTAGTGTAGCTTCAAAGTGATTGATCATCAAAGCATCTTTCCTTAATTTAGAGTTGCTCTTTGTAGCACATTAAGGAATGTCCTAGTACATAATGATTCTCCCGCCACATAAAAACTTTCTTTGCAAAAGAGATTTGTTAGTACATACCAAATGTAATTCCGTAGTGATACCTCTATTACATGGTATCTCAGTTCCTAATTTTATGCATTGCCTCACGCCTTGTGCATTCAACTATCAAAATATCTCCCGTTCTATATGATATTTTCAAATTAAGGTATTGAAAGGAAAATATGATAATAACTCATCATCAAAACTAATAAATCATAGTGAGTGCGGATGAGCATTATTTATAGATAATTTTCTTCAAATCAAGTAAGTTTAGGCCAATGATTCAAGAGGGTAATAATCATGTCAAGAATGTTATTCCTCAATGACAATTTGGAAATACACTTTAAGTAGAAAAGATGTCATTGAAATGAATCTCATGTAATCCATGGATAAGATTAAAATTTCAAAAATGATAATGAAATATGCAGATTGTTTCAAATCTTGAATGTTCTTTCAAACTAAAATAATGCATCAAAACTTTCATGAGTGAAAGATTCATTTTGAAGTATATTTGAAAATCAGTGCATACTAAAAACGAAAGTCAATAGTTTGAATATATCAGTATGCTTCAGATTAGAGCATTCCCCTTAACAAGTTGAAGAGATTGTTTAGAAGCAAAAAGACATGAAGATAGAGTACCAGGAAATATTCTTAGCACAATAGAAATGTAAGAGCACAATGACTTTGCTATGACCAAGAAATAAACTTGCTTTTTAGAGAAGAGTCTTGAAAGTATATGAATATTCAAAGCAAGAATATGAATATGGTTACTCAAAGATGAATAAAGACAAAGTTTATGTAATTGAGTACCAACATGACTACTAGTACAATGTAATTGAGTACCAACATGACTACTAGGATTCAAAGCAAGAATATTGTATCATTTGAACAGACTCGAGTTCGAGGGAGACAGAGAGCAATCCACCTCAGAGAACCAGACAGACTCGAGCCTACAATGTGATCGACTCGAGCCTAGCAAGAAATTTCAAGGGTTCACACATACACTCTTGAATTCCGTGTAAAGTAACGTTACACAAACTCGAGCCTACACTTGAGAACTCGAGTTTGCGTCGATAAAATTTCTTTAAAAACCCGACTTTTCGTCTTCACTCTATCTCACCCTCGAGCCTAAACCTAATTTCTCCCAAAATTTCTCTCAATCTCCTCAAACGAAAAACAGAGAACATGGCGTCCAAACGATCCGCAACTCAAGATTCCAAATCCTCTCGATCCTCAAGAACCCCAAACCGATCAAACAAAAATCTCTCAACGTCCTCCCTGTGGTAAAATCGTTTCCCAAACGATTCAAGCATGGAATTGACAAGCAAATTCCCGGTATTCCTGTTACCCAAGCCACTCCAATAACCACAAGCCAAGATGAATACCTCAAAGAAAGCTTCAACCGCCGACACACCACCTCGAAGGGGCAAAGAACAGATACACAAGTCTCGAAAGACCACAACTAGTCAAACTAGCTCTCAAGCTCAATCATCCTCCCATCACCAACAACACTGTTCCTCAGGTATCTAGAGAAAACCCAGCCTTATTTGAAATTTACAATCATTTCTCCATCCCTAAAGGATTCTCTAGTGAGGATGTCACTCTATACGTGAGGATGCCATACGATTCCAAGAAAATTATGAGGCTAAGAGTTTTTGCCCTTCGTGTATGTCAATCTAGATGCTTTAAAAGAGGAATGTAACCTTGATCTTACCCACTGGCTTAGACAATTTGAACCTCTCATATCCATTAGAGCCTCATATAGTCCATCCTTTGTTAAAACATTTTACTATTGTATGCAAAGTGATAATTTATTGGATGAGGATAGAAATTTGGTTGAGGAAAGGATTACCACATCTATTAGAGGAAAACAGATAACCATCACTGCTGCATACCTTAATTCCCTCCTCCAAATCCAAAATCCTCCTCTTGTTGCTTTTCCAAATTATACAAATAGGCAAATTTTGAAAAACCAAAGAAATTTGGCCAAGATATCCTAAATTTAATGAGGATAAGCTTTGATCAAGGAAGTGATCATTCCAGAGCACCCTCAAGACCTACTAGAACCGTAGCTACTCAATCTAGAGTTCAAGACGCTCAAAGTGCACCACCTCCACCACAATCCTTTCCTCCGATTTGGATGAAAGAATAAAGACTTACATTGCCCAAGTTGTTTCGATCTTTCTTCCAAGATAGAATCCAGGATTCACCACAGATCAAGAAAGGATATGAGGAGTTCTCTCGATGCACAAGAAGATCTCATTCTTGAACATGAGATTATCAAAGAGAAAGTGCAAGGTCTCGGGGATCAAATTGGAGATCACTCGAAGCATCTCCACTCTTTTAGTGTCTATGTCCAAATTCTCCATGACAAAAAGGACAAAATTTTAGAAAATCGATCCATCAATCTGCTGGACCTAGCTCTTCGGCACCTCCACCTTCTTCCGAACCAATCCCAACCTCCATAGCCCCGAACCATCTACCCATGATCCTATTCTTCGCCAACCTCTATCTCATCTAATCCTCCACTTTTCGATGACACAAAGGGGAGAAGAGTTGAAGTGAAGAAGGAGGAGTCAAGCAAGCTTCTGTCATTTTTTTTTTGAGATATATGTATGCTTGAAACACTAAATGTCATTTTGTAAACCGTTGAATGTTTTAGCTTATGCAATGACAATATGTGTTATGATTTATGTCAAGTCGCTAACTCGATAGAATCAATGTTTAAATGTTAAAATCTAATTTCGATGCATTTACACCGAACACTTATGCTTCAATGATTTCAAATGATCAAAACAGTGTTTTTAAAGGAGTTAATTGTTTACAAGTGTTGTCATCATCAAAAAGGGGGAGAATGTTAGTTCTCTATGTGTTTTGATGATTAATAACAATTGTAAACAAGTACGAATGTTTTTAAAATGACAAAGAGTCAAAATCATTCTGTCACCTCAAAACTCGAGCCTAACTAAGCAAACTCGAGTTTTCTGCAAACAGAGCTCATCAGGATATTTTCAGCATAACGAACTCGAGCTCGAGTAAATAGACTCGAGCCTAAACCCTCATGATATAATAATAAAGAGTTTACAAACGAGTAAACTCGAGCACAGTATAGACAAGCTCGAGTTTTCCCATGGCGGGAAGATTTTCTAATTAAAATGTATCTCTTTAAACTCCGAGTTTATTCTTTTTGAGTAGAGTTCACTTGTTTCTATGGCTATAATTTAATGAACACTCGAGCCCAAGTATATGGACTCAAGCCTAATACTTTTGTGTAGAGTTTACTCTATGGTTTGACAAACGAAGAAGAGTTTACAAAATAGGTAAACTCGAGCTCGTTATTGCAAGCTCGAGTTTTCCCTTGGCAGAGAGCTCCCAAGTTTTTCATTCTTTTCAAACTCCAGAGTTTAAGTTCAAACCTCCAGTTCACTTCAATAAGTCATGGAATAAATTAAGCTGAACTCGAGCCTAAGAATATGAACTCGAGCCCTTCATCTGAAGAAAGAAAAGCAAGTGTACAAACTCCAGAGTTTGTACTCATGCTCCGATCCACTCTAATCGAGCAACCAAAACTCTTAGGCATGAATAGTGTTAAACTCGAGCCTAATCACTAATGGACTCGAGCACGCTTATCTTGTGAGATATTACTCCGGTGTGTTCATACGTCAAAAAGCTTAGAGAGCATTCGAACTCGAGCCTACCTTCGTGAACTCGAGTTCACATGGTGAAACAAAATACAAACTCCGAGTTTACATCAAACTCCGAGTTTGCTCTCACGTAAGATAAACCAGATACTCTAAACTGCCTTACGAACTCGAGCCTGACTTGGAGAACTCGAGTTTAAGACGAAAGCAAATATGATCGTTACTGGTTTCATCCTGATTCTTTTAAACTACAAAACTTACCATGTTTATACGAATTGATTGCATTCATTTAGTATATTCAAATATATTTAACCACTCTATATTGAGAATGTTTCAGGTATTAAATTGGATCAAATGAATCATTGAATTAGCGCGAAGAATCAGAAGGCGAGAATGATTTCACGCGTCCAGAATTTAATCAGCCGAAATTGAGGACCCAACGGCTATAATCCTCATCAAACTGAATTTCAAATGAAGAACATGCTAAGTTGAGAAGTAACGGTCACATAGCAACTCACCACTATATAAGGAGGCGATTACAAACTTCGAAAGATACGAAAGATTAGCGAAACGAAAAGCAAGCTCAAGAGTTCTTATACATTCGTTTTCTTTACGTATTGTATTTTGATATACAAAGAGCCTCGGTGTTTATCATTATCTTCTCGTGAGAGAGCTTTTCTACAAATTATTCATTCATTGTAAAAATCTCAAGTCAAGGGGACTTGGAGATTGGGATTTCAAATTACAACTTGTAAGGGGGAGTGTATCCTAGAGAGAGGATAATCCTTGAGTACGAGTGTGTATCGAGTTAAGTGATAGTAGAAAAACCCAGAGTTCGGGGACGGGACGTAGGTCAAGAATTTAGACCGAACCGGGATAAACTTTCTGTGTCAAGCTCTTCTTCCCTATCTCTTTACGTTTAGCTTCAGCTTGGGTGCAAAGTTATTATAAAAGTTTTAAAATCCCCAATTCACCCCCCTCTTGGTGATTTCCTTTCGTTTTCACGTCCTTCATTATCTTCATCTTGCCCCTTCTCAACTCCATCCAAACAGGTGGGCTTATCTGGCGGCATTCGAATATCTCTGTGATTCATTGGAGCCTGCCATCCCTTGCACCGCCAACCTTTTCCTTTATTTCTTCTCTCCTTTCACCCCTCGCTCGGGTAGGGAGCCGGCCGCTTTGAAAGGGCTGACTTCTCTCAGGGTCGACCTCCTCCTCTTATCAATTCAATGCCAAGGACCTCAACGATGAGGAGAAGTTGCAAGTAGCTCGGCTGGTTTCTTATGTTGCCGAGAACGGGGTGAAGAGCGCGGTCTTCTATATCAAGAAGGCCGGCGTGGAGTCGGGACAGGCCTCCAGTAGGACCTTATTTGTTTTAGTCTGTCATTTGTCGTACACTACTTTCTTGATTTTTCTCGTGAATTGAGATTCTGACATTTTCTTTAATTTTTTACAGATCCACCTTCCATGGAACTGGATCCGGACTACCTTGCCTATGTGAGGCCGGGGAGCGAAGCGCCGGCGGAGAAGGCATCTAAAAAACGGACCGCTGCCGAGCCCCAGAAAAGGAAAACTGCTGCCGCCACGGCCCCAAAGGTATCTGTGGCCAAAAAGGCGAAGGTTGGAGATAAAAAGGTGGCTCCCTCGTCCGCCCTTTCCTCTGCTCTGACTGGGGCATCACCTTCAGCAGCCAACCATCCCTCGGTCGACAAGGGGAAGGATGTTTTTCCCTCTGATTCGGCGCGCCCCTCGTCTCCGCCTCATATCCCAACTATTAGTCCTCGTCCTGGCGGCCTTAAACGCAGCCAGGCCTGGGAAGGTGATCTCTCGGAAGAAATTGGCATGGCCTTCTTTCCGCCTCGCCCATTTCTGAGCCCCCTGCCTCTCTCTGTCGAGGACGAACGTAAGGTTCATGACGTGGCTGGCCATCTGTGCAAGGCTCTCGGATTGTCCCAGGCCTACCTCCACCTCCACAGGTATTATGTCCGGGCTAATGGTGAAGCCCGACATCTGAAGCTGAGCCTGGAGATGGCTGAAGAAAAAGCCAAGAAGCTAGAGGCGGAGAAAGAAGTGGTCGAGGCGGAACGCGACCATTTGAAGGCGGAATTGACAAATTCTCACGCCGCCATCGAGAAGGCCAACGAGGACCTGTTGCTGACCCAAGTCGCCCTGACGCAGGCTAACACTGATCTGGCAGAGGTACAGTCGTCCCACTCATGCAGCATGGATGCTGTAAAGGCCCTCACGCAGCAACGCGGTGAGTTGTCCTCCGAGCTTGAGGGGACCCGGGCTGCCCTGGAGGAAAAGAAGAGGGCCCATCAGAAGGCGGCAGATACGGTGAGGAAGGTCGCGGCAGACTGTTTCAATATGGCCCTCGCCCAGATCGAGTATCTTAATCCGGGGGTGAAGCTAAACCTCACCGGTTATGATTTCCGCTCCTTCTTTAGGGGTGGTGTTCTTGTTCCGCCACCTCCGTCTCCTGAGGAAGATCAGTATCCCCTGCGGACGAGGATCAAGGCTGTCAGGTCGGGGAAGAAGCTTCGTCCGAGGTCGAGCCCGAGGGTGATGGGGCGGCCGTGGATGAGTCAGCCCCTCCAAGCTGAACTTGTTTTGTTTTCTTCTTTTTTAGTTACGCCTGATGTCTCGATCGGGGTTCTTTGTAATAGTTTGTAGTTCAAACTTTTTATTTTATGAATGAAAAAGCAATTAAGTATTCCATTACGTATTTTAACTTTATGCATAAACGCACGTTGTTACGATCTAGACCGGGCCGAGTGAAGTAATTAGAGTCCGCTAGTACTCTTCTGGTGTAAGCGACCAGGTGCATGAGTAAGGGTTTAACGTTTACCGCGCTACGAGGTTCTGGAGTCGTTATCCAGTGTCTTAACCACAGTAAGGGCAAACCGTCATATGCTCAGCTGTGGTCGAATGGACGCACACTTAAACATTTTGACCTGATCAGGGTCCGTCATGACTATTCGCCTTCTTATCTAGGTGTCAATTTCGATGCATCAAAATACTTACAAGGGCTGATGACAGCGGCCTCGTGTAGTTTTTAAATACCCAGGCTGGTTGGCCCTGTGTTGATTCATTTCCTATGGAAGGGACTATGGCTGGGTTAAGTAACCCTAGCCTCTATCCGATTAGGCAGTTAGCAACTCGTCAAGTATTCTTGAAATAAAACTTTGGTTAAAGAACTGTTTATTAATTTAAGACATAATTTGCTCTAAGGAGCTAACAACTTGAACCGAAAGCTTGCAGGAATAAAATGACTGAAACCAAACTAGAATGGAAATAATTAAAGCGAAAACTAACTCGGACCGGATGCATCCGTCTTGGGAGGCCGACCCGATTAAGCCTAGCTGTAGTAAACTCTCAGTTTGTCGGCATTCCATGTCCTCTTAATAGGTTTTCTTGCCAGGGTTTCAATAACGTAGGCTCCTTTGTCGAGCTTCTCTTTAACTCAGTACGGGCCAACCCAATTCGCGGCCAGCTTGCCATCTTTGGCGTTTTTGTTGCCGACGTCGGCCCTCCGGAGGACTAGGTCGCCCCAGTCGACTGTCCGGGGCCTAACCTTTCGATTGTACTTGGCGGCGATGAGTTGCTTGGCCTCCATGTCTCGGCAGTGTGCCGTGGTCCTGACCTCATCCACCAACTCTAGCTCAGTTGCCAGAGCTTTGGAATTTGATCCTTCTCCTTCCTCTAGGATTCTAAGCCTTCTCCATGATGGCTGGCCTATTTCGACTGGAATCATGGCCTCGCATCCGTACGTCATGCGGAAAGGAGTTTCTTGGGTAGCTGACTGCATTGTGGTTCGGTAGCCCCATAACACATTATAGAGCTGTTCGACCCAGCTGGTGTTGGCGTCCTCCATATTTTTCCTTAGGCCGTCAAGGATTACCTTATTAGTCGCCTCGGCTTGGCCGTTTGATTGAGGGTGTTCGACATAGGCGAAGTGGTGCGTGACTCCGAGATCGACCATCATGTCCTGGAAGTTCCTGTCAGTAAATTGGGTGCCGTTGTCCGTCACGACTTCGGCCAGGACTACGAAGCGGGAAAAGATGCTTTGTTGGATAAAACGCCGGACCCTTGCCGACGTAATGGTGGCGAGGGGTTAGGCTTCAATCCACTTAGTGAAATAGTCGATCGCCACAATTAGCTATTGTAGTTGTCCAGGGGCAGGCTTAAATGGTCCTAGTAGGTCGATTCCCCATTTGTAGAATGGCCACGGGGCCGAAATGTATTCCATGTCCGACGGAGGGGGCCAAATTATTTTGGCGTGCTTTTGGCAGCTGTCGCATGTTTTGACGAACTCCTTGGAGTCCGCCTCCATAGTTGGCCAGTAGTAGCCGGCCCGCAGCGCCTTTCTTGTCAAAGCTTTCGCCCCCATGTGATGTCCATTGATTCCTCCATGGATTTCGGCCAGAACATATCTGCTTTCATTCGTGCCCAAACACCTTAGCATCGGGGTATGCATGCCTTTCCGGTAGAGTTCATCGTCCACCATCGTGTATACTGCGGCCTCCCAAATGAGTTTTCTGGCATCGGTCGTCTCGAGTAGGAGAATTCCACGCTCGAGGTAAGCCTCAAGTGGTTTCCTCCAGTCTGTGGAGCTCGATATGACCATGACGCAGGTTGGTTCTTCCAACTTTTGTTGAACTACGGTCCTGTGGTTGGCCGTGCCTTTAGTGCTGGCGAGCTTGGAGAGGATGTCGGCCCTGACGTTTTCTCCTCTCGGGATGTGCATGACCGTTACCTCCTCGAAGGCGGATTGCACTTCCTTGACTTTGTTCAGGTACTTCGCCACGAGAGGGCCCTTAGCCTGCTATGACCCGTCTACCTGGGTGGCGACGAGTTGGGAGTCGGTGAAAACCGTAACTCATTGGGCTCTGAGATCCTTGGCCTGTTGGAGCCCGACCAGTAGTGCTTCGTACTCGGCCTGATTGTTTGATGTCGGAAAGTTTAGCTGTAGGGAATGTTCAATTGCAATTCCTTCTGGGCTTTCTATGATTATTCCGGCCCCGCTTCCCTTGGAGTTTGAGGATCTGTCGACATATACTTTCCTGAGGTCTAAGTTGTCGACATCCTTATTGGTCGGGGTCAGCTCCCAGAGGAAGTCGGCCAAGGCTTGTGACTTAATGGCATGTCGGGCTTCGTAAGTGATGTCGAACTCAGATAGTTCTATGGCACAACTGATCATTCTGCCAGCCAGGTCGGGTTTATGTAGTACCTGCCGAATCGGTTGACTGGTCCGAACCACGATTTTGTGAGTTTGTAAATACGGGCAAAGCCTTCTCGCCGTTGTCAGTATGGCGAAAGCCAATTTTTCCAGCTTCTGATATCTCTGCTCTGAACTCTGCAAGGCTTTGCTCACAAAGTAAATGGGTTCTTGAACGGTCTCAGCTTCTCGAACTAAGACCGAGCTTACTGCTTCTTCCCCGACCGAGAGGTAGAGGAACAGAGTCTCTCCGGGCTGGGGTTTTGATAGAACCGGCGTAGTTGCCAAGCATTGTTTGATTTTTTCGAATGCGGCGTCACACTCTGAGCTCCAGTCCCCTGTTGTCTCCTTTTTCAACAACTTGAAGAAGGTTAAGGCGTTCTCTGCCGACCTGGGCAAGAACCTGGTTAACGCGGCCAATCAACCTGTTAACTGTTGGACTTCCTTCTTGTTTCGGGGGGCCTGCATTTCTAACACGGCCTTACATTTATCCGGGTTGGCCTCGATACCCCGACTAGTGAGCAGGAATCCGAGGAACTTTCCAGCCGGGACCCCAAAAACACATTTTGCTGGGTTCAGCCGAATTCGGTGCTTTCTCAATTTGTCGAAGGTTTGCTCCAGGTCTCGGATGTGGGTATCAGGGTCATATGATTTGACGATCATGTCGTCGATGTAGACCTCGATGTTCTGGCCGATCTGATCCTCGAAAACCTTGTTCATCATCCTTTGATATGTTGCCTCGGCGTTCTTGAGACTGAATGGCATAACATTGTAGCAGTAGTTCCCTTTCTCGGTGATAAAGCCGTGGCCTCTTGGTCGCCGGGGTGCATGGCGATCTGGTTGTACCCCGAGTAGGCATCCATGAAAGACAGCAGTTGAAATCCGAATGAGTTATCTACAAGTTGGTCGATGTTTGGCATAGGATAGGCCTCTTTTGGGCATGCCTTATTTAGATTTGTGTAATCTGTGCATACCCTCCACTTGCCATTTGGTTTCAGAACCATTACCACGTTGGAAAGCCATGTGGTGTATCGTATTTTCTGATGAAACCGGCCTCCAACAATTCGTCCACGTGTTGGTTAAGTGCCACTTGCCTATCTGGTGCCCTTTTTCTCTTCTTCTGGGCCACTGGAGCTGATTCTGGCCGAATGGCCAATCTATGACAACAAAACTCGGGGTCGATCCCAGGTATCTCGGCCGGACTCCATGCAAAAACGTCTCTATTTATTGCCAGGAATTCCTCAAGCCTTAATCTCAGGTCTGGGGTCAAAGTTCTGCCTATCTTCGTGATCTGGTCCGGCCCGTCTCCGATAATGAGATCTTCCAACTCTCCTTCTGGCTTGGGGCGGGGGACCTCCGGCTCGTCTCGTAAGTCCAACTCTATCATATTGACTGGATGACTACGCATGTGCCCACCTCGGTCCTCGGGTTGGGAACTCCGAGGCTGGGAAGGGGGTGGCCCAGCCTTCTCTCCTTCCCTGATACTCTCAAAGTAGCATTCTCGGGACTCCTTCTGGTCGGCCTTGATTGTGAGGACTTGGTTGGTGTTAGTCACCATTTTTATCTTCTGATGCTTGGTAGACACCAGCATATCCCATTTGTGGATGGTCGGCCTTCCCAATATAATATTATACGGGGAAGGGAATTCGGCCACAATAAACCTTACCCGGTCCGTCTTGAAGCCTTTCTTCGTTCCCAGGGTCATTCGGAGGTCGATGAACCCCTTTGGAGGGGAAAGCTCTCCATTAAACCCAACAAGGGTTGTCTTGCAAGCCTTCAGATCTTCTTTATCGAGATTCATCCTCTTGAAGGCGTCCCAGATGATGATATCCGCCGAGCTCCCGGTGTCTATGAATATTCTTTTGACCCGGCAGTTAACCAAGGTTCCCGTGATTACCAGACCGTCTTGGTGGCCGGGTACTACGCCGGTCATGTCTTCCTTGGTGAAAAAGAGCTGGGGTCGTTCAAACTTATCCGTCGTGTCGGGATCTTCTTTGAACTTAGGCCGGTCCCTGACCGAGAGGACCTCCTTTAGGTATTTCCTTCGCTGACTCGCCGTGTCTCTGCCTCCACCAAAGGCTTCACTGATTAAGTTTCAATCAAACTCGGCTGTCCTGTTTTCACTTCTCTCTTTTCTGCCCTTGTGTTTTGATCACGTATTGACGCAATTTTCCTTCCCTGACAAATTTTTCGATGGCGTCCCGGAGCTCAAAGCACTGGTCCGTGGTATGCCCCAGACTATCGTGAAAGGCGCAGAAGTGGGTCGGGTCCGTACTGGCTCATTTTCTGAGGGGCCGAGGCCTCTCAATCTTTTGCATCTCGGTCGATGCCACTTCTCTCCATAACTGGGAGCGGGAGACGTTCAGAGGGGTGTATTTGTCATACTTACCCTTTAACTCCGGCTTTGCACTAGGGGGCTTATTGTCTGGATCCCTACCACGGCGATCTTGCTTGCGACCCTCGGACTGGCTTCTATCCCTTGGCGGGGTACTCCTGTCCGGGTCTCTTCGAGGAGCGTTTGCTTGTCGCATTTGCTCCACCTCAAAGGTACTTCTTTAAACGAGTTATGAAATCATTAAGATTTTTAGTCGGTTCCTTAAAGAATGATTCAGCCAGGCGTGAGTCCCTATCTAGGCCGTCGGCTAAAAGGTGAACGTGTACGTCCTCCTTTAACTCGCGCACCTACAGTGCCGCATGTTTAAAGCGATCCAAGAAACTTTGGAGGGTTTTGCCGGGTCGCTGCCTGATCTTGGACAAGGTGTACTGGGACTTCGGTTGCCGTTTGCTAGTCGCAAAGTGCAGCTCGAAAGCCTCGGCTAAATCATCAAATTTATGAACCAACCCCACGGCCAGAGTGTGGATCCATTTTAACGCCGGTCCCTTAAGGGTTGCGGCGAAGATCCGAGTCATGATAGGTTCTTCAAGGCCCCTTATGAACATGACCACCTCAAAGTCTTCCAGGTGAGTTGTCGGGTCTTGAGAGACGTCATATTTTGTTAACTCGGTGAGATTTAGCTTCTCCGGGAAACAAGCGTTGATACCTTCTCCGTTGATACCCGATTGGAGGAGGCCGAGGTGACCTGTCACCCCGGGCTGACTTCCCCCTTTTTGAGTCCTTACTTGACGAGGTCGGCTTCTTGCTTTGGCCGGTTTCTGTCTCCTGCGTGCTTTTGTGATCACGCGAGCTGTCACCTTCTTGATCCTTCTTCCAGGTCTTATCATCCTCGTCCTTGTTGGAGGAGGTAGAGTCCCTTGTCTTGAGATGCTTTTCCAATCGCTGGAAACAGAGGGTGTGCCGCTTGTCCATGTTCTCGATACGCCTCATCATCGCGGCCAAACAGACATACAAGAAACTGATACTTAATCGAAAACAACAACATTTTTTTTTTTTTGCAATGTCATGGACAAATGTCAAAACAGACAAACAAATGAATTCCGCATGATAATATAGCAGTGCCCAACCAATCATGTTTCCCAGGAAAACATCAACAACCAAAGTTGACCACATGGAATGCATATGGATAGCAGCTTTCTCTGCATACTCAACACATGATCAGACCAATCATTCTTTTTTTTTTTGCTCAGAAAAATAACAGCATTCAAGCATCATTGAAAATAACAGCTTCTGCCTTCTTGTCAAACGAAATTCAAGCATCAAATATAATGATGCCTCACCTGGCACAAGTAGCTAAATTAAAAACACAAGTTCAAAGGGGTATAAAAAGATAGACATCCATGCATTAAATATCATATGCTTGAATCATTTGAAAAGTTCATCCAGAAAAGAAAAATCATTTGCAACAACCAACAACAAGAGATAGATCGATGTTGCCATCTTCAGACAAGGTGGGGCCTGTGTTGTGAAGCCTCCCAGAGATTAATTGCATCCTTTTTGGCCAATCATTACAAGAATTAATCAAATAAAAAGAAAAGAAATAATCTAATAAATATTAACAAAATACAAAGATATATAATGAAAAATTACTTACAAAGATATTTGCATTGCATCTACTATATGTCAACAGTTGCCTCCAATGCAATTTTTGGAAATCTAATAAAAACAAAATTAGAAGTCCCTTGAAAGATCATAATAAATATTATTCTAATAAAAATAGAAAATAGATGTAAAAAGTATTACCAAGTTCTATTTGCTGAAAATCATCGTCTCCTACTTCTGCAACATAGTTAAGTGAGTGCCTAACCCAATCTTGAGCACAAATTAGTGATTGTACAGCTTTAGGTGTTAAAGAGCTCCTAAATGAATCTAAAACTCTTCCTCCAGTGCTGTAAGGTAGACTCAGAAGCAACAGTAGAAATTGGGATAGCCAACACATCTCTTGCTACTTGAGCAAGAATAGGGAATCTAGGACTATTCACCCTCCACCAATTTAATATATCAAAATCATCTTTTCTAGGCTCAATTTCTTCATTTAAATATCTATCCACTTCTGTTCTACTAGTCCTTCCACCAAGATGCTCATCCATTTGTAATTGATCCTCAATATCAAGCAATTTTTGAAGTTTTAAACTAGGGTCATCATGATCAAGAAGGTCTTGTGTGTCATTTGATGGTCCCGTTTCAAGCTGGGCTGAAGGAGAAATAACCTGATTGTATTCATTGTATAAACAAATCAAGACTTCTTTAATATGCACCCCCAAATGTTCCCCAACATCACGTGTATGCATCTTACAAAGAGCAAATTGCACCCAATCTAGCTTATATCGGGGGTCAAGAACAACGGCAATATAAAGAAGTTTATTGAGCTGCATAGGATCTCCCCAATACTTGTCAAATTTCTCATTCATTCTACTTGCCACATTACATAACTCCAAAGACATCACTTTTTAACCACTCATTCAAGAAACGATAAACCTTGTAAATTTCATGGAAGAAATTGTTGGAAGTGACATATAAAGATCCAGAAATTTGATTAGTCAAATTATAAAAATGACCCAACACCATAGTCATCCTCCTAACATTCGTCCAATCTTCCTTTTCAGGCACCCCATCTTCAAGATCAAAACGAAAGTATGGATCTTTATCCTCATACCTCTTAAAAGCTGCCTCAAATTTTTGAGCAGTCTCTAACATCAAATAGGTAGAATTCCACCTAGTAGGGACATCCAAGCATAACATTTGCTTGCTCGAATTTTCTCATCGACACGGCTCTCTTTAAACTTTCTCATTCTCGGTGGTACTGTCTAATAAAGCGAACAGCCTCTCTAACTTTTTTAATTGAGTGTCCTACTTCTTTTAACCCGTCACTGACAATCAAATTGATTATGTGTGCCATACATCTCATATGCAAATGCTGACATTTCATAACTGAATGCCCCCACCTTACAATTTTGCCTTCCAAATATTGAATTGACACATCATTAGAACTAGCATTATCTACCATAATTGTGAGCACCCTTTCAACACCCCATTCAAGCAAACACTTCTCAACTTCAATTCCAATGTCCCTCCCCTTATGACTAGATATAGGAATGAAATTCAAAACCTTTTTTTTGATTGACCATTTGTCATCTATAAAGTGGGCAGTAATACACATGTAATTAATTCTTTGGATAGATGTCCAAGTGTCAAAAGTAAGACAAAGCCTTTGTTTTTTTGCTCCAAATAATCTCTAAATCTCATTTTTTCGTCAATATAAAAACTAAAACAGTCACAAGCTATTGTCCATCTTGATGAAATTTTAAATTTGGGTTGGGCATACAACATGAAATTCTTAAACCCAACACTCTCAACAAACTTAAAAGGCAATTCATCAACAATTAGCATAGATGCCAAGGCTTTCCTAATACCATCTTGGTCAAATTTCCAATTCACAAGGTTGAATTTATCACCTTTAGCACTATAGTTTAAATGACCTTGTTTAATTTCTTCAGGAGGGGGCTTCTTCTTACAAACATTCGCAAAATGATTATTTAGGGCAGTGGTTCCATTATTTTTTGGATCACAGGCAAGAATTTGCTCACAGTAATTATACCTACCTTTTATCTCACCTTTCTCATTCACAAATTTGGAGAAGTAATCCCACACTTTGGATCTTTGCTTCATAGCTTTCCTTTTCCCAGTTACAACTGATGAAGCTTTATTGGTCACACTTGCACTTGCACTTTGCCCAGTAGTTGGTAGAGAAGCAGCTTGGTTAGCCACAATAGGTTGGTCACCATAATAGCATTAGGTTGGTCAGCCATAATTTCACCTAGAGATGAACAATTATTTCACGATCAAAACAGAAAATTGTAATCTTGAAAAGAGAAACCACAAAGTTAAATTACACATGAGGAAAGTTAATTTGCACACAAAAGAATGTCGCAGGAAAATCTTAAACAGATCAGTGATGTGCTTTCCTAATAATCTTTAAAACAGAAAATTGTAATCTTTAAATTCCCAAATAATCTTTAAATCTCATGCAACCGAACAGAGGCAAGGAAACGAAGGAGAAAATCTCAACAGATCAGTGATGTGCTTTCCTATAGAGTAAATACCCTTTTGGGTCCCTGGAAAAACACGCTCTACCCATTTTGGTCCCTAAGTAAAAAAAGTCATTTTCGGTCCTTTTTAGGGACTAAAAAGGATTTTTTGGGAATTTGTGAGGGATTAAAATGCCCACAAAAAATGACTAAAAGGACTAAAAGGGACCTTCTTTTACTGTTTAAGGACTAAACATGACATTTTTTTTACTCAGGGACCAAAATGGGTAGCGCGTGTTATTTCAGGGACCAAAAAGGGTATTTACTCTTTCCTATATATAGAAGTGCCATTCTCAAGCTATAGAAAGAAAATGTCGCAGGAAAATCTCAAACAATAGAGGATACTGAAAATATTACCAAAGCAAGATTGAAGGGAGAATGAGAGGTTGAGATCGCAGACTCCAAGATGCAGGAGAGTGAGAGCGCAGAGGCAAGCACCAAGCAAGGCAAGACGCAGTCGAGGTACTTCAGAAGCAGGAGCAGCTGAACAGAGTCAGAAGCTCCGAGTTTACCTCAAGGTTCTTCATTTCTTCGTCGCCTCAAGAATTCCAACCACGACGTCGACGAGCCGAAGAGAGACTGAAGAGTGAAGACTGAAGAGACTAGAGAGAGAGGGCAGAGCCGACTGCCGAGACCGAGACGGCGAGACCCGAGACCGAGAGGGACAGAGGCAAGGAAATGAAGGAGGAAGGAAAAATCGAACAAGGAACAGCCGAACAAGTCGAAGTCAGGAGGAAGGAATGGAATCTGGAGAATGATTAATGAAAGGGGTTAGGGTTTTCATTTTCAAAGGGGAATTGGTCAATTGGGTATTTCAATTTTGGGTCTTGGACTCTTGGGACTGGGCCGATGTGTGTTTTTTTTTCTTCAGAATGCATGATGTCTGGAAAGTAAAATTAAAAAAAAACATATATATATATATATATATATATATATATATATATATATATATATATATATCGGTTTTCGGTTTTAACCGAATTTTTATTCCTCACACCGAACCGAAAACCGAAATAACTGAAATTTTAAAACCGAAATAACCGAAAATTCGAAAAAAACCGAACCGAAATAACCGATCACCGAATTTGTCGGTTCGGTTTTCGGTTTCGGTTTTGATTTGCTTACCCCTACTTGCGACTTGTGGGCTGGTACAGTATTGGCCCAGTGCCAATCTCATGTGGGCCTGCAGGGTCGCACACAAGAATGGCCCAACACGAGCAAGAGTGTCCAGATTCATTGAATCTTAAATGTGTTTAAGATTTAATGAATACTTATTTAATCTAGGATGTGTGTGTGTGTGTGTGTGCATATACATACATATATAAATATATTATTCGAAAGTAATAATGATATTATTTATTGATAATAATAATATTATATATAGTATTTAATTTATTTGATAAATTAAATAACTGTAATAATTTGAGATATTGTATCTCAGATTTAATATTCGAATAAAGATATTGCATATCAGATTTAATTTGAACTGAGATATCGGATCTCATTTTAAATTAAATATAACGATATCATATCTTGATTTAATTTATAAATATAAATTAAATCGAGAGGGCTTTTAATTCGATTAAATAAATAGATTTGATTAGATCTATCGATAGATTTAATTAATATATTTTTAATCCAGATTTAATTTTTTTGAATATAATACGCCTGCTAGGTTTAGAAAAACCTACTAGACTTTTAGTCGAGCGTATTAGAAAGCCGCGGAAAACCCTAGAGTAAAAAAAAAGAGAGACACAAGAATGCGGGCGCTAGCACGCTGCCGTCGGTGTTGAAGGCCGTTCGTGTGGATACTGGGTAGAGGAGAAGACACGCGTAGTCCGCTCTGTCTGATCGAACAAGAAGGCGTTAGCCCACGTGATCAAGAAGCACGAGAAGGTAGCCCACCAGTTCAAATTGTTCGGCAAAGCTATGATTCGGAAATCCTAAATCCAGATTTAAACGCTATTGAGCGATCCGCCTAGGGATTCGTAACAGTTTTATTCCGCTGCGTGTACGGATCCCAACAGGGAGTGATGTGTGTGCACAGTGTGACTGTAGGTAAATAGCTCAGGGTAGAACGTGTGTACCTTAGGTTACTGCCTTAGTATTTATATAGCATACCTGGAGCAATCCGGCGCAGTATCCGGCCATGATCCTAACTACCTAGCCACTTGCGGAGGTCCCCCTATATTGTCGGGGTAGTTGTGATCCTCCTGGTTAGTGGGTAAGACTAAGTATGCCACACATATCCGTTGTTGGGCCTGGTTGCCATTGGGCTTAGTACCGGTCCGTAACATTGTAATGTTGTGCTTCGTATTAAAAGCACGATGATTCCGGAAGACATCCCAAGTCTCGACATTTTTGATGGAGAGGGATATACCATACACTTGCCCCAAGCAGATGAATCGGTCGCCTCCTGCCGAGCGAGGGACAATGACCCCCATTTCTTTTTCTTTTACTGAGATATTGTTGCCCGACTTGGCCAAAGGTTTCCCTTCATTGACTTTCAAATCTGCCTCTTTAACCACCTACACCTTGCTCCCACTCAATTTAATCCCAACGGCAGGCTTTTGCCATCGTCTTTGAAATTTTTTGTCAAGAGCAAGACATAGCTTTTGGATTGTGGGTGCTCCACAGAGGCAAAGTGTTGCTTGGTGTGGAAGTCAGATACCATTTTTTGGAAATCCTTATCAATAAATTGGGTTCCGTTATTCGTGACTATCTCTGCCGGGATCCTGAATCGGGATATAATGTTTCTTTAAAGGATCTTCTACACCCAAGTCGAGGTAATTGTTGCCACTGGTTCCGCCTCTATCCACTTAGTAAAATAATCCACGACTACTATTAGCCATCGCAGCTGTCCCAGGGCCGCTTTAAATGGACACAATAAATCCATACCTCATTTGAAGAATAACCACATAGTCGAGATAGATTTTAACTCGGATAGGGGAGACCGTATTATCTTAGCATGCTTTTGGCAACTATCGTATTTTTCGACATGGTCCTTAGAGTCTGCCGTCATTGCAGGCCAATAATAGCCAGCTCGCAGAGCCTTCCGAGCTAACGCCTTTGCGCCCATATGCTGTCTGTTGATTCCTTCATGAATCTCGGTTAAAACATACTCGGCTTCTTCTGAATTTAGACATTTGAGCATCAGAGAGTGCAGTCCTTTTCGATACAGCTGACCATCCACTATACAATACACCGCCGCCTTCTTTATCAACTTCTTTGCCTCAATCGAGTTATCGGGGAGAGCTCCCCTCTCTAGATAGTCAGCAATTGGCTTTCTTCAATCATCAGATTCCAAGATGACCATCACATAACTCAGCTTCGACAAACTCTGCTGGATCACTGTTCTGTGATTACTTGGGCTCTTAGTACTTGCCAACTTGGACAAAATATCCGCCCTGGTATTTTCTCCTCTTAGAATATGCAGCACAGTGACCTTTTCAAAGTCCGCCATTATTTCTTTCACCTTTTCTAGGTATTTAATCATTAAAAGACCCTTGGCTTGATACGTCCCTTCTATTTGAGTTGCTACAAGCTGGGAGTTGGTAGACACGTGTACTTTCTTAGCCCCATTTTCCCTAACTTGAAGGAGCCCGGCAATCAGGGCCTCATACTCGGCTTGGTTATTGGAAGTTGGGAAGTTGAGTCGGAGAGTGCTCAATAGGAGGCTTTCTACAATGATTCCGGCTCCACTCCCCTTGGGATTTAATGAGTCGTCCACGAACACCTTCCAAGCCCCTGCATTCCTCATTAGAGCCGGGAAATCGGGCCGAGCCCATCGGGCCGGCCTGTTTAGGCCCTGGCCCGTCAATGGCCGGGCTTGAAAAATAGACGAGATATTTGAAATTGGCCCTGTAAGGCCAGCCCTGGAGGGCCTCGGGCTTAAACGGGCCAGCCCTGGAGGGCTTGGGCCACCTGCGCAGCCCTTTTCACTGTAGCTTTTCCTTTTTTTTTTTCCTTTTTCATTTATTAATTTATATATATTTTGTCTTTGTGATAGAGTTATTTATCCATTTAACTACAAATATATAATAACTATACTCTAATT
Source organism: Acacia pycnantha (assembly GCA_025563575.1). Taxonomy (NCBI): domain Eukaryota; kingdom Viridiplantae; phylum Streptophyta; class Magnoliopsida; order Fabales; family Fabaceae; genus Acacia; species Acacia pycnantha. Next base: position 729,275 of record JAMWYP010000178.1, on the reverse strand, counting down.
TTATGATTTGGTTTATTATTTGTTGCAAATAAAATTACTCTTATGTTTAACAGATTAATTATTTGTTACAATAATAGTCATTGTACTAATGTCGCTTAGTGGTATGTTTCTTATGTTTTATGTGAGTTATTTGTGAACATAGTTTGCTTTTGATTATGAATTAGTGACGTGCTTATTTGTTGGATGATTTGTGATGTAATTTACTAATTATATTTCTTTCAAAAAAACATAGGAAAGTTAATTAAAATTTGGAATAGTAATTTTCGGGCCCTGGAGGGCCGGCCCTGGCCCTGGTGCTCTCGGGCCGGGCTTTGAAAAACATATGTTTTTCTTACCTCGAGCCCTGGAGGGCCAGCCCTGGCCCTTCACGGGCCGGCCCTGATTCCCAGCTCTATTCCTCATTACTTCCATGTCCGTCGGGGTTAATTCCATCAAGAAATCCGCCAATGACTGTGACTTGATGGCGTACCGAGCTTCATATGCGATGTCGAATTCAAATAATTCAATCGCCCAGCTTATTATTCTACCCGCTAGATCTGGCTTATGGAGCACTTGCTGAATTGGCTAATTGGTCTGACGTGATTGGATGACCATGAAAGTGTGGCGGAGTCGTCTTGCCGGGGTAAGTAAAGAAAATTCCATTTTCTCAAGTTTTTGGTATCTCAGCTTTAAGCCCTGTAGAGCCCGGCTTACAAAGTATATTGGCATTTGACCATCTTTTGACTCGAACCAACACAACGCTCACCGCCTTTTCTCCCACTGATAAATACAGGATTAAATATTCCCCTGGTTCCTGTCTAGACAGAACCGGTGGGGATGCCAAACTCTGTTTTATTTTTGTGAATGCCGCATCGCACTCCGAGTTCCATCCACCTTGGGCCTCCTTTTTTAACAATCTAAAGAAAGGCAATGAATTCTCGGCTGATTTGTGTAAAAATCTGGTCAAGGTAGCCAATCTCCCTGTCAATTGCTGCACTTCTTTGTTGTTTCTTGGAGCCCTCATTTCTACCACGGCCTGACATTTGTCCGGGTTAGCTTCGATACCTTGATTTGTCAACAGAAAACCCAAGAACTTGCCGGACGGGACTCCAAATGCACACTTAGCTGGGTTTAGTCGAATCCAGTGAGCTCACAACTTATCAAACGTTTGCTGCAAATCATGAACGTGGCTCATTGGCTCCGCCGACTACGATTCAAGTTTTTTGTCATTTCTTCACCCCTTTAGAAACCAATGTCGTCTCCAGGGGTAACACTACATGGTTCGGTTGGACCTCGCTCCGAGCTGCCCATGGTCGCAAATTTCTCAAGCCCTTTATCGACTCGTGGAAAGGCTTCAAGACCGCCTTTTTCAAAATTGTAGCTAAACCCGGGAAACTTCCGTGGTTCCTTCAAACTCATAAATCTAGGAAGTAGAAGAGCGATTCCCTCTGTACTGGTGTATAGGTCACCACAAACTTTCACCCAAGGCCTTTGCCCCCTCGGCCAACAGTCTTACTAACGCCGAGGATGAGGCCATAATGGCCCTTACGAAGCTTGCTAGTAAGCTGGATAACCTTATGGACTCGGCCGACTACATTCTCACATCTCTGATTAGGAAACGATCTGCCTCTAGTATGAATATTGCTTATATGTAGCATTGCTTGTTTTTTGTCCTTTATTAACCAAGACACTAATACTTTGCTTTTCCTTTGTAGATCGAAATATGGGGAGACCATAATTTCTTCGCGTTTTTTACTATCTCCCCGAGGACGTTCTGGCTACCTTGAGTGCCCAAGCAGCGCTTGCCTCAGATAACCCCATCATGGCCAAGAGATGCTCCTAGCAAAGAAGCGGTTGCCCCTGGAGCTCCCCGGAAGTGTTCAGTTCGAAATATGGGGAGACCGGAATTTCTTCGCGTTTTTTACTATCTTCCCGAGGACGTTCTGGCTACCTGGAGTGCCCAAGCAGCGTTGGCCTCAAATAACCCCATCATGGCCCCAAGAGCTGCTCCTAGCAAAGAAGCGGTTGCCCCTGGAGCTCCCCAGAAGCGTTCAGTGCCCAAGATCGGGACGAGACCTGATGAAGGGTCGTCCAAAAAATCCAAGGGAAAACAAGCCGTGGATGCTCCGCCTCCTGAAATTCCAAACCCTGCTTCACAGACTCATACAACTTCCTCCCCCACCTCTATGGAGATGTCGGTCACCCACGCCGGGCTGTCTGCAGGGGAATCCTTTGGGAGACTGGGTGACCTAAGAAGTGTTCGACGTTACTCATCCTCTGCCCGATTTCAAGCACCATCGGTCCTCTCTAAAGCCGATAAGCAGAGATCGCAACATTGGAGGAACAAGGTTTCAAAGCTCTATCTCTACGTCGGCCATACGCGGCATTGAAAAACAAATATGCCACAACGAGTGCCCTTTTGCTCGAACGGACGAAGGAGAGAGACCAAATGAGGCAGGAACTTGAAGCCTTAAAAGCTAATGCCGATCTAAACAAGGTCAGGAGAAAGGGATCGGGCCCGTGAGGAGTTACAAGCTTCCAACGCCCAGAAGGACAAATGGCACAAGAAGGCGATGCTGCTTAAGGCGAGCTTATGCACGGCCAAGGGGAAATTGACGGTGGCACATTTCGAGATTCTTCGCCTCGAGGAGGCTCACCATACCGACGCGCTGCTTTTGCAGAAGGTTCAGGCTACAACGGCCCATCTGGAAACCCTGTTGAAAACAAAATATGAGGAACTCAGTGGTGTCAAGGCTGAATTATCCCGTGCACAGGCCAAACTAATTGATTATGCCAGTGCTGCTGTGCAATCTTTTGATAATGCCGTGGCCCAACTCTGGGTTCTTAATCCCGACGTCGACTTGAACACTTCTGGGATGGATTACCAGGCTTATGTCAGTAAGGTTGGGAAACTAATTCCTCCTGGGCAAGACGAAGACGAGGATGAAGATGCTCCTCCTGCATGAGTTGCACTACCATAGCCTCATACGCAGCTCTTCTATCTCCATTATCCCTTCCTCTATACATCCCGGGCACACTTTGTGATAGTGGCCTCAAATCTTCCTTACCGGTATCTCGGCCCTCCATAGGTTGCTTTCCCTTTGCACACATGTTCTGAGATTCTAACCTGTTATGGGTTATAGACCACATGTTATTGGCCAACTTGATTTGATTTTATTAATTTAAAACTAATTTATAGCTACTTTATTGAAAATTTAAATTAATTTTTCTTTTGTATAAAAAAAAAATTAGTTTTTCTTTATCTGGAAAAATTTTAATGGCAACATATTTTAATGCCACATAACAACACTTTTTTTAAACAAAAATTAAAATTATTATTTAAAGGCAACGTATTTTTATGCGGATTAATATGAAAATTTATTTTTTACAAATCATTTTATTACTTCAACGAATTATTTTTTTTTTTAAAAGGATGAAATATAAATGTATTGATATAACTTATTAAAAAGTAGTTATATGGCAAATTCTGATGCACACATATATTATGTTAAAATGATAGAAAAAAGAACCTAAAATTGAAAAATCTCCAATTAATTTTGTTACCTATAATTGATAATATAATGATGAGTTGACGACACTTGATAAGCAATTTCACATTTTACAACTCCTTTTATGAAAAATATCTAATTCAGAAATTTGACAATTTTCAAGTTCTTTTTCTATCATTTTCCCATATATATTATTGTGATGTATACATTCAACATATTTTTAGGCATGATTACGATCACAAAAATCAGGTAAGACTGAACTGACTATTAACTCAATGCTTGGCCAAAGAGTTGTAAAACAAAATTAAAAAGTAAATAAATAAATCATTTTATTTATTAACAAAACTTTAAATATATTTCCTGATAAAATCATATTAATATTAAAATTCAAAAGTGATATTTTCAAACTTATTGAAATAGGTATGCATTATATTTACATAATATTAAGTTAAAAAATAAATTTAATATTTAAATAAAATTAAAATAGTGAATTATTAAAGAAATTATTGATAATAATAATAATAATAATAATAATAAAATCAGTTTAGTATATATATAAGCATCAAGAAAAACAATCAGATAAAATCAACGTTAATTCATAAAAATTTAAAATTATACACCCACACACAGATATATATGTATATATATAACCCACCTGGCAGTCAAATTCAACCCAACATAAGATATATATATATATATATATATATATATATATATATATATATATATATATATATATATATATATATATATATATATATATATTATGTTGGGTTGAATTTGACTGCCAGGTGGGTTCAACACTCCTTAGAAACATTACATCTAGACTCAAATGAATTGCACTATGAACGGTATAATATTGTGTGTTACGTTGATGGTATTATATGTTGGAAATTATGCCCTAGGGGCAAGTCATTGTACTTTAAACGATAATGTCATTTAAAGTATTCTTCATTTAGTTATCATTTTCATTTGCATGTTCATAGTGATAACTATATCCTTGGATATATTTTATTGATTATCCTAAATGTCCCAGGTCGGTCATCTACGCGGGAGCAAAGATGAAATAAGACCAATATGACTTTGATGAGGTATGGAGATACGAATCAAAGTCATAGGCACTTGTAAGGGTACAAGGTCTTGGACAGAACCACTATGAGAAAGTTTCATGGATTAAGTAATAAGTTTTTCTCATGTATAATTGCGTCACAACGCCCTTTGACCTGAGATCATCATGGATTCCAACATGATGAGTCGATGATCTTTGACCTAGTCAAAAGTCACCTTTGACCGGGTGATGATAAAGGCTTGGGTCGGGATCAGTGGTTTTCATGCCGAGGAATGTGAATGGTGAAGATGGAATTTGTCTCTCACATTTGTAGAGAGATAATACTGGGCCCCTCGATGAGTGAGTTAGAGAAATGTATGGCCATACTACGATGGAAATGAGTTTCCATTTCAATTATTAGACTACTCAAGAATCGAGAAAGTAATGGTCAAAGACAGGAAGTTGACATTATCTATACCTCATCCTTGACCAAATTATCGCGTGACAAAAGGGATGTGATATGGTTGTAAGATAGGTTATATCGTATCATCAATCCTCATATGAATTGAGTAGTCGCAATGTCTTGCTAGAGGTCGCTTGCGACTTGTGGGCTGGTACAGTATTGGCCCGCTGCCAATCTCATGTGGGCCTGCAAGGTCGCACACAAGAATAGCCAAACACGAGCTTAGTGTCCAGATTCATTGAATCTTAGATATGTCTAAGATTTTAATGAATAATGTATTTAGTCTAGGATGTGTGTGTGTGTGTATATATATATTAAATTCGAAATTAATATAATAATATTATTTCATAAAGATTATAATATTATTAGTTTGTATTTAATTTATTTGATAAATTAAATATCTAAAACAAATAGAGATATTGTATCTCAGATTTAATTTTTGAATAAAGATATCATATATTTTATTTAATTTAGATTGAGATATAGTATCTCAGATTTAATTAAATAGATAGATGTCATTTCTCGGATTTAATTTATAGAGATAAATTAAATCAGAAGGCTTACAATTTAGATTAAATAAATAGATTAGATTAGATCTATCAGATAGATTTAATTAATATATTTTATAATCCAATTCAAAATTCGAATTTCAAAGTTAATGGGGATTAATTTTGAATATAATACGTCTACTAGGTTTAGAAAAACCTACGGGACTTTTGTCAAGCGTATTAGAAAGCCGCGAGAAACCCTAGAGAGAATAGAGAGACGCGATAATACTGAAGGCCCTAGCGTTCGAGGTTATTTGTGCGGATACCGGTAGAGGAAGGCGATTCGAAGAGTTGACTTCTGCTGATCGAGAAGGTAGCCCACCAGTCCAAATAGCTCGGCATAGGTAATATTCGGATTTTTTTAATCTTGATTTAAACGCTATTGATGGATCCTCCGATGAGATTCGTAAGTTTTTAATTCCGCTGCGTATACGGATCCCAACATTATATACACTAAATAAGTACTCCTCCCCTAGTTATAAGATCCTAATAATCTAATTGTCTTTCTAAAGAAAAATGTTAAAATTAGTTAAAAGTAATAAATATATAGAAAATTTACTCTTTTTTTAAAATATGTCCTTATTTATAAGTGGATATGTAAGAGTAAGAAAAAATTAAGGAAAATATCAATGAGGTCCCAAAGAAGAGAAAAAATATCAAAAAAGCCACAACCCTAAATGCTCTATCAAAAAAATCCCTCCCTAGGGACTTTTTTATATTAATTATGAAATTCTAATATCAAAATGGTTTTTCATTTTGTTAAAATGGTTTTTCTTGTTGTTAAAATTTCCCTATGAAAATATTATTGTCAAATGGTTTTTCATGTTGTTAGAATAGCTTTCCCTGTTGTCAAAAATTTTCCGATTTTTTCCTCCGATGTATAGAATTTTAGAAACTTGAAAACATTTTGGCAACAGGAAAAGCTATTTTGACAACAATATTTTTCATAGGAAAATTTTAACAATAGGAAAATCCATTTTAACAACATGAAAAATCATTTTAACAACTAGATTTTTTTGATATTGGAATTCTGTAATTAATATCAATAAAGTCCTTAGGAAATTTTTTGATAGGGGATTTGGTGTTGAGACTTCTTTATATTTTTTTTCTTCCTTGGGACCTCACTGATATTTTCCCAAAAAATTATAGGGATGTATGAGGAAAATAGGTAAAATTGTATTCAATATAAAGTGGATTTTACTTACGAGGACGGGCCAATTAAAAAATTAGGATCTTGCAATAAGGGATGGAAGAGTATTACATTGTATATTAACTTAAATAATCATAATTATATATATATATATATATATATATATATATATATATATATATATATAACCTGTAATAAAACATTTTATTCTCAAAATAACGAATTACTTTTTTTATGCATGCATTGTATATGCATTGGCTCATGCGAACCATAGTCAAACTAGTCATTAACATGTAAAAATGAATGGTTTGGTTGCTTCATATTGCTGCTGGCTTCCACCTTCCTAAAATGGTAATAGGACAAAGTAAAGTATAGATGCAATTTGATACTTGTCTGACATAACGTTTGTGGTTTTCAAAGCATATATTCTTTGCCTAAACAAAGTTACCTAAAGCATCTTACATAGTCCCAGGTAGTGTCTGTATTCTCTCCTCACTTTTGAACAACCATGTAATCTTCTTTAGCCCTTCTTGTTTCTAAATTCCCATACACAATTATTGTTTGCTGCTCATCACCTCTATGTTTATACTCCCCTCTACTCTTTATTATAAGACACCAACTAATAATTCTCATAAATCAATAAAAACAGTTAAAGTCAATAAAATTATCTTAAAATTTAAGTAATTTTCAATATTACCCCTATAATTGCATTAAACTCTAATATTATACTCTCTCTGGTCCTTATTATAAGGCATCAATTAACAATTGTATTTGATCCTTTTTATAAGGCACTTGCTTGTTTCCAAAGTGCATTAATTATTTTTTCTCATGTATGTCCATAATTAATAAGGGTTGTGGGTGAGAGTAATAATTAATATAATATTAGAGTTTAGTGCAATTAGTATAGGTAATATTGGAAGTTATTTAAATTATATGACAACTTTATTTACTTTAACTATTTTTATTGGTTTGTGAGAATTGTTAGTTGGTGCCTTATAATAAGAACCAGAAGGAGTACCACTTTGGTCCTATTTATAAGTCCAGTTTGACTAAATCTCACATACCAATGAGAGGTAGTTAACTTAATGATTATGAGGTAAATTTTTAACTTTTTCATCATTTATGATTATGTATTTTTCAATTGTTTCTTCTCTCTCTATCTTCATGAGTACAATTAATATGGGTAAAATTGTCACAATTTCATTTATTATATGAATCTGGACTTATAAATAGAACCAGAGTGATATTAAATATTAATTACTACTCTCACCCAGTCCCTTATTAATTAGGGTTATAGATGGAAAAAAATAATCAATACTCATTGAGAAAAAGCAAGTGCCTTATAAATAAAACCAAATATATTTTCTAGTTGATGCCTTATAATAAGGACCAAAGGGAGTATATATTATTACTACATCTGGTATTAAATGTACAAGGTAGATAATTAATTTGTAAAGATTAAAAAATTAGTTAAATTAATTATTTATATAAAAAAAAAGTATCCGTGTTAATTTGTTGGTTTCCTTAATAAAGTATCCGTCTTAATCAATTACATATTGGAAGCTCCTCCGTTAACAGACTACCCCTTAATAGGTGCAACAAATAGTGAGAGTTTAGGAACAAATTATAAATTTGAAAAATAAAGTATATTGAGGTCTTACATTTAAAACAAAAATGCACCCCTATACTAACTCGTATATTTAGAATCAAAGGGAATAATATTAAAAAATCATTAACTCATTAATTAACTTCAAAGAAGTGAAGAAATACCAACTTTCCTTAGTAACCAAACCCTCTACCATGAAAGAAGATTTGTTGTAACTCTATAAGTCTGTATTAGGATTGGGTTTTCCCTCTAGGTATGGTTCAATTGAGGTTTTTCTAGGAGACGGAAGAGTAGGTTGGTAAGTGTGTTTCAACATTTGATTGGAAAAAATAATGTTAAACTAATGAATGTATATCTTATTCATCACTAATCAAGTCTCATATACAATGACTCTCTCTGCCTTATATAGGCTCAAGTCCATTCAACAATATACAAGAATACTACTAATACAAGATTATTAACTACTCATACTAATACTATTAACTACTCATACTAATACTCCCCCTCAAGTTAGGGTTATATGTATCAATGACACCTAACTTACTAGGCAAATACTTGTAATTGTTTATACTTACCTAACACCAATTTCAACTGACGTAGCCCTCTCCCTATAAACCTATTCTTCTAAAGAGTCAACCTTAGCAAATATTTTTTGTGCCTCTTCCTCCATGCTAATGAGTTGATTTTCTATCATTTCCTGGATTTGTAAGCAGCTTCTAGCTCTCTTTGCATCTCCTCCAATGTCATCTCTACTTCCCTCAATTGAAGTTGTGATGCCTCAATACAGTCTTCACTCTTCATCAAAGCTATCTCCAGCTCTGCTTTCTCTGCTTCTGCCTTCTCCAACTTCTCTATTAGTTCTATTAGTTCAGACATTTGTTGACTCATATTTTCAAGCTCTGTTTTGAGGGAACCTTCTTCATAAATCTGAAGATCCCAGACAAATTCTTCCATCTCAGTGAAGACCACCTTGTTTTCCGACTCACCAGCTGTAGGATTATGATCATCTGCTGTACATTTTCCAGATAAATTGGTTATATTTGTGGTTGAGCCTTATCTGTATTGCTGAACCAGGATTAATAAGTTCACTGTAACCAAGATATGGATCTGGACTCTGAACTAAATGGATTGCCACCACCGCTATACATCTTCCAAGCATTTTGTTTCTAATGCTATTGATATTTCCTTAGGCTTTGCAGTGCTTGAAAATAGGCAGGTTGATGTGATTGCCTGTCCATGATCTAGAAGCCATCCCACTTCACTAAGAGCTTCGCCATCCTTATTTTGCTTAAATGAACACCATAATTGCTTAGGAAGTAATATCTCACCGCATCCATCTCTGACACGGTTTTGACCAAATTTTTCCTCTCACTGCCATTGAAAGAAAATGCTCCAATCTTCCAATTTCACAACACTGAAGCCTACAATCTTCATAATCATCATTAGCTTCTTTGGTTTATCCTTGATCTCCACCACCAATGAAATTATCACATCATTTCTTTGTTTATTCCTCTCTGTCCAGTTCGCATATGCCATAGGGAGGTCTTGTTTCACTTACTGCAACCAATGCTCACGCAACTTCTTTTGTTCTTCCTTGATGATTACCAAGTTCATGCTGCTTCTTGCTAATCTTGATACATGACATATATTTGTTGCTTTCAGTAGAATAAGTGTTACGCTTGAGTTGTTTGTCTCCCTTCATAGGTCTTGCCCTCTCATTAAGCATATCATTTGAAGAAACATTCAGATTCCTAAAATATCATCTGAAGAAACATTCAGATTCCTAGGTTTACCTTTAATAGAGCCTTTGTCGGGCACCCTTTTCTGAAGCTTATCACCTTTTCTGACCAAGGAAATTTGGTTGTCACTACTAAATGTTTTCTCAGCAGCCCAAGAACCAGACTCAGATGAAGCTGTCACATTATCATCATGATTGTAAACCCTGGACTCGTACAAATTTAAGGGCATATCTACTAGGAGAATGAGCTTCATTATCACTACCGTATAAAGCACGATCACACAAAATCAATCAACGCATACCAGAATTTAATCAACCAGGCAGCGTGATACCCAGAATAGTTTTCAGATTCTGATGAACAGAAACAAACCAAATGATACCTGAACAACCAGAACCAATCGATTATGTCCTGAATCCGACAATAGACCAATTACAGCATCTTCTTCTTCCTTTCTTGGAACCCAACCAGGGAGGAGAGAGAGAGAGTGACAGTGGTTATCTTTTGAGAACCTTTACACCGCGTTGCTTCTCTGTCCTTCGTTCGCACCTCAAAAGCTAAAAACCAAATCAAACTCATATATCCATCTGTCTCTATCTCATTGTCTTCCGTCGAAGATCTGTCCAAGAACCGCGAGCCATAACCTATCGCTCTGTCAACCACCAATGATTTGTACAAGAACCGCGAACCACCAGCGATTCTCCAACCACCGCGAACCATCGTCTAAGATCAGTGCAAAACTGCGAACCACCACGAAACATAACCTATCGCTCTATCTCTACCATTGCGAAACACCGCGAAAATGAAATCAAGAACGAACCATCGTCGAATCGAACCTCCGCGAACCACCCCCGGAGCTCAACCATTCAAGAACCGCGAACCACCGACCAATCAACCTCCGCGAGCCACCATGACCAACCGCGAACCACCGGTGAGGTCAACCCTAGAAACAACAGCGAACCACCGCCGAATCGAACCACGAAACCAGTGCAGAACCACCGTAGAAGAGCCATCGGCGAGTCAACACTGCCGAGCTTTCGGCGAGTCAATACTGCCGAGCTTCCGGCGAGACGCAATACCGCCGATCTTCCGGCGAGTCAGTTCAAGAATCGCGAACCACCGTTGAAGCTTGAACCACCGTCGAACTCGCGAACCACCGCCGAAGAACAGATCAGGGTTCGTGAACCACCGCCAACCACCATCCTGATCAACCAAGAATCCATGAGAAGGGCAAGAGAGAGTCTAGCCGAGGGAGAGAGGTTGTCTTTGCAAGCCTTGATCGTGAATTCAAGAAACCACCAGGTCAAAAAAAAATACCCAAATTATTGGACCCCCAACCTGGCTTGTGATATCCGATCAAGACTTGGGCCTTTGGTGGAAACCCAAGAACCACCCTTCTTAATTATCTGGTACAAACCAAAACTTGAAAAAGTAACCTGGCTTATGATACCATGTTAAAATAATGAATGTATATCTTATTCATCACTAATCAAGTCTCATATACAATGACTCTCTCTGTCTTATATAGGCTCAAGTCCATTCAACAATATACAAGAATACAAGAATACTACTAATATAAGACTATTAACTACTCATACTAATAAATAAAAATGGAGGGGAAGGTACCCTCCCCGTCCTCTTTAAAATTGAGGTTTATGGGAGAATGGAGAAATAATTTGTTTCATCTTTGATTAAATAGCCCATATCGTTTTTCACTATTCCAAGTTTACCCTTCTTACTCGATCTTTTTCCCCCTATCCAATCAGCAATTCCAAAAAAACTTTGCCCAATATCTTCAATTTTGCGGATGCTACTTTGACAACATCATCATCCAAGCTTACTCTCATATACCTGACCCAACACATCCTTTCACTTTTTTTTTTTTTATATATATATAAAATGATCAAATATATTTATAAGTATAAAAATGTTAGTACAACATAATAGGACTTATTGTTTGGAGGATTTCAAAACCTAGGTTTTGTTGTAAGTTTGACAAACATCCCTGTTTTTTTCCAAAAGATATTCTAAACCTAAAACTTAGGTTTTGGGATCAAAACCTAGGTTTTCCAAAATCCAACTTTTTTTCACTTCTAGCTTTCTTTTCAAAGTTCGTGGCCACATATCTTCAATTCTGATAATTTCCAGTCGTGCTTGAGTGGCCCAACGGATTTCTATTTGCTCTTTCTTTTTCTGTTTTTTGTTTTGGATAAAAACCATTTGCTCTTTCTGTATGCAAATGCTGGGGCCTCAGAGTATCGCCTTTTGCCTTAAAATTTGATGAATGTGTGTTCCCAGCGGTAGAGCGCTAAAATTATGTTAAATTTTTTTTGTGCAACTATATATTCAATTATGTTGAAATTATATGCTTAAAAATTTTGTGCTAACAATATTTATGTTAAAATTATATGTTAAAATACAACCTTATCATTTATATTCAATTATACCAATATATTTTTATATGTTAAAAATATTTTTGTCTGTACAATTTATTAATACATATATATTTGATCTAATTTTTATCATGTTAGATAATTTACTAATGGTAGAAATTTAATTTTTTAACAATTTTATGTAATTTTTGGTATTTATTATGAAATATAATGTTTATAATATTTAAAATACAATCTTATCCTTTAAATGCAATTATACAAAAAGCTGATGTCTTTTTTGGTAAATTTAACCCTCCAAAAGCTATTTTGATAAAAACATCCAAACACTATCATTTTTTTTTTCCAAAAGCTATTCTTCAAAAGTCATTCTCCAAAAGCCATTTTTACCTCGTAAATCTCAAAAGCTATTCTCCATATACAATTTCCAAATGGGCTCAATATAACAAACCTAAGACAATAGCAAGCCCTAGATGCCAACGAGACAAAGTTCATAAGATTGAACATAAAAGATATAGACACATAAACAACTACTACAACCACCATAATCAACAATCAAATTAAAACCTCCAACACCTTAAGGAATAAAAGGATACAACTAAGCAGCAAGATGAAAACCATGTTGAGCCATAGACATTAAAATGATTATCACTACTACAAAAAAGGTTTACGGCGTCCTATTTTTTATACTTTTAACGTCCTTTTTTTACGAGTCGTGTATCTGGGGGCGTAAAAAGGTACAATTTACGGCGTCTAAAAAAAAATAGGACGCCGTAAGTTAAACTTACGGCGTCCTAAAAAAATTTAGGACGTCATATTGGTTATTTTTTTTTAAAAAAAAAAACCCTGAAACCTCAGATCCAAAAATGCGAGAACGAGCAAACGAAAAAAAAATTACAGATCCAAAATTGCGAGGATGCATGTGAAATATGCGAACAGATCCAAAAATATACAGAGAATATGCAGATAATACAGATCCAAAAAATTCAGATCTAACAATCAGACTAACAGATCCAAAATTTTAGATCTAACCATCAGAAGAAAAAAAAATCCAGATCACAATACATTAGAGATCAACGGCGTTGCGACCAGATCGATGGACTCGACCATGTACAAGTACCTCGGAGGCATCCCAACTTCGAGCCCGTGAAGTATTCGCAGCTTCCCTGAGCGAGATCCAAGATCATGAAGCGGGCCGAAAGTCGATCAACGCCCTTGGGTTGCATTACGGGCACCTGCTCGGACAGCCATGGAAATGAGAGCTTTGGTTTTGAGAGCATCTCGTTGAAGTCTGAGATTGAAGAGATGATCGGCGATTTGTTAAAACGGAGAACATATATGTGGTGTAGTTGAAGAGACGTGGGAAGAGAAGATTTGAGATCCGATTGGAAAACTTAGGGCTTAGATTCAGTCCATGAGATGGTGGGTGGGTGAGGGAGAGATTTGATAGATAAAATCTGGGTTTTGGAAGAAGATGAAGAGAGAGTGAAGAAGGTGGAGGTAAAGGGAAGAAGAAGAAGAAGAAGAAGAAGGGAATTTCTGCGTTTGGGAGCCATGGAAAAAGGAAAGAGAGCAGTGAGCTTTATCGAATGAAGGAATTGATTTTTTAAATAAATAAAAAATCGTCACGGGATGGATTTTGGGGAAGGATTTTGAAACATTTTTGGCGTCTAAGTTACATATTTAGACGCCAAAAGTGGATCATAGCGCCTAAAATTAGCCCCAAAAATTAGCGCTGTGGGGCTAATTTTTGGCGCTATGATCCACTTTTGGCGTCTAAATATGTAACTTAGACGCCAAAAGCATCACTTTTGGCGTCTAAGTTGAAAAATTAGACGCCAAAAGTCCACATATAATTACGAAAATGCCACCGCCTTCTTTTTTACTTCTATTTTTTAAAATAGGACGCCAATTAGGGAAGTAAAAGCCATTTTTTGTAGTAGTGTATCCATCAATGAAACATGAGCAAGTAGTACATCGATCTTTTGGGGAATCCTTGTCTTTGACTTGTAAGACCGCATAATGAAGAATTCATCAACAACGAGTTGTTGAAGAAGCTTATGCCACTAAATTTGCACTCAAAAGAGGAATAACCAACATCTACCCAAATTGGGTTTGAATGAAATGCACAGAACCAACTTGTGTTGTGGGAGTCCCATATAAATGGGGCGAGCACTTGTAATAACTGGAAATTCCACAGAAGGTATACTTGATCATGATGCTGGGACGGAATCTAGACCGCAAAACCATATAATAATTTAAATGTAGAAGTCGACCACTAAGCCTAATGAAGACATATCGGATAACTAACACCAAGTGCACATAACAAAAAGATGTAGAAAATCTAGTAGCAAGTAGAGGCAAGTGAAATTTCATGAGAACTTCCCTATCTAATGTTAGATTCCATATTTTGATGATAGCAAAACTTAGAAAGGGGTTGCAAATGATTTGAAAGATGAAAAAAGTATTTTGAACAAGAAAATATCATTAAAAATTGTTGGGTTACTCGAGTAACCACTCAAGTGATGAGATAATCCTAGATACATAATCATGGTGATCTTTCTAATGAAATCGTTTTACAAAAGAAGATCACTCGAGTAATGTATTCAAAAAAATTCATCATCACCAATGTAACATCCCAATTCCAGAGCCAAATTTTTTTTCCCATCAAAGTAGAGCATCGGAATAAAGAGCATTGAGTAACTGATACAACGTTAACTGTGGCATAACTGCCTGTTCATAAAGAATAGTACATTTTCTGTTCAGGACTTTAATCTATTCGGTCGATCATTACTTTGTCTTCACGTGTGCTGTCTGCTCGGCTTACTCTTATCCTCCGTCCTTGGTATCTCGTATACTGATGCTATAGTAAGAGCTGAGATCCAATGTTTATCGGATCTCAGGTAACGGTTAACCTCATGCTTATATAACAATATATGTTCAACATATATTTCTAGAATGAATTACAGCAATGATCTTGACAGAGCAATATATGATCATTTAATAACAACTACCCTACAAGCAAAGTTATTTGTCTGCACTATTCACCAGTGCCACGATGTACGGTCGTGTCCTCAGCACCAGGAAAACATACGGCATTATCATGTCTATAACCCGTAAGCTGTAATAGTGATTATCTAAGTTTATTACCTTAGTCACTGTGCATGACCCTAACGAGTCCCGCTCATGGCTTATGAAATTATCCATATCATATATAAGCAGACTATAAGCATCGAGTCGTATTACAAAGATGCCACGAACGCACCTTCGTTTGACGGTACTTCGGTACTTTTGACGGAAATTCAGAAATTATGACAATGCTTAACGGCGTACGTCGACGGCGGAAAAACAACGGTTCGACAAAGAAGCGAGTCTACGGTATCCTATAAGGATAAATATCATTTTTGTCAATATTTGACATTATAACGGGCATTTTAGGTACAAATTACCCTTTTGCCCCTATTCCCTAATCGGCGGAATTTCGCAAGACTTCGTTACTTTGACTCCCAACTTTCAAAATTCAATCCCTATTATGTTTTTACCTCGTCAAGCATCTTTCAATGCAATGAGGCCTAAAAACAAGAATAGGAATCTCATCTCCTACTTCCTAGATCTAACTAACAATTCTACTAAAACTACTGAAAGAACTACGAAAGCTTAAGTACTGAAAAACTTACTCAGAGCTTCGCTGCAAATTTTCCTCCAGAGCTCCTCTCTCTAACTTCTCTCTAGAATTCGAAATAGGCAAGAAGGAATGGTGTGAAGAGTTGAATGGAGGGGGGTATTTATAGGTTTTAGGAAGTTACTATTCATGCTTTATCAGACCGGATTCTGACCGTCGGATCGCACTTGGAGAAAATGGCTTGATCTTGGCCATTGATGCTCTTGGTCGACATAAACAAGCCTAGGTGGCAGCTTGTGATGTCATCAAAGATGATGTCACAAGTTGCTTTATGCCCTGGATCCGACAGATTCCCCGATCGGTGTCTGATTCGCGTAATCGCGTAAAATCCCAAAAATTCGGAATTACAACTTTGAAGACACTTTCTCACTCACTAAAAATGTCTGGTCTAAACATCTTTTTGATTCCTTACAGGGTTCCAACGGTCCTGCGGAAGTTTCTCGAAAAACGTGCCCGTTTTCGGAATTCACTTCTGGAATTGTCACTTTCTGGACAAAAATTCACTGACTCCAAATATGTCCAGATAATCATAAACTCATCTCCAAATGTTGAGTTACAATTTATTTTGTTCAAATTCTAATTTTATGACTATCTTCCTTTTTATCAGATTTTCCCTATTTCGTCTTATTACTAACTTCTTCTACCGATCTCGGAAATGACTCCAGGTACAGCTCAATTCGAGATAAAAATCCACTTATCAATATTATACCCTGACATTAGAAATCCTGTTCCTGGTTCTCTAGATAGGATCCGATTCCTATAGGTAATTATTTACTTTTTACTATTTATTATTAAATTAGAGTTTATTCTTTTTATCCTTCCTTATTTTTTTTCCATTTTTTTTTATTTTCCCCTTATTGATGTCGGCCCTCACACCATATATATATATATATTAATTTTTTTAATTAATTAATTAATTATTATTTTAATTATTTTTACATAATTTTTCATAACTTTTTCCTATTGGTCCATTCTTACATTTAGGCTTAAAATTACTTAATCTCATTCATTTTTCTCAATATTTTCCAATTAATTAGCCAATACATTTATACTAATTTTTAGCCATTAGCCACCAATTTTAGGGTTTTACATAATTATTCATGAATTTTCCTTTGTTTATGCTTAAGTAATTAGCCCATAATTACTTAATTAATTTCTTATCAACAGTTGATAATTTTCTTAATTAGAATAACTCTTTACCTTCCAACTTTTGCATTGATATTAGCATTTCATGACTTATGCATTATTTTAGAATTTACGGGGCATTTTGGTCCTTTCAATATTTTTTGATCATTCCTCTTTAATTTTTTCCAAGTTCATAATTTAATAGATTACCAAAATTAGAGGCAATATACTCTCTTAATTTTAATAATTATTTTACTGCCTTTCAGGATTTTTCACAATTTCCTAAGCTATTTTGTAGCTCACAAGGGCATTTTCGTCATTTGGCACATTATTAGTTTTTCCTCTAATTTCCAAGAGATTTTTCATTAGAAAATAAGATAATTATAACTTAATATTTGATATCTCATATTCACCTACTTCCTATAGGTATAATTTTACCAAATTATGATACAGATTTTCAGGGTATTACAACCAAGTCACCATAGTGATTCAACCAGTGATCAGTGAGGCAAAATTTTCAAAAGGAAGATCACTCGAGTGTTGTTCCAAGTTCACTCGAGTGACTACTAGAGTGATGAGTTAAAATTTATCACTAGCACACCACTCAAGTTATTTATTCCAGTGATGATGCTCTAAAGTAATTTTAAAAAAATGTCACTCGAATGACCATTCGAGTGATGACTTGAGATCACTTGAGTGACAACTCAAGTGATGAAACCAATAACATCACTAACACAACACTACAGTAATCCTAGAAGTTTTATGAAACCAAAAAATTTTATTATAAGATAACTCGAGTAACACTTGAGTAATGTGTTAAAACAACATTACTAGCAAAACACTACAGTGATATGATCAAGTGATATGTTTTTCTAAAAAATAAAAGGAAATGTTAGAATATAAGGGTGTAATTTATTTGTTAGTGAATTAGTTAGAGTTAGTGAGTTAGTTAGAGGCCCTAGTCTATATAAAAGGGTCTTAACTCATATAACAAGTGGGAATCACAAAATACTCTTTGTAAGAGCATTATGCTCTCTATTGTCAATAATACATCATTCTTCATTTTCTATTCCTAATTTTCCTCTCTAATTATACTAGTTAACATGGTATCAGAGCCAGGTTTCAAGATTCTATCGCCTGATTTTCAAGATCCCAAGACTCAATACAATAAGGGCCACGAACGAAGTGGAGCAGCCATTGGTAATAGTTTGAAGAGGTTGGGTCGACACCAAGATTCGATTGGCATGAACGGAGAAACGATTTAGGTGCGTTTGGTTTATTTCTTCCAATTATCGCCGATTCCGTTGCTCACTCCACATTCAACGGCGATCTCATCGTGCACTCGCTTCCTCACATGCGTTTTTGGTTGAAGAATCAGATCGATGCTCGAGTTTTCCTGTTTCTCAGCGACATTTTTTGCAGATTTGATTCTTGCATTCTCGTCAAATCGGAGATATGCAGATGTCATTCTCGGTTTACCTCTGGGATTTCGTTGATTTTCTTCGTTTACCTTCAAGCTCTTCCGGTTGATTCTTACCATCGATTGTTTGTTGATTTCCATCATCTGGTTTGGTTTCATCATCCGTTTATCAAACTGTGGCGACTTTCATATCTGATTTCGCCTTCGCCTCTGATTCTATTTTGTCTCTTGGAATACAAGATTGTCCCTCGTTCAACCTACGAGTTCAATCACATTAGGGAAGTAAACCCAAGACACAACCCAAGAAGTGGGTGCCATTTGAAAAACCGGAAACGCAAGAAGGCCCACAACTAATTGGAGCATCCGAGAGCAGAGTTGAAAGTAGAGTTGTCGCCTCCTCGCCCATCTTGCGATTCCGTTGAGCAGAGTTGAGAGTAGAAATTAAAGATCAGGAATTTCGCTTCCTTCTTCGCTGATTTTCCCTATGAATTGAGTCTCAGGTTCGCGACAATCTTTTCCCAAAACCTTCAAATTTCAGAAGCAATGTAGAGAGATTGTGGAGATCTGGATTGGCCGAGAAAACGGCAAGTGACTTGGTTTCGATCTCCAAAATAGCTTCAATGGCGATCTTGGAGTCATTCTTGAAGAGGAAGTGGATGGAATTGGCTTGAAGATTTTTGGAAGCTTCTTGGAGAGCTTCTAGGAGAGGTAGGAGACGTTAGGAATCTGTATTTGGGGTATGAGGCTGATCCATAAGAGATGAGAAAGAGATTTTGATGAATTCCTCGGACTGGACATTCCTCGGACTTCGGATTTGCAAGGATTGCTCCATGTGGTTTATGGTGCTTGGTTAACATTTCATGCTGAGTACATTGCTCCTCCATTACAGGCACTTCCAAAGTTTTGTGTTGTTCTGTTTCTTATCCAATCGGTGGATCTATGCTACTTTGTTTGGGCTGTTTTTGGATTAGATGCAAGAAGATAAAGCCAAGGATTGTTGAGGATGCTTTTAGAATTGATGATCCTGAAGGATATGCATATGATTATCCCATGGTTCTTGTCCAAATTCCTATGTGTTACGAGAGGGAGGTGTATGAATAGTCTATTTCTGCCGCCTGCCAAATTAATTGGCCGAGGGACCATTTACTGATTCAAGTTCTTGATGATTCTGATGATTCTGATGATGAGAGCATACAGTGGTTAATCAACGAGGTTATATGGAGGTGATTGGGTTTTCTGCAGATGTGAGGGAACAGATATACAAGGGGCCTCTGTGAATCTTTGTTCAAATATGCAGTGCAACATCATATAGTTTAATGGGTGAAGATATTTACAACATGCTCATATGGGAAGCTATGAATAGTGTTGTTGCTGCTGTGTTTGGAATTGGCAGAACAATGCCTCAAATGTTGATAGCTTTGTTGGGTGTGCCCGAGTGCAAGTGCAAGTTGAGATCACTGGTTCTTATTCATGTGTTAGTCTGTTATTTATGCAAGTGATGATGTTTGAGAGTAGAGTAGAGAGCAGAGAAATGATGTCTCTTCGCTCCTATCGATTTAAGGGAAAACAGAGTAGAGAGCAGTGAAGAATCACCTCCTCGCTCCTGTCGATTTAAGGGAACGCAGAGTAGAGAGCAGTGAAGAATCGCCTCCTCGCTTCTATCAATTGTGACCGTCAACTCTGCAAGATACTCCTTGAGAATCCAAATTTGGACAACAACAATTGAGCTAGAAGGATATTGAAGCAGCAAGCATGGACTAATATGGATTGAAAGAATGTTGTGAATTGAAGAAATTTTGTACTATTTTTGTTGATTGTAAAACTATTCAATTTGATTCACCTTATCCCCTTATTTTGTTGTTCAAGTTGAGCACATTTGACATAAATAGTGTTCAACTTGAGGGGGCGTGTTAGAATATAAGGGTGTAATTGATTTGTTAGTGAATTAGTTAGAGCTAGTGAGTTAGTTAGAGGCCCTAGTCTATATAAAGGGGTCTTAATTCATATAACAAGTGGGAATCACAAAATACTCTTGGTAAGAACATTATGCTCTTTATTGTCAATAATACATCATTCTTCATTTTCTTTTCCTAATTTTCCTCTCTAATTATACTAGTTAACAGGAAACAATATCACTTAAGTGACCCTATAATTCTTTATCACTAGCTGATCACTCAAGTGATGTATTAAGTAATCTGAAAAAGATCACTCCGAGTGACCATCTGCAAAAACCAGCAACTTTGCTGGATTTTTGGAGCGGTTTATTTTATATCGGGGAGAATGAATTGGATTGGATGGTTAAGGAAGATGGAGGAGAGACTCGGTGAGATCTAGAATGGCCGGAAGAGTTGTCTGCAGGGTTGGGGGTGGGGACGTGGGAATTAGGAGAGCATGTGAGTTGGCTGATGTGGAGCTGTGAGTTGGAAGAATTTTTGCCATGTGTAGCTGATTTGGAAGCCATTTTTGCCATATATGATGACTCTGAACTAAGTTATAAAATGTTAAAAATAAAATAGGATAGAGTCATAGGCCAGTTGAAAGTTCAAGGATTGAATCCCAACGAGTCATAGTTGAGGAACTGAGCATTGGCCTTTCTTTTCTGTTTGCTCATTTCATCACGTGAATTGGTCTAATATTAGTCAGAAACATGCTAATTGCTAAATATGATATACTAATTATATTTTTAGTCCTTTAAGTTTTACATAAGACATACTTTTGGTCTTTAACTTTTTAAATTATACTTTTGGTCCTAAAATTCTAACACCCTTAATATTACTAACGGAAAACGCTGACTCAACAAACTCAAGTGATGACTAATAACATTTAATTACACAAATTTTATATATTATTTAATTTACCCATATTTTAAATTTAAACTTAATAATATTTAATTACATAATTATCACTTAAGTTTACATCGTTATTACTTGAGTTTGCATTTTCCGTTAGTAAAATCAACAGTATTAGAATTATAGGACTAAAAGTATACTCTATAAAGTTAAGGGACGAAAAGTATACCTCATGTAAACTTAAAAGACTAAAAGTATACTTTAGCCTACATATTAAGCATGAACAAGATCAATGTAGAATGCTGTAAAAGTAAATTATATATAAAGAATTCAAGAGAGAATTATAATCAGGCCTACACGCATCTTCATTTTCAATTTTTTATTATTATATTAATTTAATAAATGTTTGAAATTGTAAATATTTAATCTAACCCGTATAATTAGTGGTTACGACTTGAGACTAATGTTTGGCGACTCGATAATTAAAGCCCATAAATTGAAACTTTCATATTTATAAAAAAACTTTGATGAAATACAAAAATGTTTGATAATGTTCAGTGGTGAGCGGGGATTGCTCTAGACTAGAGCTAGTAATATAAAATGGGTCAGTCCGAACCGCAGGGTTGGGCGGAAAAGACCAGCATCAATATGGGTTGGCTTATAGTCAAACTAACCCATAATCTGTGGGTTGGCGTTCGTCCAACCCATTTTTTTTTTTTCCTTTCTTATTTTCTTTAAAAAAATCATTTTTTTAGACAATATAATGAAATAAAGTTTAAAAAGGATTATACCCTTAACTAAATTAAAAAAGGAAAATTGAATTGCTTTTTTGGGAAAATACTTAATTGCTTCGTTCTGTCTTCACGCCTTTGATTTAATTATAAATAATTTAAAGACAATCAAAGGTAGATACAAGTAGCAATGGGCATGGATTATCTGTATCTCCAATGTCTAGACAAATAATTGAGGAGACTGATAAAAATTTGGGAAAATGATAAATAAATACCAGTTGAATTTGCAAAACCCCCAGAAGTCCGTCGAATTTGTAAAAAGACTTAGAAGTACCAAGGACCTATGAAGGATATACAAATTCAGATGAAATTACTTTTTTGCCCTTAGTTTTAAATAAATCATAAAAAATAAAAATACCCTCGCTGGCGCTGGCCAGCGGAGCGGCAATGGCCGGGCGCTCGGCCGCCACCACCGGCGTGGGGGTGGGGTTTTTTTTTCTTGGGAGTGGGGGTTTTTTTTTTGAAAAAAATTAAATTCATTGAAGTGTAAGGGGTGGGGTTTGAACCCCCCAACCCTCACACACATGATAGGGCAAAACTTTAAAGCCTATAACTCCGCAAGTATACGGGCCGTATCAAGTAATAAAGTGATAAGAAAAGTATCGTTCCCACGAGGACTTAGTATCACAAACTTTAGTTAGGCATTAATTTCACAATTTCGTTTAAGTTGAGAAAACTAGATTGAATTTAATTAAAAGAAAAGAAAATTGATAGAGAAAAACACAGCTAGGGCATAGAATTCCCTATGTTCCTCTAAGTATTTGAATTAAATCCCTAATTGATTATTATTCCCATGATTGACGATCAATTCTCTAAAATTAGACTAAGTCCCAATGTCTTGACGCTACCTTAGTCCGTTATCTTTGAAAACAACCTAATGTCTTAGTATTGTTTGGAAAGATTATATAAACCAATTATGAGATCGCATAAACTCGTAAGCCTATGTCTAGGTCATGCAACTCTACGATGAATTAACGGTTCTAGTTAAATGCACCAACATCTCTATTGTCATACACCAACCTATGAACAATCTAAAAGGTGATCAATCTTTAAGAAAGCTTTAAGCAAAGATAATTCATTCAATCATGGTAAATAACGTTCAGTAGAGAATTCAAACAAATACTCAAATTCGCATAGGGTTCATCCTTGCCCTAACTACTAAAGAAGACTAGCCAAGCAAGGCTAGGTTAACAAAATAAAAGAAAAAAATATGAAAATCAGAATTGTTCTTGCGTCCTTCTTTCTTTCTTCAGCCGTCTCGTCCTCCTCCTCTTCTTTCCTCTCTTCATATATATAGCCTACATATAACTTAGGCCGTGGGTCATTGATTCTCATTTTCTTATTAAAAAGATATCTCATATCTTGTAATTTACTCCACCAGATTACGCAATTGATTTTGTTTCTATTTTTCTTTCTTGGGACCACCGAGATTGACTGATTGCATATCCTCTTAATTGCTTTTCCTACTTCTTTCCAAATCAGATTGATACTTATTTAATTATAAAATATGCACTTATCAACACACATGAGACCAAGTGGTCCACCAGTTGGGCCACTTGGTTCCTTTTTTTTTTGGGTAATAAAACGGGACTGCAAGCCCAAATAACCAGATTACACTACTTGACGCGGGTATGAAACCCCCAAATCATCCATGAACAGTAAACTACAAACAGGGGCGGGGAGAAATACAAATAGAATGAACCTCTTCCCGCATAAAACTCAGATTCGCTAAGACATCTGCACATTTATTTCCTTCACGGTATATATGTTCAAACCGTACCTCCATGAATTTCTGCAGCATCAGGCCAATTTCTTGCAGTAAGCTGCAACCTTCCTTCAGGTCCATCTTTGAGCCAAGTGGCCCAACTGGTGGACCACTTGGTCCCATGTGTGTGTGAGGGGTGGGGGGTTCGAACCCCACCCCTCACACTTCAATGAATTTAATTTTTTTCAAAAAAAAAAAAAAAACCCCACCCCGTCGCTGGTGGGTGGCCAGTGACCGGCGGCACCAGCAAGGGTATTTTTATTTGTTATGATTTATTTAAAACTAAAGGCAAAAAAGTAATTTCACCTAATTTACATATCCCTCATAGGTTCTTGGGTACTTCTAAGTCTTTTTACAAATTCGACGGACTTATGGGGGTTTTTGCAAATTCAAATGGTATTTATTTGTCATTTTCCCTAAAAAAATTTGGTTTACAGCTTATTTTAAATGATTTTATGATGTACATGTAAATATCACAAAACATAAACGTGTTAATATATTGTTCTTGCTAGATAGGACCATAGAATTTAAAACTTTTTTCTGTATCTTCTTAACTCTTGCCTTTTCTTTTCCACTTTAGTAGTGTTGAAATCCAGTCAAAACTTCTAAACTATGGTAAAATGTAAGTGTTAGGACTTTCTAGAGTTAATCTGTTCATATCAGTAAAACTGCTTGCACCTCTACTCTTATATTTTCACCACTACCACCATATCAATTGAAGAAAGGAATGTAATGAATGAATGAGAGGAGGGTTTGACAATTTTACAGATTTTTAGAAAATAAAAAAGGCGCTGACCCATCATCCCAGCGGGCTGACCCATCACAGGTTCGGACAAGAAAGACCCACATCAAAACTATCCCAGTTTTTCAAAACCCAACCTACCAAGTTTTACAGGTTGGGCTAGTTTGGCCCACGGGTTAAACCCGTATTACCAGATCCAGCCTAAAACCGTGGACTCAGTGTTGTGAGTAGTTACATGTTCAATGCTTCAGTCAAGGGCGAAGAATAAACAAACAGAGCTTAGTGCCAACAGTTAACAACTGTAGGCAATATACTTAGAAGAACAAAAAGAGCATCATCTTAAAAAACCCAAATGATGCAAACTAACTTCGGTTCATATCATTTTTGTAGCTCCTGGAAGAGGAACATGAATGTCGACAATGAATAGCAGTCATCTTTGGCAACCAACAATGAAGGCCATATCAGTTTTCTCGGAGCTAAGGATTCCCATATTAACTACAGTTGTGGTCTGCAATTTTTTAATTTGATGTTGTCCTTGGCTAGTTGTTTGATCTGGTTTGTTTCTAACCAAATAGGTTCATCGATTTTTCAAACCGTCCGAAGGTTGGAGCGTACTCCCTCTCTGGTCCTTATCATAAGACACCAACTAACTTTTCTCACAAAACAATAAAAGTAGTTAAAGTCAATAAAATTATCCTAGAATCTAAGTAATTTCCAATATTACCTCTACTAATTCCACTAAACTCTAATATTATATTAATTATTACTCTCACCCATTACCTTTATTAATTAGGGGAATACATGGAAAAAATAATCAATACTTATTGGGAACAAGCAAGTTCCTTATAAAAAGGTTCAAATAAACTTACTAGTTGGTACCTTATAATAAGGATTAGAGGGAGTAATTTCAGACGTGACGTGAAACAGTAGCTCAAGCCTGTCGGACTTTAATATCCATTAACTATGTGTGTCAGCCTACGTATTTTACTTAAAAAAATTTAAAAAAGATTTATCAAGAATATCAGTTCGGTCAGTATCAATAGCTGATCACTTTACATTTTGTCTTATTCCATCTACTCCCTCTTATGTTTATTTGGACATCAATTAATAATGGGTTAATGTGCAAATTGGCTAACAAACTATTACTCCAGGAGCGCCCAACAAAAAAAACTTTTAAGTGGACCAAAATTACCAACAAACTTTTAAAAAGGTAAAGGTAGCACAAATCCGTTAAAAGAAAATTAACTCTGTTAGATGTGGCATCCACGCGTCAGCTACCTCTTCCCTCAACTGATCTTTATCTGCAACACACACAAGAATCCAGCAACAGCCAAATAGTTATGGTCCATTGAGTTCCAGGAAGCCATTTCTGGCTCAACTCTTTACCATTCCTTCGCCCATCCACAACCCACAAACGCAACCGCTCACAACCGTGAACCTGCAACTTCAGGTGCCTTTTTCTGGCGACCTTTTTCTTTAATAAAATTTTGGGCAACTTTAATGGGAACATACCCAAAAATGAACAACATGAAATTTTCCAATGCATGTGATAGATTCTGATCAAAACAGGCCACATTAATCTAATAAATAATTATTAATAACAGAACCACATAATTCCAAAAAAATAAAACGATCGATCCTATCTTCCTCTTCCTCAAGATCAAGACACTACATCGGAAGCATCAAAGCCTTCGCCGATGCCAATGAACTCTCCCCGATTCCTTCCTCCTACTATTCTATAGTTGAAGCCCGAGACGACGTCGTCGACCTCCTCACTTCCTCCTACTCTTCTATAGTTGTCTCTCCTCACCTCCAACCTCCCTCAGCTCCACGCCGATGCCGTCTCCAACTCGGCAAAGCCTGCCTCATTCCAATCGAAAGAGGTGAGAGGGCCACAATACTCGCTGTTCTTGTTCCCATTGAGGAAGCTCTTGAGCTCCACCCGCTGGGTCGAGTTCTCTTCCGGGTCGGATATGCGCCAGAGTCGGAGAAAATCGCTAGAGGTAGCGAGGAGGTCCGGCTTCTGGCACTCCTTGTCGGGAATGAAGATGGCTTTGGTGGCAGGGTAAGGGTGCTCAAAGGAGAGGTTAGGCTCGGATGGAATCTCCCCGTTAGAGTCGTCGAGCTGAACGATTTCGACCATGTTCGGGTACTGCTCCAGCAAGCTGGCTATGGCGAAGCGGTACTTCTTTCACGACGGACGCTCCAGTTCATGGCGTAGATGTGCCATGGTGATTCGTAGGTGTAGATCTCCGACCACTTCTGCTGCTCGTCCAGTCCGTCTTGGGTCGGGTCATTATTGCTGGATTCTTGTGTTTGTTACAGAGAAAGATCCATTAAGGGAACATGTAGCTGACATGTACCACATCTACAACAAAAGTAACGGACGTTAGAATGCTTCTAACGGATTTGTACTACCTTTACCTTTTTAAAAGTTTGTTGGTAGTTTTGGTCCACTTAAAAGTTTTTTATGTTGGGCGCTCCTGGAGTAATAGTTTGTTGGCCAATTTGTACCTTAACCCATTAATAATTATATTTGATCTTTTCGCCAAGACACTTGTTTACGAATACATTACAACACATTTTTTATTTTTATTTTTGGCCAATTATAACACATTTTTTTTATTGAATCCAGGGAAGTCCAATGTATAAGAAATATGTAGTAATATATATTAGGGAAAATATCACTCAGGTCCAAGGAACATAAAAATATAAAAAAAGTCTCAATTCAAAATCACATATTTGATATTAGTTGTATTGACAATAGGAAGTACTATATTGACAACAGGAAATGCTATATATTGATAACAAAATTTAAAAACCTGGTCATTCTTAACAGAAAAAGCTAGATTCATAACAGGAAGTGCTATATTCACTACAAAATTTAAACACTTGGATTTTGTTTCATATTCAGGTCCTTAAGCGCACAGAGACCATTCACAACAGAAAAATTTATATTCACAACAGAAGTGCTATATTCACAACAAAATTTAAAAACTCGGATTTTGTTTCAAACTCAGATCCCTAAGCGTATAGAGACCATTCACAACAGAAAAATCTATATTCATAACAGGAAGTTCTATATTCACAACAAAATTTAAAAATCTAGATTTTGTTTCAAAATTAGGTCTCTAAGTGTATAGATGTCATTCATAACAGAAAAAACTATATTCACAACAGGAAGTGCTATATTGACTTGAGTTTCAAAATGGCTCCAAATTTTTATATTTTGTTGTCAATATAGCACTTACTGTTGCCAATATAGATTTTTCT
This sequence comes from Acacia pycnantha, assembly GCA_025563575.1. NCBI lineage: Eukaryota > Viridiplantae > Streptophyta > Magnoliopsida > Fabales > Fabaceae > Acacia > Acacia pycnantha. The sequence continues at coordinate 701,259 of JAMWYP010000178.1, read as the reverse complement.
GTTATGAATGACCTTTGTACGCTTAAAGACCTGAGCATAAAACAAAATCCAGGTGTTTAAATTTTGTTGTGAATATAACACTTCCTGTTGTAAATCTAACTTTTTCTGTTATGAATGACCATATTTTTAAATTTTGTTGTTAATATATAGCATTTTTTTATTATCAATATAGTTCTTCCTATTGTCAATACAAATAATATCAAAAAAGTTTTTAAAGATTTTTTTATATATATGTTTTTATGTTCCATAAGATGTGAGTGATATTTTCCCAATTTATTTCTTGATTGAAGAGATGACAATCGGGAGAGGAAAGGGTTAGAAGTTGCAGCACCATCAATCATATCGTCTCTCTCTGGTGAGATTGAAATGAAGGACATTGTTTAATATATAAAAAATGAAGAATTCTTTGACAAATTTTATGAGGCCAAGAGACACATAGGTAGGATTAATTAATATAAACAAAAGCAAAAAATGACATCTAGAAACCTTTTTTTTTTTTTTTTTAAATCATTAATTACGTAGGATACTAGTAGCTTATAAAAGATTATGGGATTTGAATGATATGGTTTGGCGTTGAGTTGAATGGTTTCTTTGTTGATCTTATTTATTTGAAATATTTATATTATTGATAATTATATTTATCATATCATTAGTAGTGAATCCCATTATTATAAAATTACATGAGATAACAATTTAAGGTATACCTATGTTAAGCTAAGCATGGGTTTGTATTCTTTTTGGGTTAAATACATGGGTTAGTATTTTTTTGGGGTAATACATGGGTTACTGCTTAGAATGTTAATTTCAATAATTACAATCTCCTGAAAGGTGTAATACTCCCTCAGTTTTAAAACATGTGTGAATATAAATATGAACATAGACAAATTTCTTCAGAATTTATTTAAATAAAATTAATAGGTTAACCGTACCAATTAAATAGTAATGGGCTTAAAAGTGTAAATATAGAAGAGTATTAGAGACGAATAATACAGAGTAGAAGTCACTTAAAATTTGCGACACCAATGTTGACTAAAAAATAGTATTAATTTATTATTAAGGTGCAAAAATACACATATATGTTTTAGTCAGAGGAGCACCTAGTGATAAGTTCTTTTTTGAGGTATAAAAGTGACTATGTGGTTACAAAATATATACAAAAAATCGTTTGACCATTAAATTTGACTTTTTTTTTTTTTTTCTGATTGGACAATGACATAACTTTTAAAGGTGCAAAAATACACATGTGGTTTGGCTAAAAAAGTACCCATCACCAAGTGTTTTTTCAATTTTTTTATTTTTTATTTTGATTCCTTATTAACTTATTCATATTAATTAAATAATTTTTTTAATATTAAATAAATAAAAAATTCATTATTATTTTTTAATAATAATAATAATAATATAAACTTAAAATATAAACTGAATCTTAATACATAATACATAATAATATTAACTTAATTTGAATCTTTTTTTAATTGAATTCAGAAAAAGAAAAAATACAATTATCTTAAATAACAAAATAGTTGTTATGCTTAATATATTTAGTTTGGTCTGTATTTGTATTCATTCTGTTCTTTATTCAAGTAGTTTTTCTTTGTAAAATTACGTAAAGCCTATGCTTAATGCTTACTCTAAAACTTTTTGTTTCCTCGATAGTGATATTGTTTTTTTTCTCTTTTCATCTTCGGAAATCCGAGACATGAAGAATAAAAGATCATATTTTTTATTCTGTTGTTTTCTGTGGTTTCCTTGCCTTGATTTTGAAATATTCATGTTATTCATTTTTCATCTCTCTTTTTAAAATATTTTTATTATTCATTTTTCATCTTTCAATATAAAATTATAATAAACATATTAATTAGAAATAAAAACGAAATATAAATAAATTAGAAATCGATATTTATATTCTATTTTCAATATTTCAAAAATGAACAAGAAATATATAAAATAATTATATAATTATATTCTATTTAGATTAATTATATAATATAATAATAATAATAATAATAATAATAATAAATATTGTTAATAAAAAAATTCAAATAAAGAAAAGAAACAAAAAAAGCTACATCATCGTTCAATTAGCAAAAAAAAAAAGTCAAACTAATGGTCAAATAGTATTTTTGTACCTAAAAAAATAGTTGGTGTTAAGGGTTCTTTTCACCAAATTACATGTGTATTTTTACACATTTGAAAGCCACGTCATTGTCCAATTAGTAAAAAAAAAAAAAAGAGTCAAATTATTTTTATACCTAATTTTTAACCACGTAGTCACTATTGCACCTCAAAAAATTATTTGTCGTTGAGCGTTCATTTAATTAAAGCATATATATATTTTTGCACCTTAACCTTCTTATTTTTGAAATTGACAACCCCTCTTTTTTTCCCTGTTATTCCGCTGGATCTCCATTGTCTCACTTCTGCAGTGTCAGACCGTACACCTATTTAAGGCAGAAGCTAACTGGGGCCCGAATGAGCAAAAGGAGATTGCAGAATTAGTCTACCAACTGGTCACCACGAAGGCTTAAGATCATGCGATTTCCCTTAACAACATGCATCAAAACGGAAAACAATAAAACATGAATTATTAGGAGTTCAGCTGAACCTATAATGACATAAAAGTATTTATCCATCCAGATGTTATTGACGAAGATCCTTGAGATTTCCTGTTTTTCAATTGAAGTCTTGGGATTTAACCGTTCTGGGCATATGCTTCCTTCGTAGCACATCTCTTCTTTCTTGCCACCATGGTAAATAATAGCAGTGAGTGTTGGAGCAAACCTATATACAAGTAATGAAAATATAAGATTCTACTACAAAACCATGACAAACATAATTGAATGGAAAACAAATTCTACATATAACATTAGCGGAGAAATTTCACTCATCCAGTTGGAAAGGGTTGATAAAGGAAAGAACTAATAAGGAGCAGAAAGAGCTCATACCTCTGTTGATATGTGGAAAGTTGAAGCAATAATCAAATAGCAAAAGATAATCAGTCAAATTTTAAGGCATGCTTAATCTATACATAACAGCAAAAGGCAATAATTGGTGCTTTTCACACTCTTTTAATATAGAAAGGTATCAACACGAAAAGATTGTTTTTTTCCTGACACACAAAGTTAAAGAAAGAAAAGCGTGAATATATGCAGTAACAGAAAGTAGCATTCAATATTTATATTTCTCATTTTCTTATTCTTCTTTGTTACTTCATGGCAACCACTTAAAGACTACAAAAAAAAAAAAAAATTGGTCTTCTATTATCACCATTGGATTACTTGTCAGATTATTTATTGACTATGTCTAAAGGTTTAATCTTTTGCTAGAAGTATCCCAACAAACAACTATATTTCTGGGTAACAGAGGATACGTGAGATAACAATGTAAAGGACCTTATAGATTGATTTCTCTTCATTCCACAGTATATTCAAAAAGCTACATTGCTACATTTCTCTTCATTCCAGTATCAACAGTTGACAAAAGCTACCTCGCTTCCATAAATGCTTTTACAACACAGTTTTCCACCGAAAATGAACAGATGACAGAGGAAAAAAGATTATGCACTTGTTCATAAACAGATCTTTGAATGCATGAGAAAAACAAAAAGAGTTTGCAAATCCATAGTTATCATGATAGATTTCAATATGCTTAAACATTGGTATTCCATATCCATTTTTGGTGAGTAGACACAAATAACAAACAGAGATTAAGCCCAAACATGAAGAACATAGAAAAAGAAAACTCATATGTAGACTTAAGAGCACACCATTTCGGGTGAAGCAGTGAGTCTATGGAAGAAAAACAGAGGTAAAGCATCTCATATATCTATGTTTGGCTTAGTCCCAACGACGAAGAACAATAGGCAGTAAACATACAAAAACAAAAAGATCATCAAAGAGAAGTACCGACGTACCGTAATGATGCCTTGGCTTCTATCCGTTGCAATTTCAAAGAACACAAAAGAGGGACATGATTGTCGGTGAAGAATGGCATAATTGTTCGATGGACGGACAAAGGAGTCGTAGTTAAGGGTGAAGCAACTTTCTGATTTTCTCCTTGCATAATATGGTGTGTGTTCTCTTTCATCTCTACCACAATAGCTTGCAATTCTTTTTTGACTGACATTGGGTTGGGAAATTGTGTCAAGTGCAACCTTAACTAGCACACTACTACTTGCAAAATGACAGGAAGCCACATGGCAAATGAACGACTTGTAGGTGGAGCCGTTATTGTTGTAAGGAGCAGCAATGCAAGACACATAAGAGGCAATGAATAGTGAATGGCTGAAAATTGATGATGATGAATTATTGATTCTCAACATTTTCCTGCTGACTCATGAATGCCTCTTTTAATGTTCTAAGGGCCTATTTGGTATTGGGAAGATTTGACGAGGGAAAAGAATTTAAAGGAGGAAAAAAAAGAAAGAAAATATTTTGAGGAATAAGGAAAGATGAGTTGTTTCATGATAAAGATGTTTACATTCTAATAATTATTTTAGATTACTGTTAGTGTCATATGTATGAATTGGAGGTTTTTATCATGAATGTGTGTTTTCACTCTAACCCCTTTTTAAAAATTCTTGTCCAATGGATTTAACAAACTCATTTAAATTGAGGAGAAAGAAAGTTGAAATTAACAAAATGATCCTTTAAAAGGTATATAAATTTTTTTTTATCATATAGAAGTGAGCTAACAGGTTATTATTATTATTATTATTATTATATATATTCATAAATTAAAACAAAATAATAATTCTGATATTAAAATTGTAAAAGAAGGAAAAAACATTTGAAATCCACGAGCTTGCCCTTTGGCCTTCTCCCTTCACACTTGATCTTACAGCGTGTGTTTGGTTCAATAGAGGGGAGGATGCCCCTCCCTATTTTGAACCAAATACCAATATTTCCTATCCACACCTCCCCTCACCCCACCTAGCATTCCTTTGGCTGAGTAATAATGGCGAAGAGGAAGGCACTCGAAGCATGCTTGACTTGCCCTCTTTGTTGTAAGTTGTTGGAGGATGCTACTACCATCACTCTTTGCCTCCATACCTGTACGTTTTTCTACTCTTTCTTTCTTCTTCCTATTCTCTTTCGTCTTTGTTTCTTCTCGCGTCCTCTATTCGCTTTCTGTGGCTTTGATTTCTATTTTTGATTGAAATTTTCTACTACGAGTCTCTTTCGTTTATGGGTATTTCTGTTTCTCCGTGACCCTGATCTGTATGGTATCTTCGTGATCTTCTGCTCGACGATCTACCTCATTTACATTTACATAAGCATTTTGTGACTTCATATTTGTTTGACTTTGGAAGAAAGGAGACATTTTTATTGTGTTAGTTCAATTTCCTTTCAATGTAAGAGCTCATTTTCTACTTTTAAGCTTAGATGGAACCCAGGTGACAGTATGATTGACATCCCCTTCAAACCACTTTTTATAACTCTGTGACTTTCTGAGACTTTTCTAATGAAAACGATCTTGTTGATACAGGGGAATTAATTTTTGTTATCGTTACAGTATTAGACTTATACCACGTCTTTTTTTCGCCATGGTTTCAAACATCGTCATAGTAAACTCAAAGCAATCTTATTTAGCTTTCATTCTAAAGGGTGGTGTTTGAAAACTCTTACATATATTTTGATGCAGATAAAATTAGACAAAAAAAAACGGGTAAACTCTCAAAAATAGTAAATATTTTGACCATTTTTAAAAGTTTTTCTTCTTAATTTTCTCTCCCTCTTCCTCTGTTCTGTCCATCCAAACATAGCCTTAATAGAACACAAGGTGGCAGTGTAGGACATTATTGTGCAGTGTGTTAAGGAAGCGATGCTATTTCTGTAAGATTTCATATGATATATAAATGTGACATTTAATGAAATATAGATACATTCGTCTTTGAATAATCTTTTGACTCATTCTATGTCTTTAGCGAAATATACTGACATTGAACTCTGCATCAGTCTGCAGGAGGTGCATAAATGAGAAACTCTTGGATGAGAAGTCAGGTAGCTGTCCAGTATGCAATATTGATTTAGGCTCTTTTCCACAGAAAAAACTCAGGTATGCTTGTTTTTTCTAATTTAGTGTTAGAAAACATATGATGGCTTGGGAATACTTTGAATTAAATCATTGAATAAAACAAGGGTTAAGGTGCAAAAATAGACAAATGCTTTTCTCAAAAGAGCATCCAGTAGCAAATACTTTTTTTTGGCGCAAAAGTAGACACGTGGTTACAAAAGTGGAGCAAAATTAGCGTTTGACCGTTAGTTGACTTTTTCTGAACTGAAAATGATGACGTGGATGATGACGTGGATGTTAATGCTTTATAAATTACAGTTCAGCCCCGGATACATTTCAAAAATTTCAATTTAGTCCCTCTATAAACTTTTAAAATTTTCAGTTAAGTCCTTCTTCTTCTTCCAGATGCAAAACCCAGATTCCGGTGATGCAAAACCCAGATTCCGGTGATCCTTCTTCTTTCAGATGCAAAACCATGTCCATGTCAGCAACTCTTCCTCCCCACTTCCTGCTTTCCAGATGCAAAACCATACCCAAAAAAATGAACCCGAGCACCACAAGACAACTGGTGTCCCCAAAAATCAAATGCAGAGGTAGGCAAGCAACGAAGCTACTAGCCACCCAACAGATTATACAGAGCAAAGCAGCCAAGGAACCGGCTTTCGGATCCAAACTGGCGTAAAAGACGGCATAGACCAAGGCAACCACGAACCCAAGATTCCAAACCAAAACAAAGTCGTGACCGAAGAGGGAAAACTCAAAATCAGGGATGTCGAAGAAAGGAGGGACGAAGTAGAGAATGAGCAGAGCAGAGAAGAAAATTGGCCACACGAAGAGCGTGTGGATTGCTATGTTAATGGGATTGCTGTGATAAGCTCCATAGAAGGCAAAATGCTTCTCAAGATCGAACAATCCCGTCCTCGCCATACACAAGGGCAAGAAAAGATTGAATCGTTGAACTTTCCAGGAGAATTCTCTGAAGAAAATTGTAAGGCTCGAAAACCGAACATAAATTCTCAAACCTCTCTCTTATGTCTACATTTGCTTCCTCTCCTTTTCCTCTCCCCGAAGAAGCCGCCGCCGAACGACGCCGCCGCAATCGCGCCTCCTTTTTCTCTCTCTCTTTAATCGCTCCGAGCCTCAACAAGCCAAGCCTCGCCCCAATCTCCACCTTATTACCCGAACCCTAACGATCGTGGGGGTGGCGCCGTCGATCGTGGAGTGGGGGTGGCGGATCGAGATTTGGGGGTGGTGGCGATCGTTGGGGGGCGGCGGATCGAGATCGTGGGGGGGTGGCCGTCGAACATGGAGTAGGGGGGGTGGTGGCAAATCGTTGGGGGGGGGGGCGGTGGATCGAGATCGTGGGGCGGTTGCCGTCGATCGTGGAGTGGGGGGGGTGGGTCTGACGGGGAAGGAGGAAGAAGAAAGGAAGGAAGGAATAAAGGAGGTGTGGAATTTGTTTTAATTTCTTCTTTTTTTTTTTTTTTGCACTAGGAGGTGTGGAATTTGTTTTAATTTCTTCTTTTTTTTTTGCACTGCCAAGTAGGAAAAAAATTTGCTGAGTCAGCATCCATGTTAATGTTTTTGGTCAAACTAACGGTCAACTAACGGTCAATGCTAATTTTGCTCCACTTTTGTAACCACGTAGTTACTTTTGCACCTAAAAAAAGTATTTGTCACTGGACGCTCTTTTGAAAAAAGCATATGTCTATTTTTGCACCTTAACCCATAAAACAAACATGGTACTAATTATGGCTGCCTAGTTATAGAAACATTTCCTCTCCCCTTACTCACTGTTATTAGTTTATAGGAGTAAATTACTGTTTGTAATATGTATAAATTGATATTTTCTTTTAATGAAAACTTGATAGGTGAGCTTATTGCAATTTACAGGCTCTAAATAATGAATTTTACTAGTACTATTCATTGTTTGTAAATTATTAATGCGATTTGTCATAAATTTTATATTGAATATTGATTGGCTTTGGCACTTCTCCCAAATATTTTGAAAAATGGGCACAAAAATGGGTTTGAGAAAGGAGGTGGATTCTAGGTCTAAAAAATACAAAATATTTTAAATTAAAAAAAGGTTTTCTAGATTTGTGTTGTAGAGACAACAGGTCCAAAAGATATGTTTTAGACTGGTTATTTTATGGAGTTTTAAAAGTTTTTTAATATTTACAAAAATGCCATCAGGTACCTTTTGTACACCTTATGGACCTCATGCAAGCGGTCTAAAATGTATAGTTTAGCTAACATATGTAGTACTAATGTGTGCTTTAAGGACATATCTTACTCGTGCATTTTCTCTTGCTTACTTTATTCATAGAAGCATGAAGCATTTAATCTAAATTAGTGGCGAAGACTGATGTTTGTATCGTAACTATGTGTGATATCTTCTAAGTTAGTCCCTAGGATTATATTGCTTTTCCTTTTGTTCAACATGTATTCTAAACTTTGAATAACTTTGTTTTGATGAATTTTTATATAATACATGTACAAATAGTCATGTATGCTTAATGATAAAATTTAGGCTTTGCAAAATATTAGGGCCAATATATTCCCCATCAAGGTTGCTGGTCTACATTTATGCAATTTTTCTGTTGAAGAACCCATAGGGCAAACCTTCAGCGGTGTGGTCGGGATGGGTGCTCCAAGTACAAGACGAGAGAGCCCAATTGGTATGACGATTATAGGGTGTATTGTTTGTTTAACCTATATCTCATTTCCGAGTTGTTCAACTTTTATACAAGTTTTTAACAGACTTCAGATTTGTTTATATTCTAGTTGTGACTTGCCCCGCATATATAATCCGGTTAATTCGCTTTGAAACTATCTATTCTTGTTCATGATTGTTTGGATGTCTTTTGCATCAACATTTGGGTTTACATGTTTTAGCATCGTTCCCCCCAATCCGGATTATCTTTGTTCTAGTGTAGAACACAAATGTCTAACCTCGAGGGGTTAGTTGATGATTCATATCGGATCAGAGGATTCCCAACGGTAACTATAGGAAGGTACCGAAAGGAATGTCAATATATTCTCACAGATATCTATGTGCAAGATACCAATGAGAATGAAAGATCACTGAACAACACAGGAATGACGAATTGCCAATAAGGGATGGGGTGTGTGCTCAGTGTAACAATATTGTAAAAGATAATGAATCGGAATCGTGCACCTTATGGGTAATCTCCTATTTATAGAGATTACCTAGGATTTTCCTCTTCCAGGCGTGAGTCCGCTCCTCAGGCAAAATGCGCCTCCACGTTCTACAAATGCCTGCTCCACTACCTGTACTATCCAGGATTATAGGCATGATTATGGGGTGATTAGCGTTTTACCTGATAATGGATGGATTTTATCATAAAGTGCCCTTACTGGGCTGCACTTCTGCTAGGCCCAATATATGAGTCCAAAACAGTTGCCCCCAAGCTCGATAGTTCAGGTCTATGAGCTGCCGAGATTAATAATTGATCGCTTAACCCAGACTTTGTATATCCGAGTTGATTTTCATTCAGCTGCTCTCCAGGATTCCTTGAATCGAATTTGCTTTTGACCTGCCCCCGACATGAATGCCAAGTTGGTTTTCCACAATCATCCATTTGCTTTCATGATAACCGGGATTATATTTCCAATTTCAACTCGACTGTTGCCGCTTTATAAACTCTTGCCACATGCTACCCCTAATTTGGGATATTATGTATGCAAGCAGGCATACAAATGGGCTTGACTCTTCATTGAGTTAGACAGCTGTTCGCTTGCCCGCGTCATAGCGTATAACCGCCACTTTTCACTTAGTGGTCACTCCAGCCGTCTTTAGTTTTCGTGCGCATTTAATGTTCACGTCGTTTCATAACGATCATTATTGTGCTACCTAATCCTCAATGAGAATTATCTTTATTGCCCCTGACTCTTCAGCTTCGAACGCCTATATATTTCAATTTCCTCCTCTTATATTTCACTTCCAAGGCTTCCCTTGCTTTCCCAGAAGGGTTTGTCATCTTCACGAGGGCTTGCCTTGCCTTCAATTAGGGTTCCCGAAAACCATTTCTCCTGGTTTTCTGGGTAGAAACTTAGAGTTCCTGATAAGATGAAGGAGCTTGTCAGAACTCCAGTGGTCGTCGTGCAGGCAGCTAATCTCATCCTCAACCTTTCTGTCGCTGGGCCCAGATAAAGATGGAGGTGAAGGGCTTTAACATGACGTCGGGGCTCCTTTCTGCTAGCCTCCAAATTCAGATATATTTGTCAGTCTTCATCCACACGACTCAACACTTCACTGAGGTCCTAGATATATTTGTCAGTCTTCATCCGCCTGGCTCAACTTCCACTGGGATCTCGAATACCTTTGCCACATGATGATCATCTGAAGCTCATCTAGCATTAGGAAGTTCATATTGCGAACTTGCAAATTGCTGCTGATGAATTTGAATGCCAATTATTTGTGACAAATTGGGAAGTTCATGTTGCGAACTTGCAAATTATGCTCAACTGCTGTACTTCTGGCTTTGTAATTTCTTCTTTGAGTTGATGACTTAGTTTATTTTCCTGTAAGAACATCATGTAAACTATCAACCATTAATGGAAAAATATATATTTTTGTCGCGAACTTTGTCTAACTTGTTCATTTTGAATACTTGTCTGAGTTTGATTTCCGCCTTGGTTCGCATTAATCCTGGTTATTGGTAACACACTTTTCTACTAATCATTCGTCATCTACTCTGTTGCCCCCAGCCTGGTAATTCAAATCTCTGAGCTACCGGGGTGCATTGATGGTTAAATCTAGGTCTCCACACGAACTGACTAGCCCAGATTTTATGCATTCGAGTTATTTCCTGTCTGCTGTTTTCCGAGATTCCTTGCATCCGACTTCACATTCGATCCTACTGATTTTAATCCAGGGTTCCATGTAAGAATATGATACGATCGAATCCCTTTGTTAGTGTAGCTGACATCATGACGTAGTAAGGCTGCCCTTTCCTGCGCACTGACGACTTTTGCCATCTTTGAAATACGTGCGCATTAAATGCTCATGCCGTTTCATCACGATCATCCTTGCCCTGAATTAGGTCTTCAAACCTGATAAATGCGCACGTCGTTTCATAACGGTCATCATTGCTCCTTTAGGTTTTCCAAACCTAATTCTCAGCGTATATTGACTTTACTATCTCTGACTCTTTGAATCCGCAACGTCTACATATTCTCGCTCTCTTCTTCTTCCTACCACTTTACGCTCAAAAGGTTTCTTTGCATTTCAGAAAAATCTTCTCATTTTTGCAAAGCTCTTCCCTCGCAGAGGTTTCTAAACCACCATCGATCTTTCTTCAACCAGGTACCCTCGATTTTTCTTCAACCAGGTACCTTCACTGCTCCCTTTGCCTCTTATTTGAACTTTAATCTGTCTGTCCTCCCTTCACAACCAGGATTATTTTGACCTCGGCATATCGGGCTTACTAGCTCGTCACCTTTCTAACCTCGGCCTATCGGGTTCACATAGCTGTCTATGTGCCTTCATGATAACCAAGATTATTTTGACCTCGGCATACCGGGCTCACCAGCTTGAGCTCGCCACACGTGTGTTGCCCCCAATCTAGGGTGGTATGGAGACACGTACCAGACACTGATTTAGTCTCTTCTTTGATGGTTGTTCGGTTTACCCATATGGTATCATACGACCGTCTCTTCACATCCATTGGTCACTTCAGCCGCCTTTGGTCTTCGTGCGCATTTAATGCTCACGTCCTTTAATAACAGTCATTACTTCTTTTCTTGGAAAGGAAATCGCCTTTTAGTTGAAATGACATTTATTGCCGCATGACCCTTGGAATCCATCTGGCCTATAAATTCTCCCTCTGTTCCTTGCCTTCTCCCACAACTAGTCTTCTTTCTAACTCTATCCATGGGCAATTACCCCAAAAGAATGATAATTTCTCTGGTGAGAGTTTCAAACTCTATCACACCTTGTGGAGCTTCAAACCCTCCAGCAGCGTGGGGAAGGAAAGTAAAACTACGGGAGAGAAAATGGCCCAACCAGCTACTGTTTACCAGCTTTCATTCTCAGATGTACTTGCCAGTCTTCATCTACATCGTCTGATGGACGTTTGGGGTCCCAGATGTATTTGCCAGTCTTCATCCACCTGGCTCAACTTCGTCTGGGATCTTGGGATGTTAACCAAGTTTGCATCCAAACTGGTCCACGAGCGTCAGGGGGCCCCAGATATATTTGCCAATCTTCATCCATCTGGTTCAACTTTATCTGGGGTCTCCAGCACATCTGATAGGGATCTCCACCACACGATGTCCCTCGGAATATGCCCAATCGCCAGAGGCTCATGCTATTGTAGATGAATTTGGGTGTCCTCTATCTGCGGCTAGTTAGGAAATGCATATTGCAAATTTACTAATTTTGCTTAACTGTTATACTATGATCTTGTAACCTGTTCTTTAAATTGATAGGCTAGTCCGTTTCTTTGTAAGAATGTCGTGTAACCCCGTCAAGTATCAATACAAAATTAGTTTCTGCCTTTCCCAACTTTCTTGAAACATCTTGAATGCATGCTAATTTAATATAGTGGTTTTCTTATCAGCCGAGGTTAACTAACTGTTTAACCCGAGTTCATCCTTCAATCTGCCCTCGGTCACGAATGCCAGGTTAGCTTTCATGACAGCTCAGGCTTAATTGTGCAACAATAACCGACTATGACCGCCGCAGAAAGCTCCGAGTTGGCTATGCAATGTTAATACGGTTATGACCACCATAAAAACTTGAATTTAACTCTCTAACGATAACCCGGCTACGGCTATCACGAAGAGGCTCCAAGTTAAGTAACGTGTGCCCTAAAGGTATATGAAAGGACGTAAGCCCTCCTTTGGGCACATCCTCTGCTTGTGCATTGCAGCGTATAACTGCTTCTTCAGATGTGGGAGCCACGCTATTCGCGTTTGGGTATCATGCGCATTTAATGCTTGCGTCATTTCAGAGCAATCATCATTACACTTTTAGGGTTTTAACCCTAATTTTCAATATCCATCATTACACTCTTAGGGTTTTAACCCTAATTTTCAGCACACGTGGACGTAACTGCCCCCCGACGTTTTGAATTCAAAAACCTTCCCAGGACCTTTTGAATTCGCGAAACTATATATTTCCTCTTTCTCCTTCATTTTGACACGCTGCATACTGAACTCTAGTATGCTTTCTCAGGGATAGCTTCTGTTTCTGAAACGTTTTTCCTCCCAAGTTTGCTCAACCTTACTCGAGTCCTTTTATCAGGTACTATAACGACTCTTTTGGACTATTTACCTTTTCTATTTCCTGCATTCGTCATACATTCGTTGTCTAGCTTTCTGAGGGTTTTTGAATTTCTTGAGGTTACTTAGTGGGTTTTCTAAGTAGGACTTCAATTTTCTGGGTTCTCTGGGTTTAGAGAATGGTTCGCACCATACCCCACTCCTTCAAACTCAAAGTCCCTTCTTCTCTTCCATCCTCAACGGGTCAAGACTTCAATATGCCTTTAGACATGCATGGTAATCCAATCTTTCATAGAGACAAAGGAATCTCTGAGCACCTCTCTGATCCTCACAAGTTTCGGTTCTGGTCAATACCTCACACTGAAACTGAGAAAACCGAAATGCTGCCCAGAACATCTTCTGGTCATACGGGCAGAAAACATACCCCGACGCCATTATCCATGTCCCATGATCCTCAGCACCCCACTCCAAACTTCTCCTTGCACCATAAAGTTTCACCCTCAACCTATCAAGCCCAAGGCCCAACACCCTGCGACAAGTGTTGTTATGAAAGTATTGATCTTGTTAAGCTTGGCTGGGATAGGGAAGCCGATCTGGTCTTAGGACATTGCCGACATAATCTCCTACCCCCAACCAACACGGTTTCGAGGGACCCAAGTACTCTTAGTCCGGCATCTTTCGCTTCTCGCCGAGATATATGTGTCACTCCAGGTATATATCATCTTCTGATTTTACCATTTTTTTGTATTTTAGGTATAGATGGCATCATTATCACGCCCTATTGACCCACCCATGACGGATGAGTCCAGCTCGTCCGGCTCCTCCCAAATGCTCCTAAACCATTTACACTTGGCTCCCTCACAACTTCACCCCAACAGCTGGACATTTGCCATTGCCTTTAAGAAATTGTGTCAGGAATTAGAAATTATAAATCAGCTGTACTGTCCCATGTTTATGGCTTTCTTTTCCCCCTTAGAAACAAATGTCTTTTCCAGAAGCAACACAACGTGGTTTGGGTGGAGCTCACTCTGGGGAGTCCGTGATCGTAAGCTTTTTAACCCTTTACTGAATCTTGGAAGACCTTTAAAAAAGCGTTCGTCAAGGTTGCTGCCGAGATCGGGCAATGCCCGTGGTTCCTCCAAACCGTCGCCTCTGGGGAAATTGAGGAAAAATTCCCATTATACTGGTTTGTTAGCCATCATAAGCTGAAATCCGGAGACTTTGCTCCCCCCACAGAAACTCTCCGCGCCAAAAGACAGGCCAAAGTGTGGAGAAAAAGTGGCCAAAAAATTCAAAGGCAAACAAGCCATGGAGGTCTTGCATTGTCCTCCTGGATTCTGTCAAGACCCATTGGTACTTGCTTCTGATCTTTTATTCATCTCAAGTTATGGGGATAGACCTTTTTGTCCCACTGTCTGGCTCAATCTAGAGAATTTTAGGAGGTCTTGCAATTTGGATTTATCTCCTTGGTTAACCCCCTACATGCCCTTATTAGAGATTCAAACTCCATATTCACCTCACATAGTTAAGGTTTTCTATTTTAATATGGTTGAAGAAAAGAGGTCAGGTGGAGAAATTGTCTTATTTACTCAGGTTAGGGGGAAATAGATACAGATTACTGCTGATCTTATCAACTCCTACTTAGGGATCATTGATGCCCCTGAAGACCCACCTTATTTATCTGAGCGTGAATGTTTTAATATTCTGTTGGCTACTGAGGAGTATGATGGGCAGCCTCTTAAATTTAAACCTTCTCAGATGTCTGACACCCACAGAGTTCTCTGGTACCTTTACAGTCGCAAC
Source organism: Acacia pycnantha (assembly GCA_025563575.1). Lineage (NCBI taxonomy): Eukaryota > Viridiplantae > Streptophyta > Magnoliopsida > Fabales > Fabaceae > Acacia > Acacia pycnantha. The sequence goes on along the minus strand of JAMWYP010000178.1, from coordinate 686,190 downwards.
TTGGTTAACAAGGGACATAGTTTCACTCACTTTGTCAGTAAGGATTACCAGTTGTTCGCTTCCATTATTGCCAAGGAGCCACGTAATCTAGGAAAATTAATTATTTTTGAGATGTCAAATTTTCTATCTACCTCCAGCACCTCCAAGAAAAATACCATGCCATATCCTAACTTGGTTTCTCAGATTCTTGGCTTCAACAATATATGGTACCTTATGAAAGGTGACAAGGCAGTCTTCCCTAAGCAGTTTAGTAAAAGTCACCTTTTATATATGAAGATTTCCTTTACCAAGGCAATTGGGCCACTAAAAGAAGCACCTCAGAAAAAAGACAAAGAGGTTGTGGATGGTCCTTCTCAGCCTACTTCATCCAAGGCTCCAGAAGAAGCTCATTCTTCTCAGGCTGGCGCTACTTCAGCTCGTGCACCCTCTTTTCCTCAGAATGCCACTCAGACTCTGGTTCAGAATGCTATTCAGGGTGCAATTTCTCCAGTAGTGAAGGGTTTAGAGGCTCACAATCTGCTTCTCAGGGAGATGATTAAAGCGTTACATGAAGAAATGCTTGATCTCGAGACCCATCTTAATGATCGTATAAACTCAGAGATGTCAGATCTCAAAGCTGAGGTAGATGCTCGTCTCTCTGTTTTGTTTGAGCATCAGAGGGAGATTAAGAAGGAAGTTCAGGATTTGGATCAACAACATCTTCGGACTCAGCTCTTGGTTCAGGACTTGAACAACAATCTTGAGTATCTTGCCAACAATCTCAGTCGTCCTGGTCCTTCTCAGGCTCCTCCTGCTACTTCTCATGAGCCACCTGCTTCCACTCCTGCCATGTCTCCTTCATTGGCCACCACTGCTATTGTTCCTTACTCTGCTCCTCCTGGTCCCCCCTCTTTGATTGATGACAAAGGGGGAAAAGAAGCATAGGATTTAGAGTCTAGTTAGTGTCTAGGATTTAGTCAGGACTTAGCTTGCTAATCACTGATACACTGATAGTTAGATTGCACTAATGATTTTTTTTGCTATGTGCTTCAAGACTTTGATCAATGTAGCTTTTGGAGAATTAATATAATCTTAATGATATGATTAATTTCTTGATGTGTTTTCTCTTTTGCTTCTATTTTCCAAAGACTTAAACCTTTAATTAAATCCTTTTGCTAAAATTATTGTCATCATCAAAAAGGGGGAGAATGTTAGCTCCAAAGTGTTTTGATGATAACAAAAGATTTAAAAGTTTCAAAACAGAAAACAAGAATAACTAAACAAGAAATTAGTCCATCCAGTAATTGTAAATCGCAAGCGAATCATTCTCGAGAATGCACTTCTGATTCTCGAGAATTCATTTGTGATTCTCGAGAATGTGCTTATAACTCTCGAGAATGACCTGGCAAAACAGGAATAAAGAATTCAAGCTACTTGTATGATTCTCGAGAATGTGATTGAATTCTCGAGAATTAACATTTGCATATCTGTTCTAATTCTTGAGTACTAACGATGGTCTTTAGGCTTAGGTACCAAGTCTCAAACTTGATTGTGGATTCATCACATTTGTTCTTAAATACCCATTTAGTGCCAATGACTGGATGGTCTTTAGGCTTAGGTACCAAGTCTCAAACTTGATTTCTATCAAATTGATGTAATTCCTCTTGCATTGCGATAACCCAATCATTGTCTGATAGGGCTTTGTCAATTTTAGAGGGCTCAATCTCAGATATGAAGGCATAAAATGTAACCTCATTCAAGGTACTTTTTCTTTTCCTTACACCTTGATTCACATCGCTTATCACTTGGTCCAAAGGATGATTCCTAATGAACTTCCAAGCCTTAGGTTGAGATTGATCAGGATTTTCACAAGAACTTTGAGAATCACTTTCAAAAACATTTTCAGAGTTTTCAATGGAGGCAGGGGTAGTTTTTGAAAAGAATTGGTTCTTGTAAATAGGTTCCTCACGATCATCCAAAGGTTCATCAGTCTTGGATTCACAAAACACAACATGGACTGACTCTTCTACTAAATGAGTATGTTTGTTGAAAATTCTATTGACCTTACTCCTATTAGAGTATCCAAGGAATATACCTTCATCAGACATGGGATGAAATATTCCCAAGTTATCCTTACGATTGTTGTGGAAGAAGCATTTGCATCCAAAGATGTGTAGGTGTGCTAGATTTGGTTTCCTTCCTTGGTATAATACGTATGGAGTCTTATTGAGCTTCTTTCGGAGATAGGCTCGGTTCGACACATAGCAGGTCGTGATCATTGCATCTGCCCAAAAGACTTGTGAGGTCTTGTTCTCATTCAACATTGCACGAGCCATTTCTATGAGCACTCGGTTCTTCCTTTCAACCACACCATTCTATTGTGGTGTCCTAGGAGCTGAGAAATTGTGGTCAATACCACGAGCATCACAAAACTACCTAAAAGCTTGATTCTCAAACTCACCTCCATGATCAGTCTGAATACCTGAAATGCAAACACCTTTCTCGTTTTGCACTTTCGTGGCAAACATGACAAATAGATCAAATGCTTCATCTTTGGAAAATAAAAATATAGTCCAAGAAAATTGAGAGAAATCGTTGACAATGACCAGAGTATACAAATTGCCACCGAGGCTCTTTACTCTCGCTGGTCCAAGTAAATCCATATTAAGTAGTTGGAGTGGTCGATTAGTCGAGATTTCATTTTTATTTTTGAAAAAATGATTTAGTTTGTTTACCTCTTTGGAAAGAATCACAAATTATGTCATTTTTAAAACGTAGTTTAGGTAGACCAATGACTAAATCTTTTCTTAACAACTTATCCAGTTGGAACATGTTCACATGAGCTAGACGCTTATGCCACAACTAACTTTCATCCAAGTTGCTAACAAAACATTTTTCATTGGAAGATCATCCCTGTTCATGATTAGACGTTCTTCTGAATAAAAAATGATCCAATTGTTCTTGTTTGCACTTTGGCTAATGCTCAGGAGATTATGACAAAGTCCTTCCACGTAATAAACATCTTTAATTAGGGGTTCTTCTTTTTTTGCTAATTTCGCCAATTCCAACGATTTTTCCGGTTTGGTTTCCTCCAAAGGTTACTTTGCCACCATCCTTTGCTTTCATTACCAAGAACTTGGATTGATCTCCCATCATGTGTCTGGAGCAGCCGCTATCAATGTACCACTTATTGGTTCTTGATGCTCTCAAACAGACCTGCAATTTAGAGATGATCAAGTCTTAAGTACTCATTTTTTCTTGGGTCATTTCAAGTTAGTTTGAGCCTCAGGGAAAACATATGTCCCTTTAGGCATCCACTGATAATTACCAACAGGTTTATTCCTTCTTTCTTTTTTATGGAAACATGATGAAGTGTTGTGACCCTTATGGTTACAATAGTTACAATAAGCAAAGGGATTTGAAGAATGAAATGATTTATGAAAATAATTCAAATAAGATCTTTCTTTAGTTTTCTTTTTCCCTTTCTTTTTGTCAAAAATGGGATTGGAACCTATGCCTGATCGATCATTTGTAAATCTTTGAGCTTTCAAGATAATATTGAGCATTTCACTACTTTTAGTGAACTTATCAAGTGTTTTTGTAAGATAAACATTGTTTTCAAGATCAGTCCATTTTTCACAGATAGAGTTTTCATAAACCAGAGGAGTATCTTTAGCTTGTTGCTCAAGCAATTTGATTTTCTTCTTTGAAGAAATAAGCTCTTTTGCAATTCTTTTAAACTCAGAATGCAGTTCATTATATTCAGAAAGCAACTCATCATAAGTGGGTTTTGAATCATATACCTCATCGTCGTTTTCACATTGCTCCTCTTCTTTAGCAACTAAGCACATGTTCGCAACTTCTTCTTCCTCACTTTCTTCATCTGAGGAGCTATCTCCTCATATGGCAGACTATTGGTCGATTTCCTTGATGACAAGTGAACCAGTCGAACAAGTAATAAAGAATAAGTAAAGTATCGTCCCACAGAGACTGGGATACCGAATGTTGATGCCTAATCACGAATTCAGTTGTATTTGAAAAGAAAATAAATCTGATTTGGGTTGAGGTTTTATAGCTATTCTAAAAAACAAGAAAAGAAACAATTGGTCGTAGTTGAAAGGATACCAATAAGAGTCAGGTTGAGTTTAGAATCCTCCTTAAGCACGTCAATCCCTTAGTTGCCCCTTGCACAATGCTATAGCATCTATGCTGCACAGCTCTTACAATTGTTACAACATAGACACCATTGACACAGCTATTCAGTAAACCCACCACTCTAATCTATCAAAGCTCTCGTGTCCGATACATACAAACCTAACTTGCTTCTCCCATACATCTATGGCGATTTTCTAGTTAAGTTGTTAACTACAATTCAAGGTGTTACGGTTATAAGCGGTAGACCCATCTCTGAAGCCTACAATAATAGGTTAAGCCTTGCACCAGCCTTCCTAGCAATCACTGTTTCTCAGAGGTCTAACCTCGACTCCTTCTCGGTAAACTGAAGCCACTGATCTAATCCTTAGCTCTCGCTAATTGACAAGAAATTAAATCACTGGTAAGCAAACTGAATGTATTGAATTAAAACTAGCAACTAGGTTCATTCCACACTTAGGACATCATCCTCGCTCAGCCAAAGAAAGTTTAGTTCATGACTGATGAGGGAAACAATAAACAGAGTAAAGCAGAATAGCCCATGATCAAAAGATTGACTAAAATAAATGAAAGCAAAAGAGAAAGCTTGATGGAGGTTCGACGGCGTAGAAGAAGCCCTGTCACGTCACAACTCCACGTCTTCGTATCTCCATCTCACTCGTAAGGAAGGATGTTGGGTTCTCCTGAATGTCTCATGCTTTGTAATTTTTCTCACTTTCCTCTTGAATCTGGCTGCGAAGAGTGGCCTCTTTTTGTTCAAAAGTACTTCGACCTCTAGGGTTGGCTTTCATTTCGTTATATAGTCGGGATTACTTGCTGTGTACGTCCAACGAAATGGGCCTTTCCTAATCTGTCGAGGTTCAATCGTATCTTCCCTTCTGAATCTCGGTAGATTGATTCTGCTGATATTGCGAGATTCTTCAAATCTTTAGTTTTGATATTTCGCGTCTTCTATCCCAATGCGACAGCAATCTAACCGTTTAACAATCTGCTCTTTGTTTCTTGAAATAACCTTGTCAAAAGATCAAAACAAATGCCGCATAGCATTGCTTCACTTACTCTGCTATAGCTTCAGGGGGTGCATTGTATTGCGCTTTGAGGAGGCTGCTCCGATGCTATAGCATTGTATCGGCTATACTGTGGGCCTTTCACATAAAACACGATCTCTTTCCAGCACATGTTTAGGACGCTTATGTGATTTATTCATGTTTATAAACTTCATCCTTAAGTTCCCCATATAATGAATTAATGCCTTTTTGCTCGGATTGAATGCAATTAAGTTTATGTTTGCCACACAATTCAGTCATAGGATATAGGAAAACATGGCATAAATAGTGCTCATCACAGACACATATGCCTTCTTCTTGAAGTGATTGAATTTCTTCTTCTTATCATTTTCTTTGTCCTTCAACTGAGGACATTCCGATTTGATATTGTTGGGCTTCTCACATTCGTAACAAATGATTTTATCTCTATTTTTAAAATCACGTCTGTTGCTTGAGCTTCCCTTTTGGAATCGATTTTTGAAGCCTTGATCTTTCTTATAGAACTTCTTGAATCTCTGCAGGAACATGCCCAGCTCTTCGTTTTCATCATCTTCTTCTTCTTCCTTGGGCTCCTTCTCTTTCACAGCATTCAGAGCAATTACTTTGCGTCTGTTACTATTGATTTCATCCAAGCCTGCCTTGAATTTTAGTTTGCTTTCGTATTCAGATAGGCTTCCAAATAGAGTAGCAACTGAAGTCATTGATTCGCCATGGGCTTCTTCGATTGTTGTGACTTTGACTTCCCAATCTTTTGTCAGGATATTGAGAATTTTACTGACTTGAGAATTTTACTCATATGTTTTACCCAGAGCAGATAGTTGATTGATGAGATGGGTAAAACGAAGTTAGAATTTTCCGATTGATTCTCCGATCTTCATACGAAGGAGGTCGTACTCAGTTGTCAATGTGTTGATACGATTCTTCTTTATGCCGGATGTTCCTTCGTAGGCTATCTCCAATGCTTTCCACATTTCTTTCGCACTTGCCAAATTGCATATCCGCAAATATTCTTGTTAACTAAGAGCACTTTGGAGCATTAGGATGGCTTTGCTGTTAAGAATGGCGAGTCTTTTGTCATTCTCGTCGTATTCTTCTTCAAGCTTAGCAATTCAAACTCCATCCTCAATTGCAGTTGGTTGGTAGTTTCCTTTTTCGAACACATTCCACAGACCAAACTTAGTAGCCATAACGAAGACTCTGAACTTGGCTTTCCAAAACGAATAATGTTATCCGTTGAAGCCAGGTGGTCGGTTGATAGAGGCACCATCAGACAATATTCCTTCCATGATCTTTCTCAGGATGTTAGGCCCAACTGAGAATACCCGCTTTGATACCAAATGAAGAGAGAATATCACCTAGAGGGGGGTGAATAGGGGATTTCTAAATTCTTTTTCGAATTAAAACGAAGAACAATAAGAATAGAGACAGAGATAGAGAGAAACGACATAGAGAGTTTATACTGGTTCGGTCTAACTCCACGACCTACATCCAATCCCCTGACACTCTGGGTATTTCACTATTCCACAATCACAGTTACAATTACACACTCTTTAGTCGGGATGATCCTATCACACTAGGACTCACTCCCCCTTACAAGTTGTAATTGTACACCCCCAGTTAAGGTTCCACAACCTTAAGATTTAAATAGAAAATTGAATAAGTGTTCAACTCCTCACTGAGTAGATAAATAATAAACATTGAAGTACAAGAATATCCAAAGATATTAAATGAAGCTAATGAAACAATTGATTGCAATAATACAAAATTGAATGCACAGAGTTTCGGTAGTTGGCGGAATTGAATGTGATGAACTTTTATACCAATCTTCCATTAATTCCGTTGTGAAGCTTTGAATATAATCATTGAGGCACTTCGTAATTCTATTAGGCATAGATGAATTCCGTTGAGTACAGTAGACCGTTGCTTCATTAAATGCATTTGTCGTCGACGTACTTGTGCACAGAAGTTGACTTAGAATAATTGCCGGAATAAGTATACCTCGAGGGAATGATTTCGTCTACTACAAGGTTTCATTCTGTTTGTTGGCTATGTTTCTGAGTTGCATTTAATGCTTCTGACACGTCAAATGACTTTTCAGCTAATCTCAATTTAAACAAGGTTAATCAACTGAAATCCACTCAAAAAGATAATTAGATATGATATAAATAAGTTTGAGTGAGATTCAGCATAAATAGATAATGACCCATAATGATTAGAATTGAGATTAACGATTTAGCGAAGTGTTCTGGAATTCTAAAGAATCTTACTTGAGTAGCCTTCGAAATTACTTGAGTAATATCGCATATTTTCAAGTTAAAATTCCACTGTACTGATATTACTTGAGTAATATCCCAAGCATTTAAAATAATAAACTCTATAGCAAAATTACTTGTGAAGCATATATATGTTACTTGAGTAAGGTTCAAAGTAATATCGAATAGCTCTCAGAGTAATAGCGACTAGGACCAAAATTACTTGAGTAACATTTTTGTTACTTGAGTAATGTCCAAATATTACTTGAGTAATATTTTCTTACTTGAGTAATTTCAAATGGCTCCCTGAAGAATAGTGTCTAAAACCAAATTACTTGAGTAATAATTTTGTTACTTCAGTAATATTCAAATATTATTTGAGTAATATTTTTTTACTTGAGGAATTTCGAATGGAGTTTAAAATAATGGTTTTTGTAGAGAGATTACTCGAGTAACACTTATTATTACGTGAGTAATATCCAAATAGTACTTGAGTAACCAATTATACTTACTTGAGTAGGTATATTTCACAACCTCTGAACTTACCTTTGAAGTCGACATTACTTCGAGTAACACTAAGAATTACTCGAGTAATTTTCTACTGATTGCCCAAACGATATTTTGCATTCTATGATCACTCAACAACTTCATTAGATGGGGATTACTGGAGTAGTTAAAATAACTAACTCGAGTAATTATAATCTTAATATAATTAATATTTACTGATTCAAATATATAATTTCTTTTCAACAAATGGCTTTAATCAATTACATCTTATTATAATCAAAACTCCGAGAACCAACAGATTCCTCTGCAGCAGCTAATTGAGAGCGTCCCATGCGGCGTTGACCCAAATAGCTCGGTGAGTTTTGTCCAACTAAGAGGAGCCCACAGGAACATGTATGTTTTTAAATAATTATTTTTAAATAATTATTGTAATATAATTTTCATGTTGATTGCAATTAAATAATAACTAATTATGCCATTGTCGTGTATGTCGTACACTTGTCAGTTTCGTTCATTTCCTATGCTCCCATTCTGTCCGGAAGTTAGATTTTATATTCACCCCAATTTCTACGACATAAATAATTAAATATTACTAATTTTTAAAGATACAAAAATAATAATATTACAAATAAAAAATGTGAATCTCATTTATACTAGATTAAAACATATAAAAAACTAATTTTATCTTTAAAAAGCTCACTCTTTTGTATTATGTTCTCTTTAATTACATGATTTGGTTTTTTAATAAATTATCTAAGAAGAGTGACTTAAAATGAGTAAGTAAATTAATTAGTACGTACTATAAAATTTTGCAACATTCGCAGATAACTAAAGTGCTACATTCACATGCTAACTAGTTGGAGGATGAAAATTTTAAAAAGGGACCTTTTCTTTAATGATTGCTTTGTGCAATTACTCTTGCATAAAAAGAAAAAATAATTTAAGTTATGAGGATCAAGAAACAAAAAGATAAAGAAGTGGGCTCTGTATTACATAGTAGAAAGCACTCTTCCAACTAGATGAGTCATCAATTATATATATATAAAATAAAAAATAAAAAACTAGATGAATCATTTAAACAATATTTATCAAATATTGTAATTAAGGTAGCAAATAGCAATCATGCAGGGTCATCAGGGATAACTTGCCGTACTTTTAAAAAAAATCTGATCTTGTTAATCAATTAATTAAGATAAGAAGTTTTTCTTTGCCATAAAAGTGCCAATTAAATGAGATAAATAAAATAATTGCACTCTCCTAATTTAATTGTAGTTAGCTAAAAAGTCTTTAAAAATTGGTAGTTAATAATCTTTTTTTTTTTGGGCCTGAATGGTGGTTAATATTCTTAGACTTGAAGGCAAAAAAAAGTTAATAATTTTAAAGAAAAAAGACAAGAAAACATCACTTCAACTTCAAAATTTCAAATTAGTTTTGTTGTCTATAAGAGTATAAGTATTTTTTCTTTCAAAGAGTATATATATTAACTACACTTAAATAGCAATTGACAAATCATTTTAGAAGAAAATCATTGTTTTGAAATTTTGAAGTTTAATTGGTACTTTATTATCTTTTTCCCTATTTTTAAACTTAGAAAAAATGTATTATAACTTTTCAATTTTATAATTTATTAAAATTAATAGCCACAATGCCCAATAAGGGCACATGTCAAATTGCCCACCAAGGGCAAATTAGCATAAAATTTATAGCCACAATAAAGTGTTTTATTTGAATTAAAAGCATGCCAACAACTTATTCCTATTAATTAAAAAAAAGGGATAAGGTGAAAAAAATAACTATAATCGTAAATTTGCTTTATATTGTATAAGAATTAAAAGTATGTCAACAACTTGTTCAATTAAGAACGGATGAGATTGGAAAATTTTAACTATCATATCATATTTTCGCCTTATATTGTTATATTTGGAACCAAGTAAAGCCTTAAAAATTAATTTATGTTTGTGATTGTTTCCGGCTCAATGAATCTTTATTTGTTTGTTTATTTTGGATAATTAAGAAAATATTACTTGTTTATTTTGATTATTAATTATTAAAAACAATTAATTGATTTCACTTAACATTTTGTTTGCTCCTCCTTACGGGCTTTATCCTAGAGGAACACTAGAAGTCGACAACGGTAGAGGATCCATCACACGACAAGATCCAAGATATTTTCTATGATCTACAGAGACTTGGTATTTTCAAAGTTAAATTAATTTTAGATTTATTGATTGTTTTATTTTTGAAATAACAAAGTTTATTTTCTTTTAATTCTTTTATCAAAGAAAGGCTCAGTTGGAGAATCGTCAAACATACTATGGGAAGCTGTTCACATACACCCATAGATATCGTGATGAGACGGCGACCTCTTAGGCGACAAAGGAGATGATAGTAAGTTACAAACAAATGATTTATGTAGTTTATTTAATTTATTTAAATTGAATAAAATTGTTTGATTAATGTTTTATAAAATGTGTGCGCTAGGGGCGGATTGAGCAAACCTAGGCGAAGCTACGAGTGTCGCAGACCCCAGAGTCACAGGGGTCTGTGAATCCTACTGCCCCATTGAAAGCTGCCGTGGGCCCAATCGAGCATCCTGGGTGCGTCAAGGGTATGGGGCTAGGCGCCAAGCCTAGCATGGTCTACAGCAAGATCGCCTTTCTGAGGCTGAAACCTCCAGCTTGAGAAGGCTAACAGCGAGGGGGTTCAGGCAATCATTGCCGAGCAACTTGATGCCAAGACTCAGGAGATTGCTAGGCGACTTCAGGACCAAGTCGACAGTTGGTATGCTCCTCAGTAAAAGAGCTGGGATGTTGTTGCCAGTGCCTTTGTAGAGATATTTCCTAACAGGCGGTTTCCACCTCCCTCGCCTCCTCCTACGTTCAGCTTCGATCCTCCCCGTCCTCCTATTGCTGCTGATGATGATGAGGGAGTTGTTACCTCTGCTCCTGCACACGCTGATCCTGCGCCTCATGAGACAGTCCCTTGAGACAAGACCTGATCATCAGGCTCTTGATAGTTAGCTTGCATTTATATTTGTACACATTTTTTTACTTGAAATGTTTGTTATCTTTTATTTTAGGGTTAATGTGCGATTTGATCAATAAACTATTGGCTCAGGAGCGTCCAACAGAATTAACTAATAAATGGACCAAAAATACCAACAAACTTTTAAAAAGGTGCAGCCAGCACAAAAATAGTTTTACTCAGGAGCGCCCAGCACAACGCCATTAGACAAAAAGTTAACGTCTGTTATCTAAGGAGCAAATTGGCCAACGAACTTTTACTTCAGGAGCGTCCAGCACAAAAAAGTTTTACTTAGGAGCGCCTAGCACAAAATTTTAAATTTTACTAAATTAAATAATTTTTTCTCAATTGTCATTATTCAAAACTACTTGTATAGATATCTATGGACAAAAATTACTCATTCTTCAATTTTGTCAAAATTATAATTTGCTAAAATAAACAAAAGTTTTAATTAAAATATAATTATATGATGGGGTTTAAACTTCTCATGTTGCTTGAAAAGAAGAAGATTCCTACACACACATGAAATGGTGGGACTCACACACACACACACACACACACACACACACACATAATGCTAATTATGTGTGTGTGTGTGTGTGTGTGTGTGTGTGGGTCCCATCATTTCATGTGTGTATGACATGAGAGAAAACACTTCTCCTACAACATAAGAAGTGTTTTCCCTTATATGATTTAAATAAAACTTAAGGTGTTTTATAGTTTATTATATATGTTAAACAAAAAAAATATGATTTATTTTTATTTTAGAAGAAATTTATTTGAGTTAAAAAATTCATTTAATGTTAATAAAATTTTCGTAGGCCAAATTGGTCTTTTACCCATTATAATTACTCCTTAACCTATTATTAAATTGTCCTTCATCAAGCCTCTTAAGTTATCTTTTTTTCCCCCAACAAGTCTCATATTCATATAATCAATACATCATTTAATTAACAAATATATCATCAAGTTTCCGGATTTATATTATTAAGTATCAATGTTAACATCTATTAAGCTCTTTTTATAAAATAAAAATTAAACTCATTTCATTTCTTTCAGGATATAATAGATTTTTTAAATTTTGTTAACATTAAATGAATTTTTTAACTCACATAAATTTCTTCTAAAATAAAAATAAATCATATAATTTTTTTTGTTTAACATAAATAATAAACTATAAAACACCTTGAGTTTTATTTAAATCATATAATTATATTTTTAATTAAAACTTTTGTTTATTTTAGCAAATTATAATTTTGACAAAATTAAATAATGAGTAATTTTTGTCCATAGATATCTATACAAGTAGTTTTAAATAATGACAATTGAGAAAAAAATTATTTAATTTAGTAAAATTTAGAATTTTGCGCTGGGCGCTCCTGGAGTAAAAGTTTGTTGGTCAATTTGCACATTAGATAACGAACATTAACTTTTTGTAACGGTGTTGTGCTGGCTGCACCTTTTTAAAAGTTTGTTGGTATTTTTATTCCACTTAATAGTTAATTGTGTTGGACGCTCTTGAGCCAATAGTTTATTGGCCAAATCGCACCTTAACCCTTTATTTTATTTGGTTTTTCAACGATTTTATTTCTTTAAAATATTTGTTATCTTTTATTTTATTTGGTTTTTTTATAATGGGGTATTATTTTAATACTTATATTAATTTATATTAGTTTATTAATGTTACTTATAATATATAACAATTGTTATTGAAAAATATATTTAGTGAAATAAATTTATCATACTGAAAAATATATACTATATATCATACACATAATAATGGAATAAATTTAGAGAGTTAAATAAAATATATATTATTAACTTTTGTAGTGGTTTACATATATAAACCGCTACTAAAGTATGACATTTGAAATTCAAAACATTAAAACCGCCACTTTTTAAAAGGTCAAAACTTTGTAGCGATTATTTAGACATTGACCGCTACAAATTTCAAATTCAAACCGAGTAAAATCCCGCCATAGTTTTGTAGTGGTTACTTTCATAAATTGCTACAAATGTGTAACGGCCTACATTTTGTAGCAGTTAGTGTAGCGATTTTAAATTGCTACAAAATTTATTTGGTATTTGTAGCGGAACCGCTACAAAACTTATTTTTTGTATTTGTGGCGGTTAATGTAGCAGTTTTTGAATCGCTACAAATGATCCAATGTTAGATGCCGTGAAGATAATTAAACATTCTCTCTTCATCTATATTCTATCATAGCTTTGTTAACTACATATGGATAAGTCATGGATCAAGTTGTTGCGCAATTCTCCCACATATATAGGGGGATTGAACACTTTCTTAGATTTTGCTTTCTCTTACGCTAGCTATAATGGCAAAATTGTGTGTCCATGTTGTCAATGCAAGTTTAAGAAGTGGCATACACGAGAAGTTGCTAAGGAACATTTGCTTCTGAAGCCATTCCCGGAGGAATATACATTCTGGAGAGTTCATGGTGAGAAATACGGTATGAGATATGGGGATCATCTTCCTCGAAGTTCACAAGTAGGAAATCAATTAGATCAAGATGATCCGGTTAATGAAGCTGTTCGCGATGCTTTTGGTTTTCAAGACGACAACTTCACTGTAGAAGTTCAGGGTGCAGAACCTGTTTTCTTCAAGAATTTTTCAGCTTCGTGAATGAGAGCGATCGTCCTTTGTATCAAGGTTGTCGTAAATACTCCAAATTATCTTTCTTGATCAATTTGTACCATATCAAGTGCTTGTATGAGATCACTTATAAGGAAATGTCGATGTTGTTGGAATTACTACAAGATGATTTCCTTGATGCTGACGTTCCCACAACCTTCTACGAGGCCCAGAAGATAATTAACAGATTAGGCTTGAACTACGAAAAAATTCATGTATGCCCCAACGACTATATGCTTTATTGGGGAGAGGACGCTCACAGGGAGACTTGTAAGAAGTGTCACACTTCGAGGTTCAGGACAGTTCGGAAAGGGAAAAAGCAGAAGAAGAAACCAACAAATATTATATTCTCAGGTATTTTCCTTTAAAACCTCGCTTACGAAGATTGTTTATGTCATCTAAGACAGCTGAGCATATGAGGTGGCATAAAGCTGACAAGAATGAAGATGGTAAACTTAGATATCCATGGGATGCTGAAGCGAGCAAAGTATTCGACTCAAACTTTCCCGATTTTGCAATGGACCCTAGAAATGTTCAGCTTGCTTTGGCGACCGATGGTTTTAATTTGTTTGGGAATCTTAGCACAAGCTATATTATATGACCAATTGTCTTAATACCCTACAACTTGTCCCCTGGATATGTATAAAACAAAGCTCCTTCATTATGTTTATGATCATTCCAAGCAAAAAGGCACCGAGAAATGACATCAATGTGCATCTCCAACCGCTTATTACGGAGTTGGTGGACTTGTGGAATGTAGGCATCGAGACGTATGACACGCACGAGAAGACACTATTCAACTTGTGTGCGGCCTTGATGTGGACGATAAGTGACTTTCCCGGCACAGGAACATTATCCAGCTGGAATGTGCATACCGGCCTTGCGTGTCTAGCTTGCAATATTGACTCTGACTCAGTGCGCCTTACCCACAGTTGTAAGTGGTGCTTCATGGGTCATCAAAGGTTTCTCAATGGTACACACAAGTTTAGGTTGCAACACAATCATTTCAATGGGCAACATGAAAAAAGAGGACCTCCTAAGAATTTATCCTATGCAGAGATCATAGAGCAGCTTCATGATGTTGAATTTAAGTATGGAAAAAAGATGATATAGCAAAGGCCGAGACAAAGACTACCAGGGCTTTTGGTTCTGCGTCTCAGCAATGGCGGAAGATAAGCATCTTTTTCACTCTTTCGTATTAGAAAGATAATTTTCACCGACACACTCTAGATGTCATGCACATTGAAAAAATGTGTGCGACAATGTGTTGCACACGGTTCTAAATGAACCAGGAAAATAAAAAGATCATCCTCAAGCGAGGAAAGATTTATGAGACATGGGAGTTCGTGGAGACGCGTGGTTAGATGAGCATGACAGATTTCAACCGACAAAATTCACCTTAACAAAACAGAATAAGGAAATCTTCCTCGAGACGTTGAAGAAAATAAAAGTTCCTGTTGGCCATTAAAAATACGCTGCCTCTCGATGTGTCGATCGTTTTGGTCAAGCTGTGTTCTTTCTTCCGGAAGTTGTGTTCCAATGTTTTGATCATGGAGGAGCTCGACCAACTGCAACAGAAAATCATTCTTATGTTGTATCATTTAGAGATTATCTTTCCTACGTCCTTTTCCGCGGTGATGGTTCACCTGACAGTACATCTTATTCACAAAACAAAACTTGCTGGCCTAGTTCACTACCGATGGATGTATCCTATTGAGAGGTACTCATTTAAAATTAATTACTTTATCATTACTTTCTAGTCACACATTTCAGCATTGATATATCGACATTTTTCCTTCTTTACTTTATAGGTTTCTTGGGAAACTAAAATCTTACGTGAGGAAGAAGGTGTGGCTTGAAGGTTCAATAGCATAAGGTTATATAGGGGATGAGGTCTTGTATTTTTGTTTAAGGTACTTTGATGACATTGAGACATTTTTCAACTAACCGCCTCATGTCGACGATTGTCCTAAGCCAGAGCCAGAGCCATCATCAATAGAGTTGTTAATCCCTCGTGTTGGTAAAGTAGTTGGCGGAAGTGAGAACTTCAAACTGACGGCACTTGAGAAATTTCAAGCATATAGATATGTCTTAATTAATTGCACTAAAGTTGAACCCTTCCTTCAGTAAGGATTGCACACAGATATTTGTTATCCTATATATTTACTTACATTTTATACTTACATTTCATGATTTCCATCACATGTTTAATTGCAAGGAATTCAGGAGTCATGTGAAACGTCAAATGAGGACCCGTTCACAGACATCCTTCGAAATTGATAGAAAGGTCCACAGAGAATTCCTGGGTTGGTTTACGAGGAGAATACTAAATGACAACAACACGTACTCACCAGAATTCAAAGCTCTTGCACTCGGCCTACTTGACCACGCCCAAAGATTTATGACATACAATGTCATTGGTTTCAAGTTTTGCATCATTTCACAAGATCAAGGATTGCTAATCCAAAACTCGGGTGTTTATGGCACGTTTGGGACAAGGAGTTATGCGAGCAGTAGTGATAGGAACATGTAGTTTGGTGACGTCCCGTATTGTGGAAAGCTGCTTGATGTGGTCAAAATAAATTACCAAGGCTATTTCATCGTGACGTTGTTCAAGTGTTTGTGGGCAAATACAACAACGTCCCAAGGACTCATGACTGAAGACTTAGGCATCACATAAGTGAATTTCTCTCGACCTATTCACACTTTGTCGGTCCTGAAGATGATGGGACATATATTCTTGCCTCAGAGGAACATTAGGTTTATTATGTTGCCAATGAGAGGCACATGGATTGGAATAGGTTGTTCATTTAAAGCCTCAGGACCTTTACGACATGGGCGATGGTGATAACGTCACCTATGAAAGTGAGTCATTCCGCCCACCAGTTTTGAAAACTTCTTCCTAGATGGTGATAACAATTTACCTATAGTTCGGTACATTTTTTAAGATACGCTTTATGAAATAATAACATTTAATTTAAGTTTAATTTGTGTTCAAACATATTAAATTCGCAAGTAACATTTTCTTCATACTTTTTTTGTAGGGATGCTGACAAAGATTGAGATAAAAAATTATGCTTACGGTAACATATTTAATATGTAATCTTCTATTTTTTTTTAAAAAAAAAAACATAGGATTTGTATCGATAATAAACCCAACTGCTACAAATTTACAACCGCTACAAAAACTGCCGCCTTAATAGCTAGTAACTCAAACCACTACAAGTGTTACATAGATATCAATATAAATACCCCCACCACACCTCATTTTATATGCTTCACATTCGATTTCTACACACGTTTTCTCTCAATTTCTCTCATCTGTCTACATTTTCTCAAGAGGTTAAGTGTTTGAAGAGGGTAAGTGTTGTTCAAGCGAATCAAGTATGATGATTATCCAATTTTTTTTTCCTTCTAACTTTGTGATACTATTTTTTTTTTAATTCACAATTTTACGAATATTTTTCAACTTTCCTTCCACTTTCACATACATTATTTTCATAATTAAATATTATTTAAATGAAATCATAATTAGTTGTTATTATACCTACACATTATCATTTTTTTACACCTATATAATAACCATATATAAGCAAATATCATATTTTAATATCAATTATTTTTACTAAAAATATCAATAATTTATATTACAATTATTAGTTAATTAAAAAACTAATCTAAAAAACTTTTTTTAATTTTCTTAAAAAAATTTATTCATTTGCAGCGGTTAAAAATTCTCACATAAAAATTTATCCGTCATATTTTGTAGCAGTTGTAAAGATGATTTTTTTTTTAAAGGCGGCAAAATTTTTTCCAAAAAAAAATAATGACAGGAATATTTTGTAACGGTTACATAACCGCTAGACTATAATTTGAAACTTTGGCGCCTCTTTTGAAATTTCATCAAATTTTGTAGCGGTTAGGAAACCGCTACAAATTGTTGCCACCATTTTTCAAAGATTTGGTGATATATTTAGTAGCGGTTATGTAACCGCTACAGATTTTGTTAATTCCATATTGTAGCGGTTTTTTAACCACAACAAATTTTTTACACACGACGTCATCCCTGTCTCATATTGTAGTGGTAGTGTGAAATCGCTACAATTACAATAGCGGTTATGGTATATGTAGCAGGGGGTTAGTATAACCTGTTAGTTCTCTATGTGTTTTGATGATAACTGACAATTGTAAACTCAATTTGAAGTTTGTCTTTGTTAAGTTGAAAAACTTATTGTCAAAGACAAACTCGAGTTTTGGTTTGGAAACTCGAGTTTGGACTTGACAAAGAGTAGCTCAAGTTTTTGCAAACTTAGACACACTCGAGTTTAGGTTTTGAAACTCGAGTTTTGACTATACAGAGAGCTCTGAAGTTTTTCAAAGACAAAGCAAACTCGAGTCTAGTTTTAATGAACTCGAGTTTTGACAAGACAGAGAGCTATCAATATTTTGAACTTACCAAAACTCTAGTTTCCATTTGGAAACTCGAGTTTGTGCTAAACAAAGAGTTCTCTAAGTTTCCAACTTTTGCTGGAAACTCGAGTTTACAGCATACAGAGAACTATGCTCCATTCTGAACTTGTGAAAACTCCAGTTTTGTTTGAAAACTCTAGTTTGCATATGACAAAGTTTTTCAAAGTATTCTCTTTTATGAAGAAACTCGAGTTTAGTTTTGGAAACTCGAGTTTAGGACTTACAGAGAAGAACTCAAAGTCTCTAAAGTTTTGAAAACTCCAGTTTTGACTACGTAGAGAGTTTTCCATTTCTCAAAGATTTATGGAAACTCAAGTTTCACTTTGCAAACTCGAGTTTAGGCCAAGCAGAGAGCTCTGCTAAATTTGAACCTTTTGAAAACTCCAGTTTGGTTTTAGAAACTTCAATTTTGAGCTTTTGGACTTAAACTTGTTTTTCATCATAAAGTCCAAAACTCGAGTTTGTCACTTAATGACTCGAGTTTTGAACCTGCCTCGAAACATGCTTCAAAGACCAAATCGCGACATTCTTCTCTGGATGAAGAAAACTAGAGTTTAGTTTTTGGAAACTCGAGTTTAGGCTCTTAATGAAAAATGAAAACTCCAGTTTGGATGAACAAACTCGAGTTTGTATCGCTGGTTTTGAAATTCAAGCTAGACGAATTTGTGAAATCTTCATGTTTGAGTTTAATACTTCTTATTATCACTCATTACTATTCCTAACTATGTTTAATCAGTTTATTAGTGAGTTTCAGATGATTTAAATAGAATTAAATGAAGCATTAGCATAAAGCAAAAAGTAATGTCAGCTCATTAAATGCAAAGTCCAGAAAACTTGCATTCTTTTGGACAATCATTCTACACACGTTGCAAAGGGATTAATGTTTCCTTTCCACATCCAGTAGCTGCTCTTCCAACGGATTAAAAGTCAAGAAGTCAACCATAAACTTCTGTGCAGCTAGATTAACCAAAGAGTAGAGAGAGAAGAAGACCAAAGCTTCAACTAATCCAATCTTAATGTTGGCAACGGTCACATTGAAGATTACAACGGTCATTTAATGCTCTCTTTGTATAAATAGAGTTGCATTCAATTCTTCTCAACAACTAATCTGCTGAAAACGAAAATCATTCAAGTTTCCAACTACTCTTTGAGTTTTCTTGTGTAAAGTATCTTTTGATACATTGTACTTCAGTGATTATCTTTATCCACTCTTAGAGAGAGTTCATTTATTGTAATTCATTCATTGTAAGAATCTCAAGTCAGGGGACTTGGAGATTAAGATATTGATTGCAACTTGTAAGGGGGAGTAAGTTCTAGTGAGAGAATTACTCTTAAGTTACAAAGTGTGTAATCAAAGTATAAATTCCTTGTGTCTTGCTTCTCTTACCTATCCTCTGTCTAGCTCTGTTTTTAGTGTTAAAAAACAGAGCAATTCAAAAGAATTTTCAAAATCCCCAATTCACCCCATCTTGGTGATTTAGCTCCACTTTCATAACCGCTACAAAATAGCTTGCAATGGTGTGTTTTGTGGCGGTTTTAGTAATCGCTACTAACGTCTTCTGTAGCGGTTAAAACCGCTACAAATAGTCTTTTTTATAATGCCTATTAATCCACCACAATGCATATAAATGGATATTTAAAGAAAGTTGGGATGAAATGGTTGGGTAAGAACCTCCTCCTTCTGGTTTGTCTCTAAATGAAACAAAATGATGTATCTAATGGAAACAAATGTATATAGTAGACTTATACTGCATGATTAGTCGATTGTCATTTGATAAAGTTTTCCTGACTGAGGGGAAGAAATTGAATAGCTGGAAAAGAGACAAAAGGAATGCATTATTACTATCAAGTATAGATTCTCGAATATAGTAGAATGAACCAAAAATTCATCAAGTTTTACATTCGTGAAATATTTTATAATATATGCCAAATAAAATTACTAACCTAAATGAGAATTACTAAAACTCATATTACAGTTGAAAATGCTCGAATAAGCATTAATGAAAGTGAGACATACCTGAAGCATTAGAGAATGATCAGTTATAAAAGAAAAGAGAAACGAACAAATAAGCAAGATGACCATATTGAGGAATCAAGTACTCTAGAAGAGGCAAAGACATAACTAATTGCAAAAACCTTAAAAGAGGTTCAAGTACCTGAAAGCAATAAAGAGATCTCAATGAATTATGTCATATGAAAAATGGAACCGAAGAGATTATGTTGTCAACAACGGTCTTGATAATAATTTTACGTGATCAAGTAATGATCTTATGCATAAATCTATCTTCCAAGGTAGACAGAATGGTGATTGGCCAAAAGGAAAAGTAAAAGGGAATAGATGCAATAAAAATAGGATTACGTTATTTTGACATATGAAAATTATGGACTTGTAATCCAAACTAAAATATGAAATATATAAATATTTAAGTGAAAATAAATATTTTCACAAATGTTAATGAAGAATATGATAATGCATATTATTTTATAGTGGATACAATAATTTTGCATATATTACTATTATCCCAGCATATGAAAATAAAATTATACGTTTGTTAGATGTTGTTATATATAACCTATACGCATGACTCATTAAATAGTGAAATTTATATGAGAATCCTTGCAATATCTAAAATGTAGAACATATACAAGAAAATCATTCTAAATATAAAATATTATGCGAGTTTGAAAATAATTCAAGCCTATAAATTGATTGAAAAATATATTGGAAAATAAGTAATTTTACATTTTACTTGATTTATGGATCGAGTTATTGAATGCCTTAATGATTTCAAAATCATACAATTTTGCTATAGTGATTTTGCTTGCAAAAATATATTGAATTTAAAGGTCCATAAGTACCTTATATTTTATGAGAATATTTATGTATCATGCTAATATTGTATTTATTATGATTTTTTTGGTAAAATTAGTTCTTGAAGGTACACTGTGGATAATGGAAATGATATTTGATGTGATAATCCTATGAAATATTATATGATATCATTTTGTTTAGAACAAGCTCAATATGTGGATGCAAGATACTCCTCCGGTCCTAATTATAAGACATATTTAACCGATTTTGTGGAAACTAAGGAAAGAAGTTAAATTAGTTAAATTTACTTATTTTCCTGAAATGCCCTTATATAAAATTAAAATGATATAAGTAAAAGTGAATCAATAGTTTCTACTACATATCTCTCCAACCTAAAATTTTTCTTTCTACATGCTATCTAATTGAAATAATGGTCTTGTTATATATATATGTGTGTGTGTGTGTGTGTGTGTGTGTATACATACATACATACATACATACATACATACATACATACATACATACATACATACATACATACATACATACATACATACATACATACATACATACATACATACATACATACATACAGGGGCGGAGCTTGGGACAAAAATTTGGGGGGGCCAAGTAGTGGTGGGGGGATTCGGGGGTTCAGGGGCAGCGCCCTCGAAATTTTTTTTAAAAGAAAAGTTTTATATGCATTAAAAAAATAAAAGAATATAAACAAGAAAAGAAAATAATATAAAAAAAAATACACCACAAACATTAGGAGGCAAGAGGCTTTAATTTATGTGATTGTGAATCTTTGGTTCAACCATAGACTTCATGTAATTGAACACCACAACATTGGAAGGCAAGAGGCTGAGGTTTAGAATGAAAAATCAATAAACTTCATCCACATGTGTAGTGTAAAATGGGTAAAAGCTTACTGAAGAATACACCACAAAAGTAAATTTCACTGATAAGCTAAAAATTTTAGGTAATTAGAATGAAATATAAAAAAAATGACAAGATTTACATAAATCATATAAGACCCCACATGGAACACAACTTAAATTATAAGCCCCAAAGATATAAAAAGAGGGGGGAATTAGGGGGGCCAAAATTTAATTTTACATTATATTTAAAAAAATTTAAACAAATTTCTAAACAAATTTTTTTTTTGGGGGGGCCATGGCCCCCACTAGTCCCAACAAAGCTCCGTCCCTGCATACATACATACATACATACATACATACATACATACATACATACATATAGATATATGTGTGTGTACATATATCTACACACATACATATGCATACACACACAGATATATATGTGTATGTGTGTGTGTGTGTTTATATATGTACACACACACGCACATACATATATAGACACACACGCACATACATATATAGACACACACGCACATACAGATATATATGTGTGTGTGTGTGTGTCTATATATATTTGTGTGTAAACACACACGCACATACATATATAGACACACACACACATATAAAAGTTTCACTAATTGGAAGAGTCTACGCACCTATATATATATTCATAAAAAATCAAACATATTTGAGAGAATAAAATAAGGGTATTTTAGGAAGAAATTGACAAAAATTAGAATGTTGTCTTATAATTAGGACCAAAACCAAGTCTCAAATGTTGTCTTTTAATTAGGACCGGAGGGAGTATATTTTGGTGATTTTCATAATAATTTTCCTTTATTGTTTCCCCAGTGAATAAGATAAAGACATAATATATTGATATTTTAACATATCTAGAAGATATGTTAGAGGAATATATATATTTCAGCAAAGCAATTGGTGACAATAATGCATCATTCATAGTTTGGCGGCTAAGAAAAAGATATGCTCGAAAATGCACTGGAAGTGATGTTGTCATCAAGGGGAGTAAAACTAATGTTGTTATTAGGGGGAGTAAATACGATATTATCATCATGGGGAGTAAATACGAGTAACACATCTCATGTGCTTGAGTAGAGTCTCAGCAAGTTCAAAACTGAAGCTTCACAACGATCATACTCGAGTACCATGAACTTCATGCTCAAGTATGCTGCTCGAGTACACTCTCAGGTGTGCTTGAGTATCATCTGGGTTTCGCTGAAAGTCATACTAGGCAGAGAGTTAGAATCACTATGCTCAAGTACAGCTTTACTGATTCTCGAGTACAATACTCGAGTATAAGTAAACTTGTGCTCGAGTAGACATAGTTAGAGAGTGAATTTAAGTATGGAAACACTTATGCTCAAGTAAGATGTTACATGTGCTCGAGTACCATACGCGAGTAACACTTACCCCATGCTCGAGTATGATCTCTGATATTGTCATTATTTTGACAGAAGTAGCTATGCTCAAGTAGACATATCTCAGTACTCGAGTGCCTTACTCGAGTAAGCAAAGAGGCTTGCTCGAGTAACATCATTAGAGATCAATGCAACTAGCTATTTCTAAATTCATACTCGAGTGGTAACTATTTCATACTTGAGTATACTTCCTCTTACTGATGCATGCTCGAGTACACTTGAACAATTACTCAAGTAAGGGCTTGAGATTACTTAATCAGAGATGTTAGATTGAGCATGCTCAAGTAAACTTGAAATGATACTCGAGTATACTCTTGACTTAGTCATTTTTTACTGATTCAAAATCTCAAACATTTGCAAGTCTTGTTATCATCAAAACTCATAAACTGAGAACTAACAAGCACATCCTTGAAGAGCAAGCCATCTTGTCACGTCTACAGAAACTTGTAGGGTGTGTTTGGTTTAAGGGTAGGGAATGGGAGGCGATGAATCCCTAAGGAGGATATTGACCAAATTGCCATTAATAAGAAGAATATTCCTTTTTGTTGAGAGTATATTTTTGGAATATAGAAAATTTTCCATGGGCTATTTGGTAAAGATGAGAGAAAAAATTTCTCTCTCCTCTCACCCTCCCCTCAAACCAAACAAGCTGGTAGTCTAAAATGATTAGATGCAATCTCGTGAGAAGTAAGTTTTTCAACCAATATCTCAATATGTTGAGATTGGTTCATAAGATCACTACATGAACTCACAACATTTTTATGCATTAAGATAACATTTTTCCTAACATGGCGTAGAAAAGCACAATTTTGTCCATTATTAACCTTTGTCCAATTTCTAAATCCATCAACAACAAATGTATTAAGTCCAAAACGACCACTGTCACTTGGTTTACTAAATAAATAATAAGGCAAACAAAATGTAGCATCTTTACTTGGATAATACTCTCTAACCAAGATGGAAACAAATCAAACCAAGAAGAGCAAAAATGACATTGATTCTTCTCTGGCCCATAAAAAGATAATTTTGAAGCTTGCATTGAAATAGACCAAGTTTATGATAAGCATAATGAATTTCATCTTGTTAATTTATAGGATATTTCCATATTGGAGGGCGCAGTGTAGGATCTCTTTCCAATGAAGCAAGATCAACTTCTTTAACCACTTCTTTATTTTTAATTCTAGGAGACTTTGAAGAAGGAGTCTCACTATTTGATAATTCAACATTAGGAGTAGATGATGGCAAAGACTCATTATCCTTTCTCTTAAAATAAGTATTAATGGTAGCACTCTTCCCCATAATAATCTCCTACAAAGAGCATGAATTATTTAATGACCAATAGGATTTTAAAAATATTATTAATAACAAAAGTAAACTGAATAAAATCAACTATTAGTCCTCATTTATATTAACTATTAGCTAGTATCTACTGGATGAAATCAAATGGGCTATAATGGAATCCCTATTCCCACTAATGGGTTGGAAGACAAGTTGGTATGGTCTAATGCCAAGAATGTAAAGTATAAGGTGAAGTTGGGATACCATGGCAGAAGAGCTGGGAATTATGCTAATGTGAATAAAGCAGGGTCCTCGACTGTCATACCCACTACATGTTGGAATTCAATCTGGAAGATTAAGATAATCCGCGAGTATAGCAATTTATCTTGCATCTCTTGAGTAATCTCATTGCTACTAATTCACTTGTTTCGGAGAAGAAGGTACCCAAATAGCTAGTGTCCAGTTTTTGCAAGAGAGGAGGAGACTATTGAACACTTATTTTTCCATTGCCCTTGGACTTGATGTATTTGGTTTGGTTGCTCGCTGAGTGCTAAATGTGATGACTTCAGAATCTCAAATTTTAATGCTTGTGGATTTTAGTAACAAGTACGCCCTCTTTAATTTGTTGGATTATGTGATTTATATGGAAAAATAGAAATGACATGGTTTTTAATCATATACAACAGAATCTTGTTGATGTTATTGAATTGGCTAAGAAAAGTAACTTTGAATTTTGGGCTAATTATGACATGGTGCATAGGGGTTCTATTTTGCTGAGGGGCTATGATAGTTCGAGCATTAGATGGTTCCCTCATACATCAAGTAGCCTTAAAATTAATTGTGACGAGGCCTTTCGCCTATTGAAAATGATGTTGCTATTGGGATAATATGTTGTGATCATTTTGGTTTCTTAATATGGGGATATGTAAAAAAAATTAAATCAATTTTTGCTTTCATGACTAAAGCCTGAAAAGGGCTTTGTTACTAGCTATGGATCTAGGACATGATAAAATGGTTTTTGAAACTGATTGCCTCCCTTTATGTAACTGTGTTGATGAAAAGTCACTGGATTTGTTTGACTGGAGGAGTAGAAGTATTGTACATGATATCATTTGTCTTCTGTCTTCTAAGGTTGGATTCTCCATCTCCTTTACCCCACGGCGGGGTAACCGTGTTGCAGATCTTCTTACAATTGATGCTTATAAAGAGGTGTGCCCTATTGGGTGGGTTTCACAACCGACACGTAGGGATAGAAATAAGCTAAGCTAGAGTAGGCTTTGGGTCTGCAACAGAGATTCAAGGCCTGAGATTGTGCGTAGGCTTTTTTTTTTAAAGCTTGAGTCTAGGCCTTCAAAATGCCTAACAATGCTTGAAGCCTATGTAATGACCTACTTAAAATGTAGGCCTTTAATTAGCCTTTAAAGCCTATACCTACAAATTCATATATAACCTTTCACACTTATTTACAATCCTACATTATGTTTTAAAAGCGTAACATCTATTCTTATCTTAATATTAGGGCTCAGTAAAGAAAAGAAAAGAAAAGAATGTCTAGTGTCAAAAATTATCTGAGCAAATAGAAATAAGAAAAACTAATCTGTTTTTGACTAATGAAATATGTTTTCTAAAATCGATTAAGCATAAAAAATAACATGTAAAAGTAGATTTTACCTCTTTTATTCTTCACATATAAATTCAAACAAACCCTTTCTACTAAGATTATAATATTTCATTAGGCACTAAAATAAACTCATAACAATTATTATGCTTTAGTTAAGGACACAGATCATAGGAGAGGGAGTGAGTTGGCATTGCCATCTCAAGCAGGGTGAATGATTGATACGAAAGTAAGGGTCGAGTGTCATGATGATGTGATATGAAACTTAGAATTAAGGTTAAGTTGGTAAATTTATAAATAATTTAGATGATATCATATAGAATTATATAATAGTATAAGTTAAGAAAAGTTAAATAGGCCAGACATAGGTTAGGCCTTATGAAAATAGGTATGGTCTGTTTATCTAAATAGGCATGGCAATAGGTCTGAAACTAAGTTTGGCCTATTTATTAAATAGGCTAGGTTAGACTTTATGTTGGTTAGGCTGTAAATCCCTGTTAGGGGTTTAACTTATTTTCATCCCTACCGATACCTGCTTTGTTGTCACTTCTAACTTTGGAGATTCGAGAAACTAGTGTAGATGGCAATGATTCTTTACCCATTAGGTCTCCAATAGGTAGTGGCTAGTTGTTTGTTTTATTTTCTATTTTCTTTCTTGTAAGCTTGTTGCCTCATGTTATATTTGTTGCTTTTTGTAATGTTTTTTTTCTGGTTTGTTTCCCTCGTAATGTTATGTTTGTTTCCTCTATATTTTTTCTGGTTTGTTTCCTCTATGTATCTACTAGTGAAGTTATTAATGCAGGTATCTTTTGAGCTTTTAAAAAAAAAATCCTACTTCAAACCAAGGCAGGGTGTAAATGAAAAAAGAAAAGAGAGCGAGAAGTGGGGAAACTGGAAAGTTAGGCCCCGCAAAACGGGTACACACTACACAGGCAATTCCAGATAAGATCCCCATTGACTAGTTCAACGCGTAAGACCTCACATTCACAGTTCAGACGAAACCCATCAATCAGCCTTCCTCGAACCTGCGCGCCTCTCCTTTGATGGCGCCTCTTGGTTTTCCTTTTTCCATACTTTCCCAGTCAACCCTCTCTATCTCTCTCCTTTTTTGTTGTTGACAGCCCTCTCTATCTCTCTCCTTTTCTTCTTCTTCCATATACCTCCAATCCCCTCTCTCCTCCATCTCATCGATCCAGCCACCTCCTCTTCCCTTCCTCCCCAACCGCCGCCATGGATCACACCCTTCAAGCCGTCCTCGCCGCCGCCATTAGCTTCTTCGTCGTCACCCTCATCTTCGCCGCCATCATCCTCCTCTGCAAAAGCAACACCAAAACCCATCCCCGTCAGCGTCAATACCGTGCCCCGACTCAAAATCGGACCCAGCCGGAGCTATCCTCCGTTGTCATCGACGGTAGCTGGTCGTTCGATCCCTACCTTCATTTCACCTGGGACGAGATCACTAAAGCTACCAATAATTTCTCCCCCGACCTCATCATCGGCGACGGCAGCTTCGGCCTCGTCTACAAAGCGTGTCTCTCCAACGGCCTCGTCGTCGCCATCAAGAAGCTCTCGCCGGACGCATTCCAAGGATTTCGTGAATTCCGTGCTGAGATGGAAACCCTAGCTAAGCTCCGGCATCCAAATATCGTCAAGATCCTCGGCTACTGGTCGGCAGGACAGGAGAGAATGTTGGTCTACGAGTTCATGGAGAGAGGCAATCTCGATCAATGGTTTCACGATCCGACGATATCATCGTCGTCTGGACGCGACGACGTTTCAATGCCGCGGGCCCCACTCCCGTGGGGGGTGAGGTTGAATATAATCAGAGGCATTGCAAATGGGCTTTTTTACTTACATGGGCTGGAGAAGCCCATTATACACAGAGACATTAAGGCTAGTAATGTGTTGCTGGATTCTGATTTTGAGGCCCATATTGCTGATTTTGGGCTCGCTCGGAGGATTGATGCTTCGAATTCTCATGTGTCGACTCAGTTCGCCGGAACTATGGGCTACATGCCACCGGAGTACAGAGATGGGGTGAATGTGGCTAACGTGAAGGTGGATGTCTACAGTTTTGGTGTTTTGATGCTTGAAACCGCGACAGGCCGACGGCCCAATCTGTCGGTGAAGTTCGAGAATAAGGATATTGGGCTCGTGCAATGGGCCAGGAAAATGGAGGCCCAGAACTCCCAAATGGAAATGGTTGATCCCAATATTTCAATGGAAGAAATAAGTGAAGAGAGTGTGAAGGAGTACTTTAGGATTGCTTGTAAGTGCACGAGTGAATTACAGAAAGACAGGCCTGTGATGCAAGAGGTTGTGGAATTGTTCGAGAAGATGGCCATGTAAGTTTTCGGTGGCTCGGACAGCGAGATTCTTAGGGTTGATGACATGGGATTGTAGATAGCTGTTGAAGGTAGCAGAAGTAAGATAAGTATGAAGGTTTTTTTTTTTTTTGGTTGCTAAAAGTTGTATGAATATATTATATTAGGTTTACATATTGAAAATGCTCAATACAAGAGGTTTTTTGTACTCGCTTGGATCTATAAGAGACGTTAAGGGCTTTCTGTTGGAGCCTTTGAATTCTTGGAAGCTTCCGCGTTAAGGGCCATTTATTAAGGATCAATATTCTTTCCATCTTGCAAAGCTTGATTCATCCACATCCACAAGGAATTTGTTAGAATAACTATTCTGTTAACATCTAGATTTTTTTTTTTTTGGTTTGATGAAAAGTAAATCCCATGTATGAGGCTAACTAAAATTCTCCCTAAAAAAGTTACTCCTATGTTATTAGGATATCTATTGAGACCAAAGTAGTCAATCTAGCACGTAGTGACTGATCCAAAAAACGCTATAGCGATATAGCACATAGTGGGATAACTGTTATACCGAAGATAGCAGATATACACATAAATGCTCAAAAATAAAAATTTACTCAAAATTTTCGGTAGCAACTAGCAAGCACAACAGGCACCGAACTGTAGCAACTAGCAAGCACAACAGGTGTTGAACTGTAGCAACTAGCAAGCACAACAGGTGTTGAACTGTAGCAAGCACAACTAGGCCTTGCCGAAATCAGAGGCGATTAGGTCTCGCCCGTTGTATCTCTTGTTGTGTTCGGGAATAAGCTGCGCTAGGAATGTTTTTTTTACTATTCATAACACAGTAAAAAAACAAAAGATAATTTTCTCTTCATCCTTTTTCTCCTTTTCCCTCATCAGTCTATCTAGGCCATTGATTGGGAAGAGGGGAGAGAGGTTAAACTAGTATTGTAATTGATTGGACGGATATGATTTAGAAATGATGAGGGATAATAAGAAAAGGATTAGGAGAGAAACCCAACTCATGAAAGACCTGTTGTGGCAGTCGGCCACTGTTATGCTCCGCACCGGCACGATAGTACCGCTATTACACGCTATTGACTACT
This sequence comes from Acacia pycnantha, assembly GCA_025563575.1. Taxonomy (NCBI): domain Eukaryota; kingdom Viridiplantae; phylum Streptophyta; class Magnoliopsida; order Fabales; family Fabaceae; genus Acacia; species Acacia pycnantha. Next base: position 656,652 of record JAMWYP010000178.1, on the reverse strand, counting down.
CTGATTGAGACAACTAACTTCTGAAGTTGTGTTTGATATCATGTTTGAGAGCTCAAACATATATTTCAAGAGTCAAAATGACTTTTTACTTTATAATGATGTTTGAATTAGCGTTTCTTCTACCCCTCGTCCTTGGGTTCAACTGGTGAAGGGGTCGGACTTTCTCACCTAAAGGGAGGGGGTTCAATCCTGGAGCTGGTCAAGGCGCTGGGGGAGGCATCTTAGGGGTCTATGAAGCAGTGGAAACGCTGGGAAGAGGTAGAGGCATGTGTGCTCTCTAACCCAGTATGCCCTGTGGACTGGGCTCCAAACGCCCTGCCCTTGGACTTGGACTGTAGGTGAGCCCAACCCTTCTCCTAAAATTTTTTTATCAAAAAAATTAGCGTTTCTTCTATTTGGCTTTTGGGGTCTACCTGGCTTCTAGATGAAACAAGTTTTCATTGATTCTACAGCGACGTGATGCACCTCGCTGGGATGAAAATGGTGATGGGTCCCATATATAAGCTCATTGTTACCCCTGTCAACTCACATGGCTAATATCATTGCTATGTGAAAGGTGTGATTGCCAGTGCCACATCCTTATGTCGACAGGAGCTAAAATGACATATATAGAAAAGAAAAAAGAATATCTTAGCTAATACTCCCTTTGGCCCTAATTATATAAGTTTCATCGAGTGAAAGAATCTATGCACCTACATAGATATACTCACCAAAAACCAAACACGCTTGAGATAATAAAATAGAGGTATTTTAGGAAGAAATTAACAAAAATTTAAATTTTGTCCTATAATTAGGACCAAAACCAACTTCTAAATGTTGTCCTATAATTAGGACCGGAAGGAGCAGCATATTAAGGTTGTTTGCAGAGAACCTTTCGAGATCAATCCTTTAATTATTGATAGAGATTCTAACTAGAGAATCTCTTGTGGAAGGTGTGATTACCCCATTCTTGTGCATCCAAATAAGATCTCCTCTTGGGGAAGCAAGAGATTCCTGCTTTTTTTCAGAGAGAATCTTTTATCAGTAGAGTCCCGCCTTAAACACTAAACCAAAATATTACTTTACTAGCCTCTAATAACAACTAATATAACAATGGTATGTTCATAGGTAAATTTATAAATGCACAAGAATGAGTGATTTGTCATTAAAATGAGTTGTCAATTGCATTACTGTTGTTAATAATCCAATAACCGCCAACAATTATAAAATAACAAGTGCTCATATAAAAGAAGAGGAGTTGAGTTCTTTACCATCAAAACATAACTTCACTTGTATTTTTTTTTCCCTGCAGTCTAATTTCAGAATATTTTAATCCTAATTTAATATAAAATCCCATAAATAGGGCTAACTGAAATCCTTCCAAAGTCATTGTGTGGTGTTGACAAATAAATGAATGAATTCATATATAAATAAAAAGAGGGGAAATGTTGGCATGTGGACATGTGGTGCGTGTATGAAGCGTTGTGGACTAAAGTGTGTTCAAATTTCAAACTGTCCAAAGCTCAGTTATTTGATTTGACCCAACACTTTGGACCCCAATGAATGGATATAAGTTGGGACTGACTCGGTCTCTGTTCTTATTTTCAAAAGAATTCTAACCCAAGTTTCTAAAATATGTCTGCTTATTAGTTTAGACAATTTTTTCTCCAAAAAAAAACCTAATGAATAATGACATGTAGAAAATGAGGCTGGACAACAAATTAATGTGAAATGACCTAATTTTTTTATAACCACAACTCTCTAATCTATCATTAATGTTATTTCATAATCATAGAAAATAATGAGAAGTAATAAGAAATAATAGAAGAATTGGAAATAATGGGGGATAGATATGGATATCCACAAATATTATATTCATAACACTCCCTCTAAGATGTCCATAACTTAACATATACCTCATTAAAAAAACTTCAGTTAAGAAAAACTCAGTAGGACAAAAACATTTTAGAAGAAAATGAGTCCACTATTTTTGTTGATCCACTTGATAGAGTCGCCTCATTACAAACGTTGCTAGGAAAGCCTAATGGGAAAAAATAGACAAGGGAAAAAGAGTATATCGTGTATCAACTCCCCCTCTTAGTAACATCAGTTGATATCTTTGAGCTTGTGATGTCAGATGCCATGAACGAGCTTTTCAAAGGTTATACCAGGAAGTGACTTGGTAAATAAATCTCCTAGATTTTAGCTTGAACAAGTTTGCTAGATATTTATTTCTCCATCATTTTGAAGGTCACGACTGAATAAGAATTCTGGTGAAACATGCTTCATTCTGTCACCCTTAATATATCTGATCAGGGCCTTTTGTCGTTAGCATTGTGGTTCACAATCAGAAATTAACTAAGGATTGTGTATAGGCAAATCTATTATCATTCTCTCTTCTCGAGGAATTTTTTATTGATTCTTAAGTAATCTAAATGTCATGCAAATACAATTAAAATAAGGGGAAATTGGTTTTGGTTTATCAAATTAATAAACTAAAATATGAATGCAATTTAATTAAATGTTAACTATTTTATTTTGATATTTTCATAAAAATGGTGAATGAGTGAATGTGAATAATGAATGTTTTTGCTAATGAAGAAAGTTACTATAATTGCTTAAAATGATCATGGGAGTTAAAATTCATTAAGTTTTTTTTTTTAAAAAAAAAAACCCCAAGATAACACTTGAATCTTCTTGAAATGTTTTTGGTATTTCCTAATTAATAGTAGCTCCTATAAACGTAGCTAACTACTATCTATTGAGATATTATTTAAAACCACTTAATGTGCAATTGAAATTAGAATAATGGAACAGGTGTCTTCTTGAATTTGAGTGCTAAACAGCCCCCTCAAGGGTACAAATAAACTATATTAACTAGACAATAACACACTAATTAATACAATTTCATTGTAACTACAAAGAAATTCAAACCAATATGATTTTCACACTACAAAATCCAATCTCAACTACAAATATAAAACAAACAGAGACAATTAGCATCAATTTCAATTATAAAATTATATACAAAAATTTATAAAACTAAATAGTCTAAATATATAACTCTAGACTAATAGAATGATAGAAAAACTCACCCTTAAACTCAAGCACAAATCTCCATCAGCAAGAAGCAAATGCATCAACGTCTCATTGCTTTAAAATAACCACAACTCATAATCTCATTGAAAATTAAAGCTCTTGCCAGAAAATTCATGGAAAGAGAGAAAGGAGAATCTAGAATGTGGTGACTAATTTGGTGATGGAAAAGGAGAAGGGAAGGTTCAGACTATAGATAGAGAAGCAGTGATGGTGGAGTAAGAGAGAAACTTATGGCGACAATGATGGTAGTGAACTGATGGAAGCAGCGATGTTAGAGAGAGTGAGGGAGGAGAAAAAAAAGAAGGAAATGATGAAGCCAATGTTGCAATGCACTCCTGGTTCGATTTCAAGCTCTCTTCAGCGTGGATAGGATGCAACGACGGTGGGTGTGAGGAAGGAGGGTGGAAGTCCTCGACGGTGGTGGTGGCTCTTTGTCTCTTTCCTCTCCTCTCAAGCTCTAGTGAAGAACTCAAGCTCTGGTGTCATGCTTTGCGAAGCCCGATTTGTAAATTTCTAGTCTTAATGTCCAAAAGAAACCGAAAATAGGGCGAACCAGAAGACCTAATTGGTCTCTAGTCAAAATGTAAGTTTTGACCAGGGACCAAGCAAAGTTCAAAAGTTTGTATATGGACTAAAATGACATTTTTGAAATTTTAGGGGGTTGAACTATAATTTTATGAAATTATGGGTTTTTCCTATAATTTTCCCTGGTCCTTTTCTCATTGATTTGCAATTTTTGGAAATTTTAGAGACATTTTCTGTAATTTTCTCCAATTCTCAAAATATTAATTATGACCTGAATTGAAATTTTCCAAAAATCTCTAATTTTCTTCTTAAGCACGTACAATGTAAGATTAAACACAATGTAATATCAAAAGTCCAAAAATCATTTTCATGAATAATTAACAAATTATGACCATTTAGCCCATAATTTGACTTAATTCAGTACAAATGTCTCTAACTTAAATTAGTGTTTAATCATGTAATAATGTTATAGGAAATGCATTAAAAATCCCAAATTAATCATGAAAAAAGCCTATTAAAATATGGTTCAATCAATATCGTTCTTTAAGTTGGACAATACATGCATCATTATCCTCATATAGAACTATCGGGGTCAATATACTAGGAGATAAACCTCATGGTTCTTATGTGATGTAATGTTGATCTTAACCATACACATTCTCGACTTGCTTTGTGTGTTGCAAGAATTTTTGCATAATTAGATGATGTGGCTAATATAGTTTGTTTCATAAATCTCCATGAAATAGTTGTGTCACCACTTGTGAATAAATACGTTGTTTGCATTTTACCATAATGTGGATCAGGAAAAAAAAACAAAAAAACTCAGCATATGCATAGCCAGCCAGTTCATGCTGAGATACATTTGAGTACAAAAACTCCATGTCCATAGTGCCTTTGAGGTAACGAAGAATGTGCTTCACTCCATTCTAATGTCTTTATGTTGGTGAAGAATTATATATTGCTAATAAATTAATAACAAATGATATACTAGGACTAGGACGTGTGCAATTAACATAATACATCAGTACTCAATAGCACTAATGTATGGTACTTTTGGACCAAGTAGTTCTTCATCACCTTCTTTGCTAATTACTCGAGGCCTAAAATGGTCTTTATCTGCCTGAAAAGACCTTACGACAATTGGGGTATATTAAGGATGTGACTTATCATGTAAAAATGCTCTAGGACCTTTATCATAAAAGTTTCTTGATGTACAAAGATCTCATTTTTCAAGTGCTCCATTTGTAACCCAAGACAAAATTTTGTTCTTCCAAGCCCTTCATTTCAAATTCTTTCTTCAAACAGTTAATTGCCTTTTTGAGCACTTTAGGAGTCCCAATGATGTTGATATTATCAACATAAACAACATTTATTGCAAATTCATTTCCAGATATTTTCATAAAGATGCATGGGTATATTGGATCATTTTTGTATCATTCTTTCAACAAATATTCACTGAGACGATTATACCACATGCGCGCTTATTGCTTCAGACTATACAAGGACTTATTTAACTTAATTGAGTATTGTTCTCGAAAATTTGAATTTGATACTTTTGGCATCCTGAGCCCTTCAGGGACTTTCATATAAATATCATGAAAACGAAAGGAAATCACCAAGAGGGGGTGAATTGGGGATTTTAAAACTTTTATAATAACTTTGCACCCAAGTGAAGCTAAACGTAAAGAGATAGGGAAGAAGAGCTTGACACGAAAGTTTATCTGGTTCGGTCTAAATTCTTGACCTACGTCCAGGTCCCGGACTCTCAGGTTTTTCTACTATCACTTAACTCAGATACACACTCTGTACTCAAGGATTATCCTCTCTCTAGGATACACTCCCGCTTACAAGTTGTAATCTGAAATCCCAATCTCCAAGTCCCCTTGACTTGAGATCTTTTACAATGAATGAATAATTTGAATAAAATCTCTCTCACAGAGAAGATAATGATAAACAACGAGGCTCTTTGTATATCAAAATACAATACGAAAGAAAAGCTGAATGTATAAGAACTCTTGAGCTTGCTTTTCGTTTCGCTTAATCTTTCGTTGTCTTTCTAAGTTTGTAATCAGCTCCTTATATAGTGGTGAGTTGCTATGTGACCGTTACTTCTCAACTTAGCATGTTCTTCATTTGAAATTCAGTTTGATGATGATTATAGCCGTTGGGTCCTGAATTTCGGCCGATTCAATTCTGGACGCGTGAAATCATTACGCCTTCGATTCTTCGCGTTTATTCAATGATTCGTTTGATCCAATTTAATACGAAACATTCTCAATATAGAGTAGTTAAATACGTTTGAATATACTAAATGAATGCAATCAATTCGTATAAACATGGTAAGTTTTGCGGTTTAAAAGAATCGGGATGAAATCGTAACGATCATATTTGCTTAGTCTTAAACTCGAGTTCTCCAAGTCGGGCTCGAGTTCGTAAGGCTTTTAGAGTATCTGGTTTATCTTACGAGAGCAAACTCTGGAGTTTGATGTAAACTCTGGAGTTTGTATTTTGTTTCACCATGTGAACTCGAGTTCACGAAGGTAGGCTCGAGTTCGAATACTCTCTAAGCTTTTTGTCGAATGAACACACGGAGTAATATCTCACAAGATAAGCGGGCTCGAGTCCATTAGTGATTAGGCTCGAGTTTAACACTATTCATGCCTAAGAGTTTTGGTTGCTCGATTAGAGTGGTGGAGCACGAGTACAAACTCGGAGTTTGTACACTTGCTTTTCTTTCTTCAGATGAAGGGCTCGAGTTCATTATTCTTAGGCTCGAGTTCAGCTTAATTTATTCCATGACTTATTGAAGTGAGCTGGAGGTTTGAGCTTAAACTCGGAGTTTGAAAGAAGGAAAAACTTGGGAGCTCTGCGCGAGGAAAACTCGAGCTTGTAATAACGGGCTCGAGTTTACCTATTTTGTAAACTCTTCTTCGTTTGTCAAACCATAGAGTAAACTCTACACAAAAGCATTAGGCTTGAGTCCATATACTTGGGCTCGAGTGTTCATTAAATTATAGCCATAGAAACAAGTGAACTCTACTCAAAAAGAATAAACTCGGAGTTTAAAGAGATACAATTTAATTAGAAAACTTCCCGCCATGGGAAAACTCGAGCTTGTCTATACGGGCTCGAGTTTACTTGTTTGTAAACTCTTTATTATTATATCATGAGGGTTTAGGCTCGAGTCTATTTACTCGGGCTCGAGTTCGTTATCTTGAAAATATCTGATGAGCTCTCTTTTGCGAAAAACTCGAGTTTGCTTAGTTAGGCTCGAGTTTTGAGGTGACAGAGTGATTTTGACTCTTTTGTCATTTTAAAAGCATTCGTACTTGTTTACAATTGTTATTAATCATCAAAACACATAGAGAACTAACATTATCCCCCTTTTGATGATGACAACACTTGTAAACAATTAACTCCTTTAAGAACACTTGTTTTGATCATTTGAAATCATTGAAGCATAAGTGTTCGGTGTAAATGCATCGAAATTAGATTTTAACATTTAAACTTTGATTCTATCGAGTTAGCGACTTAACATAAATCATAACACATATTGTCATTGCATAAGCTAAAACATTCAATGGTTTACAAAATGACATTTAGAGTTTCAAGCATACATATATCTCAAAAAAAAAACAGCTTGACAACTTGACTTCTCCTTCTTTACTTCAACTCTTCTCCCCCTTTGGCATCATCGAAAAGTGGAGGATGAGATGAGATAGAGGTTGGCTGTCATGGAGGCTGGACATAGACACCAAAAGAGTGGAGATGCTTCTTGAGTGATCTCCAATTTGATCCCGAGACCTTGCACTTTCTCTTTGATAATCTCATGTTCAAGAATGAGATCTTCTTGTGCATCGAGAGAACTCCTCATATCCTTTCTTGGTGTGGTGAATCTGATTCTATCTTGGAAGAAAGATCGAAACAACTTGGGCAATGTAAGTCTTTATTCTTTCATCCAAATCGGAGGAAAGGATTGTGGTGGAGGTGGTGCACTGTGAGCTTCTTGAACTCTAGATTGAGTAGCTCTGGTTCTGGTAGGTCTTGAGGGTGCTCGGAATGATCACTTCCTTGATCAAAGCTTATCCTCATCAAATTTAGGATATCTTTGGCCAAATTTGGTGGTTTTCGGGTTTCTCATTGGTGGTAAATACCGGACCCTTTCATGAAACATAATCACCGAGATGAGGCGGCAAAGGGTATACGGGATGTTTTTCTTCCATGGAAACGAAATTTGAACATCTCTTTAAAGATCCAATCTCCTATGTTATGAGGGACTTGATCTATGATAGAGGCAAAAATAGGGAAGTCCTTTTTGGCAAAGTGAGTGAAATTGCCTCCCTTTTGTACTAAGTTTCTAGTGTATATATACCAAGCAGCTCTTTGCTTAGGAGGCATTGATATTGGAGTGAAATCCAGAATCTCTAAAGCATCAGGTACAGGCTCATCGGGTCTGAGGAGTGAAAAAATTTGCCTATTCGTATAATTTGGAGAAGCAACTGGAGGAGGATTTTGGATTTGGAGGAGGAATTAAGGTATGCGGCGGTGATGGTTATCTGTTTTCCTCTAATGGATGTGGTAATCCTTTCCTCAACCAAATTTCTATCCGCATCCAATAAATTATCACTTTGCATACAATAGTAAAAGGTTTTAACAAAGGATGGACTATATGAGGCTCTAATGGATATGAGAGGTTCAAATTGTCTAAGCCGATGGGTAAGATCAAGGTTACATTCCTCTTTTAAAGCATCTAGATTGACATACACGAAGGGCAAAAACTCTTAGCCTCATAGTTTTCTTGGAATCGTATGGCATCCTCACCATATAGAGTGACATCCTCACTAGAGAATCCTTTAGGGATGGAGGAATGATTGTAAATTTCAAATAAGGCTGGGTTTTCTCTAGATACGAGGAACAGTGTTGTTGGTGATGGGAGGATGATTGAGCTTGAGAGCTAGTTTGACTAGTTGTGGTCTTTCGAGACTTGTGTATCTGTTCTTTGCCCCTTCGAGGTGGTGTGTCGGCGGTTGAAGCTTTCTTTGAGGTATTCATCTTGGTGTGGTTATTGGAGTGGCTTGGGTAATAGGAATACCAGGAATTTGCTTGTCAATTCCATGCTTGAATCGTTTGGGAAACGATTTTACCACAGGAGGACGTTGAGAGGTTTTTGTATGATCGGTTTGGGGTTCTTGAGGATCAGAGGATTTGGAATCTTGGGTTGCTGATCGTTTGGACGCCATGTTCTCTGGTTTTCGTTTGAGGAGATTGAGAGAAATTTTTGGGAGAATTTAGGTTTAGGCTCGAGGGTGAGATAGAGTGAAGATGAAAAGACGGGTTTTAAAGAAATTTTATCGACGCAAACTCGAGTTCTTAAGTGTAGGCTCGAGTTTGTGTAACGTTACTTACACGGAATTCAAGAGTGTATGTGTGAACCCTTGAAATTTCTTGCTAGGCTCGAGTCGATCACATCGTAGGCTCGAGTGCATGCAGTTCTCTGAGGTGGATTGCTCTCTGTCTCCCTCGAACTCGAGTCTGTTCACTAATAGGCTCGAGTCTGTCAAGATCTACGAGATGAGTTGCTCTCTGTCTCCGCGAACTCGAGTCCGTTCACTAATAGGCTCGAGTCTGTCAAAATCTACGAGATGAGTTGCTCTCTCTCTCGCGAACTCGAGTCCGTTCACTAATAGGCTCGAGTCTGTCAAAATCTCTGAGATGAGTTGCTCTCTCTCTCGCGAACTCGAGTCCGTTCACTAATAGGCTCGAGTTTGGCGACTGATAGTTGCATTTCTTCTTTGGTTCTTTCGAGCTCGAGTCTGTCTTTGGTAGGCTCGAGTTTGTGACAACTTTACTTGCACTCGATTGTTTGGGATTTTGATTTCAATATACATCGTGCACAAAACATATCTACATACTCCGATGCTTAAGTTAGTGGACAATAATCATTAAAAAAACATAACTAACATTTGAATTACTTACAACTCATTGGGATTTACCATTCCCAATTCTCTTCTTATGAACACAAATTGTTCTTTTGCTAGTGGCTTGGTGAAGATATCGGCGAGTTGCAAGTGAGTTGGGATGAACATGACTTTGACATCCTTCTTTTGAACATGATCTCTTATGAAGTGATGTCGACATCAATATGTTTGGTTCTAGTGTGTTGAACAGGATTCTTTGCCAAACTTATTGTGCTTGTGTTGTCACAAAGAATTGGGATTTCTTTGAGATGAACTCCCAAATCACACAATTGTTGTTTGAGCCAAAGAACTTGAGCACAACAACTTGAGGCAGCAACATACTCACGGTTGAACTCATTGGAGTATCTGCTCCATTACAATCAGCTAGACCATATTTTTTAATAGATCTTTCGAGATACTTGGTGCAGGAAATGAAGATTCCATCATGGCGTTGCTTGATTTGAAGTCCAAGGAAGTAATTAAGTTCTCCCATCATGGACATTTCAAATTCTCCTGCATTGTCTTGGCAAATTCTTCACACATAGTATCATTAGTAGCACCAAAAATAATATCATCAACATAAATTTGAGCTATTAAAACATCACCAAGTTTATTCTTCTTTATAAAGAGAGTTGTATCTGCTTTTCCTCTAACAAATCCTTGATCAAGAAGGAAAGTGCTTAACCTCTCATACCAAGCTCTAGGAGCTTGCTTAAGACCATATAAGGCTTTCTTGAGGTGATAAACATGATCTGGATGATGTTCATTTTGAAAACACGGAGGTTGTTCAACATAAACTTCCTCTGTATAAAACCATTTAAAAGGCGGATTTTACATCCATTTGAAAAAGTTTGAATCTTTTAACACAAGCAAAGGCTAGAAGAACTCTTATAGCTTCCAATCTTGCTCTTGGAGCATAAGTTTCTTCATAATCAATTCCTTCTTCTTGATTATAGCCTTTTGCAACTAGCCTTGCTTTATTTCGAATGATTATGGCGGATTCATCACATTTATTTTTGAATACCCATTTAGTACCAATGACCGGATGGTCTTTAGGTCAGGCACCAAGTCCCAAACTTGGTTTCTTTCAAATTGATGTAATTCCTCTTGCATTGCTATAACCCAATCATTGTCGAAAGGGCTTCATCAATCTTAGAGGGTTCAATTTTCGAAATGAAAGCTGAAAAAGTAACTTCATTCAAAGTGCTTTTACGGTTCTTACTCCTTGATTTGCATCACCTATCACTTGATCCAGAGGATGACTCCTACTGTATCTCCATGATTTTGGTTGAGTTTGAACACTTGTTTTCATAAGCATTTTCACAATGTTTTTCGGTTTGAGAATCATCTTGCAAATCTTTTTCCGTATTTGTTGAAACAGAAGTTTGGTTTGTCACGGAAAATCATCATCATCATCCAAGGACTTGTTAGATTTGGTTTCACGAGAAAACAATATGCATAGATTCTTCAACGGTGTGATTACGAGTATTATAAACTCTATATGCTTTACTTCTACTTGAATAACCCAAGAATATACCTTCATCGACTTTGGAATCAAATTTTCCCAAGTTGTCCTTACCATTATTGTGGATGAAGCACTTACATCCAAAGATATGCAAGTGAGCTAAGTTGGGTTTTCTTCCTTTGTAGAGTTCATAGGGAGTTTTGTCCAACTTCTTCGGAGATATGCCTGTTTGATATGTAACAAGCGGTGCTCATAGCATCGACCCAAAACACTTGAGATGTTTGGTTCTCATTTAGCATTGATCTTGCCATTTCGGTAAGCACTCTATTCTTTCTTTCAACAACTCCATTTTTTGTGGGGTTCTTGGAGCTGAGAAGTTATGATTAATTCCCATACTATCACAAAATTCTCCAAAGGCATGATTCTCAAATTCTCCACCATGATGCGTACGAATACACGCAATAGAGAATCCTTTCTCGTTTTGGACCTTCTTGGCAAACACAATAAATTGATCAAATGTTTTATCTTTTGATGATAAAAGAATGACCCATGTGAATCTTGAGAAATCATCTACTATGACCAATGTATAAAGATTGCCGCCAAGGCTTTTTACTCTAGTGGTCCAACTAAGTCCATATGGAGTAATTGGAGAGGTCTATTAGTTGATAATTCCGTTTTCGACTTGAAAGATGATTTAGTTTGTTTACCTTTTTGACATGCATCACAAATTAGATCATTTTTAAAAGAAAGTTTTGGTAAACCAATAACCAATTCCTTTTACGTAGTTTATCAAGTTGAATCATATTGACATGTCCTAAACGTTTATGCCATAACCAACTTTCATCTAAGTTACCAACAAAACATTTTTCAGAATCGAAATTGTTTTTAGGCAGATTAAGAGTATAACAATTACCTTCTCTTGGAGCTCGAATAATGCTTTGGATTTAATACTATCTAAAGAGAGCATCCTTACTTACAATCAAACATTCTTGAATCAAAGATGACTAGGTTTCCTTTGTCCGTGCTTTGACTCACACTGAGGAGGTTGTGACATAACCCATCCACAAGATAAACATCTTTGATTTGAGGTCCATTGCTATTTCCAATTTTGCCAATGCCGGCAATTCTTCGGACTCATTTCCACCAAATGTGACCTTGCCACCTTCCTTATGTTTGATTGAAGCAAATTTGGATTGGTCTCCGAGTCATATGTCTTGAGCATCCACTTGTCTATGTACCACTTATTGGGATTTGATGCTCTAAGACAAATCTGCATAAGAAGAGATATCATCTTTTAGGTACCCAATATTCTTTGGGTCCTTTTGGGTTAGTTTGTGTCTTAGGAATCATATAGGATCCCTTAGGCACCCATTGATAATTTCCTATAGGTTTAATCGATCTATCTTTCTTATGAAAACATGAAGAAGTAGTATGACCTTTTCTATTACAATAGTTGCAATGTGCAAAAGGATTTGAGGTATGAACAGATTTTTGAAAATAATTCATGTAGGATCTTTGTCCATGTTTCTTTTTGCCTTTCTTTTTGTCATAATCGGGCTTGTAACCAATTCTGATTTGTCATTTGTAAATCTTTCTTTGTTTTAAAATTACCTCAAGCATTTCACTTCCTCTAGTGAATTTTTCAAGAGTCTTTGTAAGGTATTCATTTTTCTTTTGAGAATAGAACATTCATCACATATGATATTTTCGGGGCTGAAAGATTTTCTACTTGTTGTTCAAGTCTTGTATTCTTCCTTTTTAAAACAGAATATTTTTCAGCAAGTTCCTCAAATTCATTTTGAACAAGTTCGTATTCGATAAACAATTCATTATAAGTTGGTTTTGCATCCTTTTCACAAGCGAGAGATAGGCGTAGAAATCGTTTGAACTTGTTCTTCTAATAGTTTGATTTTTCTTTTTGAAAATAAGAGCTCTTTTGCGGTTTTCTTAAATTCGGTATAAAGAGAATCATATGTTGAAGATAATTCATTATAAGGTAAATCGAATTACTTACCTCTTCGTTGTCGATTCCTCTTGAGCCACAAGGCGAGAGATTGGCACTTTGTTCCTCTTACGCCTCATCTTCATCGAGATGATTGTTGCCCCATATAGGCGATACATAAGCTCTTTTCTTGAACTTATTGAATTTCTTTTCTTTGTTTTTCAGTGCGGACATTCGATTTGATGTGGCACTGGTTTCTCACATTCATAGCATATAATTGGTTTCTTAGTTTACGTGCTAGAATTTCCTTTGTGAAACCTTACGTGAGATTGGTCCTTTTTGTAGAATTTCTTGAATCTTCGGACCATCATTCCTAGCTCACCATCTTCATCTTCATCTTCTTCATCGTCATCGATTTAACTTCTTTGATGGTTTTAAGAGCTATTCCCTTGTTCTTGACATTGATATCATTTAGTCCCTTTTTGAATTTGATCTTCCCTCATATTCGAAAGGCGCCAAATAGTCTTTGCCACGGAGGCCATTGATTCGCCTCGAGATTCTTCAATTGCGGTGACCTTGGCTTCCCATTCCTTGGTGAGAATATTTAGTATTTTCCTCACTTGGGCAGGTTGTTCATATTCTTTTCCCAAGGCAATGAGTTGATTGATCGGGTGAGTGAATCGAGTTGAAATTCACCAATAGATTCTCAGGTCTTCATCGCAATAGATCGTATTCGATCATGAGAGTATTGATACGATTTTCTTTGATCGCAGTTGTTCCTTCATGAGCTATTTCAAGAGCATCCCACATTTGCTTAGCGAGATGGCAAAGTGCAGATTCTGAAATACTCTTTTTGGCCAAGAGCACTTTGGAGCATATGAATTGCCTTCATGTTGAGAGTGACTTGTTTCTTATCATTGTCATCGTACTCTTCTTCTTTCTTGGGAGTTCGATGTCGGCTACAAGCGAGGAAGGAACATAGTTTCCTTTTCAAAGACCCTCCACAAACCAAACTCGAGAGGCCATTACATAGACCACGAACTTAGCCTTCCAGAATGAGTAGTGTTCTCCATTTAAACCTGGGGGTCGGTTGATTGAGGCTCCATCTGGTAGAATTCCTTCCATTGGATCTTTGTGTCTAGGATGTTAATCCTTCAAATTGACAACGAGGCTCTGATACCAAATGAAAACGAAAGGAAATCACCAAGAGGGGGGTGAATTGGGGATTTTAAAACTTTTATAATAACTTTGCACCCAAGTGAAGCTAAACGTAAAGAGATAGGGAAGAAGAGCTTGACACGAAAGTTTATCTGGTTCGGTCTAAATTCTTGACCTACGTCCAGTCCCAGACTCTCAGGGTTTTCTACTATCACTTAACTCGGATACACACTCTGTACTCAAGGATTATCCTCTCTCTAGGATACACTCCCCTTACAAGTTGTAATCTGAAATCCCAATCTCAAGTCCCCTTGACTTGAGATCTTTTACAATGAATGAATAATTTGAATAAAATCTCTCTCACGAGAGAAGATAATGATAAACACGAGGCTCTTTGTATATCAAAATACAATACGAAAGAAAAGCTGAATGTATAAGAACTCTTGAGCTTGCTTTTCGTTTCTGCTTAATCTTTCGTTGTCTTTCGAAGTTTGTAATCAGCTCCTTATATAGTGGTGAGTTGCTATGTGACCGTTACTTCTCAACTTAGCATGTTCTTCATTTGAAATTCAGTTTGATGAGGATTATAGCCGTTGGGTCCTGAATTTCGGCCGATTCAATTCCTGGACGCGTGAAATCATTCGCCTTCGATTCTTCGCGTTTATTCAATGATTCGTTTGATCCAATTTAATACGAAACATTCTCAATATAGAGTAGTTAAATACGTTTGAATATACTAAATGAATGCAATCAATTCGTATAAACATGGTAAGTTTTGCGGTTTAAAAGAATCGGGATGAAATCGTAACGATCATATTTGCTTAGTCTTAAACTCGAGTTCTCCAAGTCGGGCTCGAGTTCGTAAGGCTTTTAGAGTATCTGGTTTATCTTCGAGAGAGCAAACTCGGAGTTTGATGTAAACTCGGAGTTTGTATTTTGTTTCACCATGTGAACTCGAGTTCACGAAGGTAGGCTCGAGTTCGAATACTCTCTAAGCTTTTGTCGAATGAACACACGGAGTAATATCTCACAAGATAAGCGAGGCTCGAGTCCATTAGTGATTAGGCTCGAGTTTAACACTATTCATGCCTAAGAGTTTTGGTTGCTCGATTAGAGTGGTGGAGCACGAGTACAAACTCGGAGTTTGTACACTTGCTTTTCTTTCTTCGGATGAAGGGCTCGAGTTCATTATTCTTAGGCTCGAGTTCAGCTTAATTTATTCCATGACTTATTGAAGTGAGCTGGAGGTTTGAGCTTAAACTCGGAGTTTGAAAAGAAGGAAAAACTTGGGAGCTCTCGCAAGGGAAAACTCGAGCTTGTAATAACGAGGCTCGAGTTTACCTATTTTGTAAACTCTTCTTCGTTTGTCAAACCATAGAGTAAACTCTACACAAAAGCATTAGGCTTGAGTCCATATACTTGGGCTCGAGTGTTCATTAAATTATAGCCATAGAAACAAGTGAACTCTACTCAAAAAGAATAAACTCGGAGTTTAAAGAGATACAATTTAATTAGAAAACTTCCCGCCATGGGAAAACTCGAGCTTGTCTATACGGGCTCGAGTTTACTTGTTTGTAAACTCTTTATTATTATATCATGAGGGTTTAGGCTCGAGTCTATTTACTCGGGCTCGAGTTCGTTATCTTGAAAATATCTGATGAGCTCTGTTTGCGAAAAACTCGAGTTTGCTTAGTTAGGCTCGAGTTTTGAGGTGACAGAGTGATTTTGACTCTTTTGTCATTTTAAAAGCATTCGTACTTGTTTACAATTGTTATTAATCATCAAAACACATAGAGAACTAATATGAATTAATATTGCTGCATGCAAAATGACATGGCCCCAAGCATAAAATGGGAGAATAGATCTCATAAGTAAAGGTCTTGCAATCAATTGCAATCGTTTAACCAATGATTCTGCAAGTCCATTTTGCATATTAACATGAGCTACAAGATGTTCAACATTAATTCTAAAGTACATACAATATTCATTAAAAGCTTGCGAAGTAAATTCACGAGCATTATCAAAATGTATTTTTTTGATAGGATAATTAGGGTAATTTGCTTTTAATTTAATCAATTAAGTAAGCAATCTCGTAAATGCTAGGTTATAAGAAGATAATAAGCAAACATGTGACCATTTAGCTAATGCATCAATTAAAACCATATAATACCTAAATGGTTTGAATGGTGGGTGTATTGGCCCACAAATGTCTCACTGTATCCGTTCTATAAATGTGAGAGACTCACTTTGTATTTTTCTTGGTGAAGGCCGAATAATCAACTTTTCATTGGAACATGCAGTACATTAGAAATCACAAGATTGTGGTATTTGTTTACACTTTAGGGTATGACCACATGGATTCTTGTTGGTCGAATTCCTTATGGCAAGTGAACTAGTCGAACAAGTAATAGAAATTAAGTAGAGTTATCGTCCTACAGAGACTGTTGATACCAAAGATGATGCCGGTTTCTTGCGATAGTTGTGTGAAGTGAAAGTATGGTCGGTTTGTTTGTTTTCGCTATTACTAATGACGATAAGTAAATAATATTAGTTCTTTATGTGTTTTGATGATAACTAACAATTGTAAACTAAATGAAGTTAATGGTTAAGTTAAAAATGTTTGAAACTTGTTCAAACTTAACCAGTAACCTACTGCTAAAGGTTAACTCAAGTTTACTCAAGGCAGAGAGCTTTCAAAGATTTTTGAACTAAGCTTGACTCGAGTATCAGAATGCAAAATTCAAGTTAGTGCTTGGCCAAGAGTTTTCAAAGCTTTTTCATTTTAAAGTAAATTCGAGCTAGTTATGGTTAACTCGAGTTTATGCTTGCCCGAGAGTTTTCACAATATTTTAAACTTAAAGTGACTCGAGCCTGATCTTGAAAACTCCAGTTAGAGTTTGTGGACTTAAACTTATTTTCAAATTAAAGAAGTCCTAAACTCAAGTTCGTCACTTAATGACGCGAGTGAACGCAAACTCAAAACATTTCCAAAATGATATCTCGAAGTTCATATCGAAAGAAAAGACTAACTCGAGCCTATGCTATTAAACTCGAGTCATGCACTTGAGTGAAACATTTTAAACTCGAGCCTAAGTCATACAGAGACATCTTCGTTCAAACTTTAAACTTATTTTCAAAGAAGATGATCTAGTGACTCGAGCCTAGAATGTCAAACTTGAGTCATGCACTCCAGTTTGCTTGAATAAACTCGAGTGTAATGCATCTCTACTTTGAAATCATCTTACCCGGATTTGTGAAATCTTCTTATATGATCTGTATACTTCATATCATCTCTCATTACTATTCCTAACTATGTTTAATCGATTTGTTAGTGAGTTTCAGATGATCAAACAAATGTTAGACTGAAGATTAAGCATAAAGCAAATGACGATGTCAAAGCATTAAATGCTGGGTTCAGAAGCCTAAGCACGGATTTGGCAAATCATTCTCTGCACATTCCAAAGGCTTTAATGTTTTCTTTCCTCTTCTGGACGCTAGATCACCTAACGGATATATCTTAAAGAAAGTCAACAAAGAAAGTCTGGGCACCTAGGATAAATCAAAATGACTGAGTAAAAGCACCTAGTTCAACCTAACAGCTCTTTTAATGCTTCCAACGTTGTATCAAGATTTCCAACGGTCATAAAATGCTTGCAACATATATAAGCTGAAGCATTTAGTTCTCAACAACACAAAACACAAGAAAACACAAAAACGCTCAAAGTGATATTTGCATTTATTGTTTTTTACTCATCTGTATAATATCTTTGGATATTCTAAACTTCATTGATTAGTCATCTTCTCTTTTAGAGAGTTTATCTTTAATTATCAATCATTTTAATAATCCCAAAGTTGTGGGACTTTGAGATTGGGTTATCAGTTTACAACTTGTAAGGGGGAGCGTATCCTAGTGAGAGGATAACTTTCGAGTACAGGGTGTGCAACTGATTGAAGTGATAGTGAAAATCCCAGAGAATTTGGGGACTGGACGTAGGTCAAGAGTTGAGATCGAACCAGTATAAATCCTAGTGTTCATCTTCTTTTACTCTCTCTCTCTCTCTCTCTGTTAGCCTCCATTTCTGTGGTGAAACTTTGGGTTTATCGAAGAGTTTTTAAAATCCCCAATTCACCCCCCTCTTGGCGATATTATGCCATTTACAAGTAAACGATCAGAAGTCGGAGGAAAATATCAATTTAAAAGTAGGCTGAGTTCAGATTTCATCCTAAGTCACATCATTCCCCTAGTTTGCACACAACGCATTTCTATAGCAATTTTGTTGCACAACTTCCACAATGCTACAACAAAATCTCCTTTCATAATGTTATTCAGCTAACCCACCACTATCTATACATAAGCGTTCGCATTCTATAAGTACAGTCCTCACTCTACTTCTCCCATATTCCTATGGCGATTTTCCAGTTTAGACTGTTGGTTTCAACCTAGGTGTTCCAGTTATGAGCGGTAGACCCATTCTTGTAGCCTACAATTTTAGGTCAAGCCCTTCACAAACTCACCCAGCAAACACTGTCTAATAGAGGTCTAACGTCGACTCCCATCCACTAAGCCGAGGCCACTGATCTAGCCCTTAGCGGCTGCTAACCGACTAAATGTTAAATTACTATTAAACAAACTGAATGTATTAAATAAAGAACTTAGCAAATTGGGTTCATTCTACAACTTAGAAATCCATCCTTACTCAGCCAATGGAAGTTTAGTTCATGACTGATAAAGGAAACACAAAACAGAGTAACGTAGAACAACCCATGGAACGATTTACGGAACTAAAATAAAAGAAGAAAACAGAGGAGCTCGTTGGAATGATCGATGGCGTAGGGAGCGTCCTGTCACGCGACGTCTCTACTTCTTCTACAACCCATCCAACTCCAGGGAAGAGTAGGGTCTCATCTTCAATTCTCTTGATCGGTAGTTCTCTTGTTCCTTCAGTGTGAGTCCAGTCGGATTGGAATTATACTGACTGCTCTGACTCTCACGACTTCAACGACATTTTTTCGATTTAGTCGTGCTTTCCTCTTATAGACAGGTCCTTTCACGACATACATCCAGTGAGCTGGGCCTTCCAAATCTATTAGGTCCAAATCCCTAAATTTGGTTGATTGATCCTATTTTAATACTGCAGGATTCTTCAAATCTTTCCTTTGATTCTCCATATCTTGTGATTCAACATGAGTCAATTCAGTCGCCGTCTAAACGTTTACATGGATGACCTGTATTAATTTCCTAAAACTCGCGAGGAAATGTCAGAATAACGTAATGGTTGCATTGTATTGCTAGCACAGATGTGAGCATACCATATGCTATAGCATTATATCAGCTTCGTTATGCACTTTCATGGTAAACCATAAAGCGGCCCTTTTCTTATGCACATGAACAAGATAATGATGTGGATGTAACAATTTATAGGATCTATCCTCTATTTCCCTACGTGCATGAATTCTTACACATTTTATCAGATAGCATACAATTAAGATCAGATTCACCATTCAAAATAGTCAGAGCACATAGGGAAAACATGGCATAACTATGACTCATCAATTCTTAATTATTTTTCTCACATGTTTGAACCGGGATGGCCTAACTGGTCATGCCAAGCATTAAATTTATAAGTAAACTCCAGGTTTAATTTAGCAGACTTCTTATTTGTATTGGAAAACTTCTGGTTTGCATTATTATTTGTGAACTTTTGGTGTATAATAACATGTGTTTCAATTGTGCTTATAAATGTATAGTACATGTGAGAAGAAAAACATGAAAATTTTCTAATATGCATTTTCTAGCAGAAACTAAATTCGTGATATGAAGATATTCTTGATTATTTTTAGTTGCTATTTCTATATCATATCCATTTCTGCAGATATCCTTGAACTTAAAAAATTTCTTTTAGACTTGGTATAATAAAATGCATTATCAATATATGATTTTGCTCCTTAAGGTCTACGATTACAACAACAGCTACGTCCACAGTTGTAGCCATGTCTATGTCCACATCCACGGTTACAATTAGATTCATTCATTAACACATTCACTTCAGGGAATGTAGTCGAGTCTACTGGAGAGGATTCATGAATTTTCAACAAAAGCTTATTATTTTATTTTTTCCATGTGGAGGCTAGAAATTAATTCAGTATATTTCTTAAACCTATTTTATGGTATGACTATTGTAGGAGTGATAAGTCGTATTTATGCTATATATTGCCACTATGTTATGACCGATTTGAATTGTGCTTTTGTGTTTAAAATATGTTTGATGTGATAAAATATGATAGATTTCATGCATGTGTGGAAATTCAGGTTAGATGAGTTGAATTGTTGCATTCTAGCTGTTATCCTGCATGTAGGAAAAAATAAAACTGAGAATCATATATATATATTTATGAGATGACATAGCAATATTGTCTCGATGCTGCAGCATCATACAAATAAACATCTCAAATATCATATTCTGTTATGCGCTAATCTTTTTTGAGAAAATACAAAAAGATAATTGCAGGATCTTGAGCCTAATGATTAGTGGGCTTTGAAGACAAAAGAAGGCGGCTGACTTGAAGAAAATGAAAATCAAAGATAACGGAGAATTTAATAAGATCTCTGAATATAATCCCGCTAATCACAACAAAATCAATTAGACATAATCTTCCAGCCAGCCTTGACAAAAGAGGAAAGCCTCGCTCACTAACAGACAGACTGGACGTATGGCGTAAGGACCTCAGCCATAAAAGGAAAGATGACCAACCATAAAAAGAGAGATGATGACTACGGAGAAAAAGATCACATAAAGAGATTGTGACAATCACATCGTATTGAGAAGCACGACTGAACAACTGTGACAGAACGTTGCTAATATGAAGGAGATGCAGAGGCGCTATGTGACAGACACCGTTGAAACCTTTCGACAATTCCTCTTCGTCTTAGTTTTATTTTGTGTATTTCATGAATATCAGTATGACAATATCAGTTGTATTCTATTTGTCAACCATGAGCTAACTATCTTTTAGCTAAGCGACGATGGAATATTAGTTTGTGTCTTCGAACCAAATTTGCTAAGTTTCAATTGATATAATTCAGTTTGTTTAATTGCGTATGTAATGTTGGTCTTGTGCATTAATGCCTGATAAGCAAAAGTCGTGGTTTTAACTTAATGGAAAGGAGTTAAGATTAGACCTCAATTAAATAGTGTAAACTAGTAGAGTTTGTGCAAAATTCTATCTAAATTATAAACTACAGGAATGAGTTTATCTCACACAACCATTACACTCAATTTTACTTCTTATTTCGAGCTTGAAAATCTGCACAACTACCATAAGAATATGAGAGAAGTAGAGTAAGGGGTATAATTAAAGGATTGTGGAAGCTTCTATATATATAGTAGTTGTGGGTTAACTGAAGGACTTTCCTATAAGCATTGTTGTAGCATTGCAAAAGTCGTTACATCATTCATGTAGCATTGCATTAGAGCAATCTAGGAACGAGATATAAATTAAGGGCAAATTTGAGTTGTGTCTGTTTTAAATCTGATATCTCTGTATCATATTCACTCTCAATTTGTTTCATTAGTTTAATAGAATTATTAGTTCTTAAAATACACTTACCTTTCACTATCTTTTGAATCACACAACTATTGAGCAAATTCTTGCTTTATAAGTTGGTATTTAAATCTATGTGGGATGATACCCTACTTATCATTTTATTACTTGTTTGACTGATTTACTTGTCATAAGGGAATTCAACCAACAAGTTTTTGGCACTGTTGTTAGGGATTATTAATACTATTTTTGCAATCACGTTCTTGTTTTGAAAGTTGCGTTTGATTTGCTTCCTCACTCTCTTTGTTTATGCTTTTTAGGTACCTCTATCGGTGTATGAGCGGTACTCGTGTTGCTGATCTTGAGTCCTTTGATGCTAAGATTGAAAGAACGTACAAGCAAAGGCAAAGGAGGCAGAAAAGACGAGAATTCCCTACTGCATCAATAGACATGGCAAAAGAGCCCAACAATGGAAATCCGAATGGAGATTGAGTAGTTCTTCCCTTACCAAACGCAGGCAAGGACGATGATCTAGATAGAGCCATCATGGAGTTTGGAATTCCTAATCTGAACAAACTCATCTCTAGGATAGCTCTGCCAGACATAACTGCACCTCAATTTGAGCTAAAACCTATCATATTTCAAGTGTTACAAAAAAGGGGACAATTCAGCGGGATGTCAATTGAAGATCCCCATCTTTATTTGAGGATGTTTACGGAAGTTTGTGACGCCTTCAAAATCCCAGGAGTTCCTGTAGATGCTCTAAGGATCAAGTTGTTTCTGTTCTCACTTTGAGATAAGGCAAGAGCTTGGCTGAATACTCTACCAGCACATTCAAACACATCCTGGAAAAATTTTGGAGAGAAGTTTCTATTGGAATTCTTTCCACCAACTAAAAATGCCCAGCTCAGAACTAACATTGCTAACTTCCAGCAGCACGATGGAGAATCTACATACTAAGCGTGGGAAAGATTCAAGGAGTTACTGTGAAAGTATCCACAACATGGAAACATACCTTGGGTGCAGTTGGAAACCTTCTATAATGGGCTTAATGCACAAATAAGGTCAATAGTTGACACTTCCACCAATGGAGCCCTTTTGACAGCCCTGATTGCACACGTTTCTTCTCTAACCAATATGATCAAATCAATGAGTGTCCCTACTAGGATACAATCACTACAATCGATACAAATAGCCTGTATATATTGTGGAGGAGAACATATGTACGCCAATTGTTTAGCTAATCCTGAATTTGTTAACTACGTGGGCAATTATAACAGGAACAACAACAACAACCCATACTCAAATACGTATAATCCAGGGTAGAGACAACATCCTAATTTCTCTTTGGGACAGCAAGGACAACAATCTGATGCTCCTTCACAATCCACTAAACCTCAATATCCTCTTGAATTCAATTAGCAATCAAGACAATCGAGTTTGGAGCCACCTCCTCAATCAGCCATGGAAAACTTACTCAAGGAACATATGACCAAAAACGATGGTATCATTCAGACTTAGCAAGTCTCTCTAAGGAATATGGAAAATCAAGTTGGGCAGCTTGCTATAGCTCTGAACTACCTAGAATACATGCTGAAGGTCGTTTGCGATCGCAAATAGGCGAAATTCTGTGAAAATCCTGCCAAGGTCGTCATTCCCTTAGTTCATGAGTTCTGCACGAACAGCCTCGGTGATAACTCCTATATGATCATCGTCCAAGGTGTGTCAGTCCTCATGGGACCACTGGCCATTTGCATCTTCAATGGTCTAGAACCCACTATTGATGAATACTTCCTTCTGCTTAATCAAAGCGACAAGCCTGAGTTGCTCAATCAGGTTGTTGACATGCTCTGTATTCATAGCACCCAATGGATTATCTCTAAGAAAGGGTCCTACACCTTTAAAAGGAACTGCATTCAGCCAGAGGCTAAGGTTTGGTACAATTTCCTCCACTCTCACCTTCTTCCCATGTTGCAAATTTAGACTGTATCTAAAGATAGAGCCTTTCTTCTCTACTGCCTCCTAGAGGCGAAGGCGATTGATATGGATGAGATTGTGTACCACGAGCTCTATGCTTACCTTAAAACGACCTCTGGCAACCTTTGGTTTCTGGCCCTTATTACCAAACTCTACAGGAATGTCAGCTTTAAATTCAAAGCAACAGAGGAACGACTCAAGCTCTCAACCCCCATGACTCTCACTATTATCCAACACATGTCCGACCCGCCAACCAACGCCAACAAGCATAAGGTAGGTCCTCCTACTCGCCACCTGATCCCTCATCTGCTCCTGCCAGTGACACCAGTTCGAAAGGCCTCGCCTAGCAAGTCATTGACCTTCAGTAGCAGTTCGCCACTCTACTTCTCCAGCAGCAAATGGTGTGGCATTATATGGCTGAGCGCCAAGGTTACGCCGAACGGTCACACGAGCCGGTGAAGGTATTAGGTCGAGGGTCGATGGAGTCGACCGTATTAATTAAAAATATAATTTAATTAAAATAGCTAAAAATATTTATATTTTATAATAAAAAAATATTTTATGATAAAAAAAATGTAAAGATATGATGTCATGTCCATGAGAACAAATATAATATAATATTGATTGTATTTTTAAACAAAAGGAGATCACAAAAAGAAGAGAGATCGGAGTTGCGTGCTTGTGTCAGTTGAACTCTTTAATTTGATGGGTGCATACTGCATAGCAGGTATAGGGTATAGGGTTATAGGCTTTTTGAATTTTTTATCTTTGTTTTTTTTCTCAATTTTTTATCTTTGTTTAATGGTTACTAGCAAATAGCAGTAGTTGTTTCTTTTTTTTTCACCGCCAACGTCTATTGTTTACTTGTTCGTGTTGATCTCATTTTCTCTCTCTTTCAACTCTCCAAATTCAGATTCCGATCTCTCTCTCTCTCAGTCCCTCCTCCTTCCCGTTGTGTGTTTGTTTTGGGTTACAAAGATCCCTCTTTCTTCTTCAACTGTTCACTCATAAGATTCAGATCTCTCTTAGTCTCTCCACTTTCTCATTCTGTCTCGACATTGAGAAGCATGGAGGCACCGTGAAGCTTCTATTGTGAACTACAGATAAGAAATTCTACCAATCCAAAATCCATTTTCATTATTTCAACCATAAAAGCTCCGACTTTCGACCTGCAGATCACGATCTCCGCTTGCCACCGCCGCACTCTCCCCACCTTCTCGTTCGCCTTCAATCATTTTTTTTTTAAACCAATCTTTTCTGACTCGGACTCGGCCAACTCGGCCGGTTCAGGCCGAGTTACCGAGTTGGCTCCGGGTCAACTCGCAACTCCGGTTTAACCCCTAACTCGGACCGGTTTTCAGGCCGGTTCGACGGTTTTCGGTCTGAACCGTCTGGTCCGGTCCGGGTTTCAAAACCTTGCTGAGCGCAATGCATCCTTGGCCACGAACTTCATGACCAACTTTCAGAATTTTATCCCTCTACCGTCGTTTCCCGAGTCCATCTTTGAGATGGCTGAACCCACTATGAACTCACCACCCACAAAGTAGCTGGTTCTCGTAAGCGGCAGAGGGGAAAGGTTCTCATGCAGGAGTTAGCTGAGGAGTTGGGATCGGAGAAGGAAGACAAAGAAGAGGAAGTTGCTTTCATTGCTAACATACATCTCTTAACATCCTCTTGATGCAATGAAATCATGTTGCAAGGCAGAAACCATAGAGCTTTGACAAGCCTATAGAGAGTATAGACTAGCAGAGAAAAGTGAAATAATATCCCCCAATATGAGAGAGAGCTACAAACACTTACCCCAAGAGTCTCTTGAAGTCTCTTTATAACAGTAAAGCCATATATAAAGTTGAGTCTATGCTGGATAATAGAATTGTTTTCTTAATAAGTTGAAATTGACATGATGATAGGAAGCACAGTGTCTGATAGCATGAGCAATAATGTATGGTTATTTCTGGATAATCTTTTTGTCACTTGAATTTTCCCAGAGTGCAAAAAGCTAAGTGTGGGAAAGTTTGGTAAGTCGTATTTCTACTATATATTGCCACTAATGTTATGACCAATTTGAACTTTCTTTCTATGTTTAAAATGTGTTTGATGTAATAAAATATGATAGATTTAATGCATATGTGGAAATGCGGGTTAGATAAGTTGAATTGTTACATTATACCTGTTATCCTACATGTAGGTAGAAATAAACCTGAGAATCTAATATATTTCTAAGCTAACATAGCAATGTTGTCTCAATACTACAACATCGTACGGATAAACATTTGAATATCATATTCCGTTAAGCGCTAATCTTTTCTTGAGAGAATACAGAAGATAATTGCAAGATCTTGGGCCCAACTATTAGTGAGCTTTGAAGATGAAACAAGGTGACTGACTTCAAGAGGATGGAAATCAAAGATAATGAAGAATTTAATAAGATCTTAGAACAGAATCCCATTAATCACAAAAAAAAAAAAAAAATCAATCTGACATAATCTTCTAGCCATACCTGACAGAAGAGGAAAGCCCAGCTCATTAACAGATAGACTGGATGTATAACGCAAGGACCTTAGCCATAAAAAGAAAGACGATCAACCCTAAAAAGAGAGTTGACTAAGGAGAAAAAGATCATGAAGAAAGATTGTGAAGATTGTTGGTCAATTTCCTTGTGGCAAGTAAACCAGTCGAACAAGTAATAAAGAGTAAGTAAAGTTATCGTTCCCACAGAGACTGTCGATACCAAAGATGATGTCGGTTTCTCGTGATAGTTGTGTATAATAAAAGTATGATTGGTTTGTTTGTTTTAGCTATTAATAATGACAAATAAGTAAATAAATGATCGGAAGTTGGAAGGAAGATGTTATTTTAAAAGTAGGTTGATTTCAGATTTCATCATAAGTCGCATTATTTCCCCAGTTTACACGCAACGCATTGCTATAGTAATTCTATCCGCAATGCTACAGCAAAACCACCTTTCACAATGTTATTCAACTAACCCACCACTATCCTATACAAAAGCATCCACATTCTGTAAGTACGGCCCTCGCTCTACTTCTCCCATATTCCTATGACGATTTTTTAGTTTAAACTATCAGTTTTAACCTAGGTGTTTCGATTATGAGCGGTAAACCCATTCCTGTAGTTTACAATTTAGGTTGAGCTCTGCACAAGCTCACCCAACAAACACTGTCTAATAGAGGTCTAACCTTGACTCCGTCTGGTAAGCTGAGGCCACTGATCTATCCCTTAGCAGCCGCTAACCGACTAAATGTTAAATTACTGTTAAACAAACTAAATACATTAAATAAAGAACTTAGCAAACTGGATTCACTCAGCCAATGGAAGTTTGGTTCATGATTGATGAGAGAAACACAAAACAGTAAAATAGAAAAGCCCATGGAAAGGTTTACGAAAACAAAATAAAAGAAGAAAGTAGAAAGCTCGTCGAAATGATTGATGACGTAGAGAGCGTCTTGTCACGCGATGTCTCTATATCTTCTATAGTCCGTCTAGCTCTAGGGAAGCGTTGCGTCTCGTCTGCAGTTATCTCAAACGATAATTCTCTCGTCGCTTCGGTGTGAGTCCAGTCAGATTGGAATTGTACTGATTGCTCTGACTCTCATGACTTCGACGACCTTTTTTGGTTTAGCCGCACTTTCCTTTTATAATCATGTCCTTTCGCGCCATACGTCCAGTGAGCTAGGCCTTCCAAATCTGTTAGGTCGAAATCCCTAGATTCAGTTGATTGATCCTCTCTTAATACTGTAGGATTCTTCAAATCTTCCTTTTGATTCTCCGCATCTTCTGATTTAGCCTTAGTCAATTCAACTGCCATCTAAACATTTGTCTGGATGACTTGTATTAATTTCCTTAAAACTCTCGAGGAAATGTCAGAGTAACGTAGCGCATAACTCCGCATCACTTACGATGCTACAACATAGTGGTCACATTGTATTGGTCACACAGATTTGAGCATACCATATGTTGTAGCATTATATCATCTTCGTTATGCGCTTTCACGGTAAACCATAAATTGGTCCTTTTCTTATGCACATGGACAGGATAATGACGTAGATGCAACAATTTGTAGCATCTATCCTCTATTTCCCTATGTGCATGAATTCTTACACATTTTATCAGATAACATACAAATGAGCTCATATTCATCATTCAAAATAGTCAAAACACATAAGGAAAACATGGCATAAATATGATCATCAACGATCACAACACGTTGAGAAGTATGACAAATCAGCTGTGACGGAAGGTTGCTGATATGATGAAGACGCAGAGCCATTACGTGACAGATGCTACCCTGTGTCGTCGAAACCCTTCGACAATTCCTATTCGTCTTAGTTTCATTCTTTGTATTTCATGAATATCATTATGATAGTTTCAGTTGTATTATGTTCGTCAGCCATGAGCTAACTATCTTTTGGCTTAGGGACAATGGAACCTTAGTTTGTATCTTCGAACCAGATTTGCTAAGTTTCAATTGAAATAATTCAGTTTGTTTAATTGCGTAAGTAATGTCAGTCTTGTGCATTTGGTGGCCACTGATAAGCAAGAGTCGTGGTTTTAGCTTACTGGAAAGGAGTTAAGATTAGACCTCAATTAAGCAGTGTGTGCTACTAGAGTTTATGCAGAATTCTATCTAAATTATAAACACAGGAATGGATTTATCTCACACAACCATTACACCCAGTTTTACTTGTTATTCTGAGCTTCAAAATCTGCATAGGAATATGAGAGAAGTAAAGTAAGGAATATAATTACAAGATTGTGAAGCTTTTGTATAAAACAGTGGTGGGTTAACTAAAGAACTTTGCTATAAGTACTGTTGTAGCATTGTGGAAGCTGTTGCAACATTGTTGTAGCATTGTGTTAAAGCAATCTCGGAACGAGATACAAATTAAAGGGAAATTTGAGCTTTGACTGTTTTAAATATGATATGTCACCGCATATTCATTATTGATATGTTTCATTAGTTTTATAGAATTAGTAGTTCATAAAAGACACTCACCTTTCAATATCTTTTGAATCACGCAACTTTGAGAAAATTTTTGCTTTATAAGATGGTATTTTAATATCTGAGACAATACTCTACATATCATAATATTACTTTTTCGACTGGTTCATTTGCTATAAAGTAATTCAACCAACAAGGAGCAAATTGGATGCATCCATTCATAATGAGCCTTTGGAAGAATAACCATTTTCTGGTGGTCATACATTTCTTTTAAATGGTTACAAAGAACAAGTGGGTCTTCATGGTCATATATTCAGTTTTGAGACCTTCAAATGCAAATGGTGGCGTAGAAAAATCATGGATCAGATAAGATAAATAGTTCTTTCTATTAATGACAAGAGCCACAAATTCAAGTTTTGCAAGGTTTGACATGGTTTAGACTAATTAAAGCAATAAAAAAAATTATTAAAATATAAAATATAAAAACACAATATAATAAAACTAATGATAATAACAAGAAATTCATAAAGGTAAGAAATAATTCATAAAGAAAGATATTACAACAGAATTAAAACTTTGTGGCTTTGGGCCATTTAGTTCTCATGGCTTTTGGCCAATTAGCCTCATGGATTTAGGCCAATTAATCTCAAGATGAGAAATTATAGTTATATGGTATCCTACCTTTTATCTTCAAGATAAACAAAATTTTATGGCTTTTGGCTTTCTATGTTTAGGATAAATAAAAGTTGTATATGTCTTGCAGGCATATGTAATGTAAAGATGATTACATTTTCTAATCTTGATTGCATCATTTGATGTGATCAGAATGGATTGATGAATGTGGATCTTGTAATCCAGTGGAAAATACAATATTCCCATTATTATTTTAAATCGACTAAAGTGCACATCTATATATAAACGCTATTAAATATTAAAAATTACCACCATTAAATGTTAAAAAATAACTAATCAAAAATCAAAAATTCCCCCATCGAAAATTAAGAAAAACAAATTATATTCAACCATTAAAATATCTCATTAAATATTAAAAAATTACCATGAATCCAATGTGTATACTATATAATATTTTCACCATTAAATATTAAAAAAATACTATAAACTCAACTTGTAAATTATACGGGTTGTTTTATACGCGTGCGCATGCACACACACATATCAGAAGTTTTAATTAATGAAATTAATTAATTATTATATTTGTGGAAAGGTTGATATATATTTGATGAAAATACATACTTTAATCCATTATACATATATAATATATATGTAGATAGGGGTAATTTTGCCTCATACTATATTATTTCTATATATTCTCATATTTAATGTAATGCAGCCAATCCTTTTTATGCCTATGCATCATCTTTTTTTTTCGGTTGCCCATCCGGTATCCAGAGCTTTGCCCTGACTAATCCAGATCCAACCCGGGTCGCGCACCTAGCTATGGTGGGTGAGTCTCCCAGCAGGGCTTTTTTGCATTCATAAGGTTCGAACTCGAGACCTTGCTTAAGCGACACAAGTCGCTTACCACTTGTGTCAATCCCCGTTGGTGCCTATGCATCATCTTTAATGATGAATAAAACAAATTTATGTAATCATTATTACATTATATTCCATTACTTCCATTGTATTCCCTCCAATTCTGTGAACCAAACTTGCCATTAGTTTCTAAATTTAGGTAAAGTTTCATTTTAGTATTTTAAGTTTATAATTTAACATCTTAATATGATTCCCAAGACTTGGGGAATATTATAAAGGGATTATTTCATAATAAATGTGATTTATCATATAATTATTTAAAAAATGTATTGAATACTAAGGATGTAAACATAATCTAGCTAGAGTCAATGTTGGAAAAGGAATAATGAAAATAAATAAAAATAGTTAATTATTTCTGACTTAATTTTTTTTAAAATTATCTATATATCATAGATGTGTTGTTAGTTAAGTTTAGTCTTTTAGATTATATGAAATCCTAGAAAATCATAAAGAATATGAAAAAGGATATAAAGATTTATAAGGCTAGAAACGCAATATTTATAAGAGTAAATATAAATTGTAAAATATATAAATAAATGAATAATAAAAAATAGATGAACAAGTGAATACAAATAAGTTGAAATGGGGAAAAAATGGAAGAGAGAGTACCCATTTGTACCCACACAAGCTAATATATGTATTATGTATATATACTCAATCAGGCGAAAAAAAAACCTTATAGCTCTATAAATATAGCTAGAGTTCTAAGTTAGGGTTTAAAAGGTTATCTTGGGTTATTCATTAGGAATGTTAAATAAGGATATTTATATGTTAGTATTATAATTTTATTTATTTATCTTTTAATATTCATAATATATATCTCAATAAAATAGGATATCTATTGTTAAGATTTGATTTAGAATTTATATTTGAATTTAAATTATTGTATTATATTATTTTTATAGCTCTATAAATATAGCTAGAGTTCTAAGTTGTATTTAGACTTGATTGATAGATTGAACAAGAATTCCTTTTCTCGTCGTGGTACGTCTTCTCTATTCCACACATTCGCCATTATCTAGCCATTATTTTAGATGAGGAGCTCAATTTATAAACTTATTTTGGTACTCACAATTACTCATATCTCCATTTTCTTTTTTGTAAATATTTCCTAGATAATCAGGGCTTCTTAATGAGTATATCATTGTGAGAAGTATAACAAATTGATGAAGGATTAGAGTTTAAGATAAGTATTGGGTTTAAACAAGTTGATTGATTAGACTCAGATTACTAATATTATATGGGTTATAAAATGATGTAGATTGGCTCTAAAAAAGAGGTTTGAGTACGTGATAACAATTTAACAATTTGAGATCGTAGTTTGTAACACCGGTGGTAGTTAACTGGCTTCTTACCTATTATGCATGTTGGCATGCGTTTGTGAGTCTTTTGAACTGCATATGTAGTTACTGAAAGCTGGTTTATAATCAGGGACGGACCCAGCAATTAGAATTAGGAGGGATGAAAATTATAGAAATGAACCCACATTTTTAGAAAATCACATTTCAACCTGATAAAAATTTAAAAATTTTGACTTTAGTACCTCTATGAAACTATTAGAAGGGAGTAAAGTGAAAATGTTGAAACTTTTACAAGTCTGAAATGAGATTTTCTAAAAATGTGGGTTCTTTTCTATAATTTTAGGGGGGGCGGGGGCCACCTCTAGCCCCCCATGTGTGTCTGTCCCTATTTATAATTGTCATGAGAAATATGAGATGTTGGCTGAAAATCTAGTCTTGTGGGACAAAGCTTTATAAAAAGGTGATTTTGAACGAGTTGATTGTGTGATGATTAATTAAGACATGTTTTTATTTGTGTGCTATGATCTGCCTCATCCATCTCCCAACCAAATTCACAAATTATAAAAGCAAATTTCACAATACAATCATGTATAATATCACTTATATAGCTCAAGGGTGTTTTTTTACACAAGTCATATAGTAAAATAATAAAAACATCCTGGAATTTTCAGACTTTAAACCTAATCCCTACAAAGCCTATAAGCATTAACTAAAGGTAAAATAGTCCTTAAAAGACTTGATCTATATGAAGATTGTGTTTAAATTGATGGAGGATCAAATAGGGAGCAATTAGAGCCAATAAGATGCCAAAAAAAGGTCCAAAACAGCCAAGAAAGTGCACCCAAATGAGGACCTACATTTTTGTGTGGATGGGGCCTAATTTTCACTTACTTAAACCCAATAGACCTTAACTTTTTAAGTCCTAAGAAAGGACCTGCATTTTTTAAAAGACCTAGCAAGACACATCATGCGTCAACATTGCAAAGTTTTGAGAGGAGAAAGACAAGAGCTCTGCAAGGATTTTCTTCTAGAGGGCTCCTAAGGGGCTCCTAAGCATTCTAATTTCTAAGTCATCAACCAGCGGGAGTTGGCTCAAGTGGAAGGGATTGCATGATCCATTAAGTGGAATTAGAGGCCCAATGACAAGAGCAAGAAAATATGCGATGGAGGTTGTACAAGGTTTTTTTTTTTGATATATACAAGGAGTTGTTTTAGATACTCAAGCCAATGAAAAGTTGTACGAGGCCCAAGATGCATAATCAAGGGATATCACTTATCGTTGGGCTAGCAACAAATGGAGCTCAACTTATCAAAAAAAAAAAAAAAACACAAATGGAGCTCAGATTGAAGAGATAAGTGAAGAAAGCTTCCAAATGGGCTAAGAATAGGACATGCAAAGGCATAAAATAATGAGTTTGGATATATTTAAAAAAAAAAAAAAGAGTTTGGATTAATTAAGGCGAAGTGCTCTAGATACCGGATGTACAACCAAAAAATAATAATGAGTTTGGATCAATTATAATTGAGCCCAAGTTGCAAATGGCAGCCATATATGTGTTTTGCTTTAAATTGCTTATTATTTTGAGTATTTATGTTGTAATGGTTGGATATCATAAATCAAAGCCCAAGAACAAAATTTTTATAGATTCTTAGGTGCCATCAATTAACTATTTAAGGCATATTAAAAAAAAAATTAAGGCATTTTAGAATATTATTATATTATATTTAGGAATTAGCTTTAAAAAAAGAAAAAATTATAATAAAGGACCTAGGATAAATAATATTTATTAAGAATGACCATAAAAATAGTAATTATTTTGAAGGACTAGAAATTAAAATAAAAAGACTGAATTGCCCTTATGTTATTTCTATATCCTTTTGTATTCTCTCTCCTCCTATGAAGGAGATCTCACTATGCTATTCGTGTCTTCTTTCGATTCCGAACCTACCTTATTGATTTTCGTCTATTTTATTGGAATGATCCATGGAATCACAGCTTTGGAAAGGGATTAATTAAGAAGTTTGCTCCATTGATCACTAATAGACTGACTTGGAAGGTTGGAAATGGGGAGTCTATCAATCTTTTTAGCCGAATTTGGTGCCAAACTCCAGTTTCCATAGATAATGAGGAGGTGGTATCTCACATAATGAGAGATCTTATTTTGCAAAATTCTGGAACATGGAATCTGTCTTTACTAAGGTAGTTATATAATTAGGAGGTGATATCTCACATATTGAATTCCCCATTTTCCCAATGTAATTATCAGGATACTATTCAATGGTCAGGGAGTGCAACTGGTTGTTATTCAGTAAAAGATGGTTACAGGCTTTGTCGGCAATCACCTTCTCATGAGGACACTTAATTTGCTCATATTTTGCAAAGGTTAAAAGGAGTTCTTTGCTATTGCCTGCGTATTCGATTATTTTGTTGGAAGTTGTGTATGTGAAATGTATCGATCGTTACTAAACTTTGGGATCATCATATGGTGGTGGATGTCACTTGTCTGTATTGTCAGGAGGAAGAAGCTCTCCTTCCGAACCTTGACGCAAACAAATGAACCGCATAGACTAAGGGCAAAGAGTTACAATATAGTGACAGAGAAGAGAAACCATGACTGTGAACATTAACATCTTCCTCGAAAAAGGACAACAGGATTGAGTCTGATATAAATTAAAGACTTTCAATAAATTAGACGAAAATCAATAAGGTAGGTTCGGAGTCGAAAGGAGACGAGAACTGTATAGTAAGATATGGAGAGAGAGAATACAAGAGGATCCGGAGATAACCAGGGGCAATTTAGTCTTTCTATTTTAATTTCCGGTCTTTCAAAATAATTACTATTTTTATGGTCCTTCTTAATAAATATTATTTATCTTAAGTCCTTTATTATAATTTCCCTTAAAAAAACCAATTACCCTATAACATCGATTGAATTCATTTAAATTTGTCCAACTATGATTTAAATGGATTCTAATCACCATACCCTTTAAACATCTATCCTTTTAATCATATCCTCTTAATATCTATCCTTTCACTAGTGGAAAAAAGGCTTTTAAGACCGGACAAAAAAGGTACATTAGGACCGGACCCGTCTTAAAGATCCAAATATTAAGACCGGACAAATATCAATCCGGTCCTAAAGATAGCGGACTCTAAAATAGGAGGAATAATTACCCGGTCTTAAAGAACGACTTTCAAGATAGGATTGTTTCAATGGACTAGGTCTTAAAAGACCAACTTTTAAGGCAGGCTTAACACCTTTAAGAGCGGTGTTATATATACATCCGGTCTTAATATTTGAACATTTAAGACCGTATTTTTATTTGCGGTCTAAATTTTCCCAATATTTTTCCTGTTTTGTTCTTCACGATCAATATATATACACAAATCCACACGTACAAAACAGCACATAAAAGTCGATATACTTTAAGCTACAAGCTATGAACATGAATAAATTGAATTGGGAAAAAGAATACAAATATTATCCACCATGAGTTATGTGGCCTCTTAATTAAGTCTAAAACAACTAAAGTAATTTATAAAATAAGCTAACATATAACTAATTACAAAGGCAATGAGTTACAATACATGCGGCACGTAATTCAACATACAAATGTAGTCCAATATATTATTCACCATGCCTTCATTTGATTCCCATCCAACAACGTAACATGCATCCTCTTTTATAACATGCCCCTTTGAAGCGGATCACACCTACCAAAACAAAACAAGAACAAATTCATATTCAATGATGACATTGTTTAATTAAGAACATAGACAGCATATAATAATTGTTAAAACCTTAAAGTTTTCTAAGAATACTACATATGAATATTAATTACCTTATGAATTGACACTTTTATAAAGTGATATCCTCCCATATCCCTTCTTGATGATCATTTCTTATGCCGGGTTCATTATCTGCTTCATCTTCTTCGTTCATGTCCGTAGACCCCTTGTAAAAGGAGTACTCTCAGGAAGATCACCATAATTTGAATGACTTTCCTCATCAATATCAATGACCCTCTTTCCTTGGAGAGCTAAAAGACCACATTTTATTTTCTTGATCGGTGATATAGAACACTTGTTTTGCATGATACGCCATAATAAAGGTTCGTCTCAAAACTTCTACTATTGACATCGACTAAAGTGAATCCTAGTCGATCGATCTGAACACCATTATTGACATTAACCCACTTGCATTTGAAGATGGAAATCTAACTTTGACATAGTCCACTCCCAAATCTCTTCAATAACCCCATAATATGGCATGAGCGCAATTTAGGCCTCTTGTCTTTCGAGCTGGAGAAGTGCATAGATTCGACCTCTAACATAACACCAGCTGATGCGCATTGTGCTCTATCATCTAGGGACTTCGTGTAAAATGTATAACCATTGATCACATCACAATTCCAACTTATGACATCAAAATCGGGACCACGTGCTAACCATTTCATTGTCTCGAAACACATTCGAATCCCTCGACCTTTTGTTTGAACCGGTTTGCAAAAGTTACACGTATGCTC
The DNA here is from genome assembly GCA_025563575.1 of Acacia pycnantha. Taxonomy (NCBI): domain Eukaryota; kingdom Viridiplantae; phylum Streptophyta; class Magnoliopsida; order Fabales; family Fabaceae; genus Acacia; species Acacia pycnantha. Next base: position 620,666 of record JAMWYP010000178.1, on the reverse strand, counting down.
CTAATCAACCTTTGTTCGGTCATTCGATGGTTCTCTTTCCTTACGGACCTCTTTATGTGCGAGATATCTTTGGCTTGAACTTCATCAACATTATTCAAGATGTATAAGTGGACTTGTGACAATTCATCACGATCCACACTCTTTACCGAAGCCCCACGTCTACCCCTTGACATCTTGACGTTTTGGAAGCCCAATATGTCTTACTTTGGACAAATAATTTTGACAAAATTCCATGGCCTCTTGAAACATATTTGCGAACAATTGATGCTCCCACGCCGTGCAGCGTTCTTCACATACCCTTTTAGGAATTTCATAGATCTTTCAATAGGGTTACATCCACTTGTAAATGGATAGGGCCGCGCAACTTTATCTCCTCTACGCTAGATGAACAATGAGATGAACCATGATGTCAAAAATGAAGGAACAAAAAGCTTTTCAAGGTGGCACAAGATAAGATATCCTTCATTCTCAATTCATCCAACTTTTCAATCTTGAAAACTTTACTACAAACCGCATTGAAGAAGAAACAAAGTCTAGTCAAAGCGACCCGAAGATCATATTCCTTTTGTGTCATGTAAACACTCACAAAAGCTTCGTTTCTCAATCTTAGACAAAGTATGAGAAGCCGGGGGACAATAAGTTCTCTTCCCAGATGGCCTTGGATGCAAGTCTTCGCGTATTCTCATTGCTTGCAAATCAATCTTGCCTTCACACCATCCTTCGAACTACCTTGTATGTTGAGAAGCGTGCCCAGCAATACTATCACATCACGTTCTTCTCCACATGCGTGAAACTTATCAATACAGTGTCTCATTCTAGACCTCCTTCTTGAAAGAGTCAAAAACATCGAGCACCTTCTTCCACACAACTCCTTCAAGTCTTCGATCGAGGGCTCTAGGTAGCTTATCTATGTCATTTAAGGATTGTTTTGTCCCTATCAAGAAATCAACATAGGCAAGACATGATGTACTTCGTTTCATGCATAACATAGGAGATAAGTTGTAAACAATCGGGACTACGGGCATGAGCTATGTATCTTGCTAAGGCTTCCATGAGGATTCATTCCATCCGTGCTAAGAGGCAAGCTGAGGTTCCTAGGTTCTTCGCCGAAGTTCGGAAATAATTGATCGATCTTCTTCCATTGAGAAGAATCGGCGGATGTTAGGTGTCCATCCGAAATCCTCTCATCGCATGCCACCTCAGATTTTTGCATCATTTTCATTCGCAAACAACCGCTTGAACCTTGGTATGATTGGAAGATACCACAACACTTTGCGAGGCCCCTTATCGAGCATGCAGTGGGGTTTCACACATCGGACTCACGCTTCTCTTCAAACTCTTTTCTATATAATACACAATCATTCGGGCATGCATGGATCTTTTTGTACTCTATCCCCGATGGACAAAGTATCTTCTTAGCCCATCATAGTAGCGTCACGGCAACACGTTATCATCCGGAAGCATGTCCTTCAAAGCCTCAGCAATTACCGAAAAACTCTTGTCGCTCCCATCAGCGTGCCTTGAAGCTTACCAATTTCAATACCGTTCCATGGTTGGTATTTTACACCCGCGGTATAGCGGTGTCTCTGCATCTTGCACATATTACCATATGCATGTGATCGCTCAAAAGCCTCTTCTCTACATCACGGATAATGTCCTCATGCGATCATCCATATCCGTGTCATTATCATCAAAGCCACTTCCCATGTTGTTTCCCACTTGATGGCACCTTGTTCACCATGCCATACCCATCTTGTATAAGTCTTACAAAATCCGTGACAAATTAAATGTGTGCGTATAACTTGAGGACATAGTCGACACTCATTCAAACATTTTACACAAAGGGCAATAATACTTCCCCATCATCATGGGCATTTTTTTAGCAAATTCTATAAATTCCCAACCCGTTCGATATTCAATACTCGTTCGTAAGCATCTATCCATTGTGATCCATAGTAGAATTCCTATATATTATTTAGGCAATTAAGAATTACATTTGGTCATAAATGCATCACGGTGAATCGAAGAACCAAAATAAATGCAAGACGAGGAAATTAAATGCGGGGGATGAAGGTCTTGTGGACTAACTTTTGTAGCATGTCCGTTCTTGAGTCGTCTTACTTCTCGCTCAAACGTTGATGTTGCGGACAAGGCGGACAAGAGTAACCTAAAAACACTTGTTGGTCGAGTTGGGTAGGTCTAAAGTGCAAATATAATCTTCAAAAAACAATATTCGTTAACAACGAGAGATACCCATAACAACATTACACCGATTTCGTTAAACCAATGAAAAACCAAGAGCGATAAGCCCGGAAAGTAATAAAGTTTTAACCGAAACATCTCTTGACCGTACATAGGCGTTTAGCTAAGGAACCGAGAGAGTGATTGTCGAGAAGGTACGCGAAGCGGCGGCAGTGAGAGGAAATTTCAGTCGGAACTTCCCTAGTATTCACTTTATTGTGACAAGAGTTCGAGAGAGGAAATTTAATTTTTCGCCCGCGACAAAGATACCTTATTTAGCTTTTTGGATTTTATTAATACGGGTTATTAATTAAATGTCCGGTCCTAAAGATACAACTAACATTTTAAGACGGGGAGTTTTAAAATTATCCGGTCCTAAAATTTTATTAGATTTTTAATTTTAAGGCGGAGGTTTATAAAACATCCGGTCCTAAATTCAAATTATCTTTAGATCGTCTACTTATAAAATAAAATGTCCAGGTCTTAATGGCCTTGTGATTGGTATATTAAATCAATAAAATAAATGATATTTTTGGACAAAAAATAAAGCAAAATTGGAGAATAAGTTTCTTTAATGAATTCTTGGAGAAGAGCCAAAAATTCATACGAGTGTTCTTAATGTTTCTTACATTACTTGAATATATACACAACAACAAAAACACAAATGAAAAACAAACTGAATATTATC